>MU006221.1:269055-453630 GCA_010093685.1 Ophiobolus disseminans
CACTCTACTGCATCGTCCCCTCTCAACACTCTACTGCATCGTCCCCTCTCAACACTCTACTGCATCGTCCCCTCTCAACAGCTTATTCGAATCTCAACGATGACCTTTAAGCGTACCGCGACGGCCACAGGCAGCACCGAGTCACAGGAGAATACACTCGCGCCCATCGTTGAACGTGCATGGACATCTCCCAACGCTAACACTACACCAAACAACTTGCTGCACATCACAGCACAGTATCCAATTCTCGAGCCTATAGTCGCACACCTTCAACAATCAGACCTTCTCGCTCTAGCCCAGACCTGTCAGACTTTACATAGAAACCTCACATTCGATCATCCGGATAGCAAGGCCAACTTGCTGAAGAAAACGCTGTGTTCTGGGCATGGTGTCAAAATCCGATGTAAGATCCACCGATCGCCACAGGAAAAAGGATTTGGCGGTTTTGAATCAAGCATCAAGTGCGGCGGCAAGTACAATGTACCTGGAATGGAGAGCCGGCCATGCACCCAATGCGGAGTGACCACTTGTGACGAGTGTCGGATTCACGTCACATATCAGTCGCTCGTCGAAGACCCCGGGCTCGACACACCTCGTTGGTGGGCGGGCTACGTGCTTGGCTACTCACTTGTGGTTCGGCTTTTCCCTCCTCCTACACCTAAGAATACGGCCATAGACCTAGATGGCACCTGGAACGCACCGCTTCCTGAATTGCGACCACAACATGATCAAGGCCGCATCGGCGTACACTTCGACTGCAAACAGGCCGCGAAACCGGAGCCTGTAAAGCGTCTGCTCGACATCAACCTTGGTAGACGTCTCGCGGTCGAGCCTCAGGGTGTCAACACAGGTTCACTGAACGGCCGTTCCATCGTCGCTCCCCTCCATGTGGTGATTACACGGCGCATTCTCCGTCGTTGTTTAGAATGCTTCGAGGGCGCAGCAGTCACTAAGCAATGCGATTGCACACTTCGAAAGCACTTTCTTGATCGCTGGCTCTGTGTGGGCTGCTACAAGCGCGAGGAGGCCGTGGAGCGCGCCGCAACTCCTTGGTTGAGCACCAAAGCTCCTTCATGCGTCTGTCTCAAGCAACTGAGTCTCGCATCACCGCTTGACTTCCGCGTGATCTGCAACTGGTGCAAGGGCGAGATCATCGACGAACATGAAGCGGAGGACTCACCAAATGACGGAGAAGCTAGCGATGCTGAAGAGGAGGATGTCATCTGCACCGTAACCTCAAATGGTGGACAGGAATGGATCAACGGAAAATGCTTTAGCCGTCGGCTACTGCTGGCCTGGCACGCGACCGAGGGCGAGCGCCAGCGTGCGCAGGAAGGGCATGAAGACTTGCGAGATGATGATGAGGTTCTAGATGACGAAGACGACTATGAGGCTGTTGATGACGAAAAAGACTACTTCGATCTTTTAGACTACGAAGTGGAGTAAAGGCCTAGTGTTATCCGGCGAAAACTGACGTATGAGATGATGATCGTCGTGACCTTGTAGGCGCGGCCATCACTCCCGTATCTTCACAAATATTCAAGCATATCAATTGAAGCAGACATTGTTATGAATTAATAACATATATTTCCTGACCTTTGAACAGATTCAGTATCACTTTATCCATTAATCCATCGCAAGCTGAGCGCTCCTGTCACCCTTCAGTGCTTTATCGTCCATCGCTTCCACTCTCCAGCAACCACTTGTCTTTTTCAGGCCCTGTCATCTTCTCTAGCATATCGTTCAATTTCGTGTTGCAATCTTAGAGCCAAAGACTCTTGCTCTCTAACGTGAGTACAATTCCTCTCATAGTACACCTCCTGTCGCTGTAGATCGAATCTCTTTTCAAAAATATGTCTTCCTAGACGATCTCGCTCTTTTCGTAGCTGCGTGACTTGACTGATGAATGAGTCGCGTTCGCGTTTGAGTTTCTTGAACAGGTCGATGGACGAAGTAGTTGAGGGTAGCACTGTGACTGGTTACGACTGCACAGAAAAAATTCAAGGACAAGAGTTTGGTCAGGATGCTATTTTTACATAAATACAAAACTTGCTTGCTGTAAAGCAGACCACATAGTACGCTATGTGCCTTCTCGTGATACTATGATCATCCACCTTCTGCACATGACGATGATCCAAGGGCCGGCAGGGGGATCTTGCAGCATCCAAGCATTCCTCTCCTCGTCTGGCAGTTTTGCCTGGACCCACTCCAATTGATTTCACAAATCTTTCTTATTCTCCCGAAGCACTTGCAACAGCAGCTCCGAAGACGCAAGAGTCTCATCGTACTTCGCGCGACTTGCAGCCCGCTGCTTCGCGGAGAATCGATCCATATCCTCGCAATCTGCCTGCCTAACCGAAGGCGGAGCACGTGCCCGTTCCTCCAATACCCTGACCATCGTTTCGCTGTGGCCTTGCTTCGGCTTGAGGTGTTTCAGCTCTTCGTTTTCAATGACTTTGAGAGTTGCGTAGTATCGTTGGCTGATGCGTTGGAAGTACTCATATATAAGTGGAGACTCAACAAAGCTCGAATCTTGGGGCGGGAGGCTGGTCTCGGATGACGCGTTGCTACGTAGGGAGATGCGTGATGATTTGGCTCCCATGATGCGTACTTGCGAAGCTGAATGACCTGAGTCGCTGTTCACTGCGCTCGCTTCTTTATGTATGCAGACAACGTCTCAATACAATCGTAGCAAACCATATGATAGCACGCAAACACAAACTACGTGAGACAATTGCTCCGCACTGATAGTTTGGTCTCATAAGTCAGCCACTCATGCAATATGAGATGTCTTAGGTTCAGAGAAACCCTATGGACATAACGAACAAGTTTGAAAGCATCAAAATCTCTTCGCAGTCGTTCGTGACGTAACTAAATTTCGATATCTCCACACCAAATCACCAAGTTGACCACCCTATTACCTCTTCCGTCCATCCCCAACCCGGGCAACACCCATTATCCCTTTCCAGAATCTTCTAATAGTCCCACCATATCCTCCATTTCCTTGCAAAGCTCATTTTTCTTCGCTTCCAAAGCAGCAGCCTGGGCATACATCCTAGCTCGAGGCTCCGCATACTCTTCGACAATGCGGTCAACTCTCTGCCACGAAGGAGTTCCGCGTCCAGCCCGTTTCCCGCTTTTGCACGCGCCGCCTCCGTCCCCTTGAATGCTTCGTTCATCTCGGCGTTGCACCGCTTGCTGAATTCCCAGTGGGCGCGTGATTGCGCACGGATGTCATCGATAGTGGTGAAGTATTGCTGCTTAATTTGCTGGAAACGCTCGAGGGCTTCGGTACGTGATGGAACTGGAGGCTGTGTGTTGGATGGGTTTGGAATGGTCTATGATAGTGGTTTGGAATTGAGGATTGGGATCGTGAACATTGGGGAAAAATGCTCGATGCTTCAAGGAAGAAGGATCTTGATGTATCTGATCATTTCGTAGTTTGGTGAGGTAGCGAATACTAAGTCACAAGGACATGCAATTGCTTATTTGCAAACCTTGTGGCACAAACTGTAGCGGTTCCTCCTCATATCGGATCCTGTCCATTGGGTGTGACACATCACCGGGCCGCACCAGTCGCAATGCGCAACGATGACGAGGTGCAGCACTTGAACCCGTCACTTTTCGAAGGGGTTGCTGATGGGATCGACAGTATCATTTCAGAGTGATAGTGACGAGCAATCAAGATGCAAAGAGATGTGATGGCTGGTTGTGCAGGTTATGGATCTCATCAAATTACTCGTATCTATAAGCATTATCATTATGCCGCAAACTCCAGTTATGTGATTGCAAACTTTCGACCCTTATATCGTGCCAACCCCAGTTCTATAATGGACTTGTCCGACCGCTCTCCCTCGTACCTGCATCAGCAGCATTGTCTTTGACATGCCCTAACTCATCCAAATTTTTCGCGTCTCGAACTGCCGCGTCCACTGCATCGTGTAAATCGATATGGAAGAATGGTCGATCGACACTGTAGAGAGGCGTAAACGCCGGTTTCTCGCTCGAAGCTGCATTATCCTCGCGATGATTCGCATTTGCGTTCACAGTTCGCATCTCTGTGTCCAGCGCCTGCACGCCACGACGCAACAACTGCGCATCGCGCTGATCATCTTCAGTCGCACCTGCAAGTGACGTTGCAACTGTGTACGCAGGACACCAATTTCCAAACCCATTGACAGAGTTTACAGCTGGGAACCCGAAGCCGGCGAAGGCAAGCGCTCGTCGCGTCCAGCTGTTGTGTACACCTGCAAAATGCCACTCCACCAGTGCAGGAGCGGCGTACCGGTCCAGAGCGTCGTGAAGGTCGATCAGGCCTTGCAAACTAGTGACGTCGATGAAGTTGACGGTGGAGAAGTCGAGGACGATGGCTTTGAGGATGGGTAGGTCGGATCTCTTCTCGATAAGCTTTTTGGAAGGCGGAGCTTCGCACCAGAGGCGATCAGCTGGCTTAATACCATCGTCGAGCTTTGTTTGACGTGTATGCGACTTGATATATGTCGTGAGATGGTCGATGTGACGAGCCTGATTGATGTAGTTGAAGTTCTCGGCAAAGCGGTAGATAAATACGCCCGGATATGAGGGCTCGACCTTGACATCTGGATTGCGGCCGCCTATCACGTCGAGCGGAATAAAGACCTGGCGCCTTTCTCCAAGTCCAGTCTTTGTTGGTGAAGCCGAGCTTGTGCTTGAACCTGACGCATTCTGGGATGGACTACCACGAACAATGCGCGTGACGCCAACGGCACCACGAAAGTTGCCTGGGTTGCGAGCCATGCGGACCAAAAGCATAGCGAATGACAATCCGACCGTGACGTATATGGCGCTTTCGAGATTGGTGAAGAATGCCACGACTACACCAGAGACCCAGATCAGGAGCTCAAACGGCGAGAAGTGCCACCACTTCAGCAAAGACTTCGGCGGCGTCATGAGGTTGAATGTGCAGTGAATGATCAATCCCGAGAGTGCCGCGTTCGGGATGTAGTAGAACACTGGCGTGAGAGCGTATAGAGCCAATACGAGGACCAGAGCGCTAAAGAGACCTGCAAGAGGCGTGCGCACAGCTGCCTTTGATAGAACGGCGGATGCGCCAAAGGAGCCTGTACACACATAACCGCCCACGAAAGGACTAAGCATATTCGACGCTCCTTGGGCGATCATCTCCTGCGACGAATTAATCGTGTAGCCTTTCATGCGACCGAAGGACTTCGCGATGGCGATGTGCTCGACGATGAGGATCATGATGATCGCGGGAAGTTCAGAAGCTACGAGGCCGAAGAGCTCTTTATCCATAGATGGCGGACCAGCGTGGCTGAAGCCTGTGGGAACGTTAGTCTCAATTCTGTTCTACGTGTATTTCAGAGACATCAGTTACCTTTGTCAATATGCCCGACAACGCGAAACTTCTCCTTTCCGGTCGGTTCTCCACGATTCACGAGAAAGCTGACGAGGGTGTAAAGCATAATCACGAAGGACAATCGCAGCGAGTTCAGGTAAGTCCAGACTTTCCTCTCTGGTTGTCGCACTTCCATCCTCGTGCAGGCGCTCCTGATAGCATGGAGCAGCACAATGGACGAAATGCCAATCGCGGCATCAAGCTTCGTTCTCGGTAAGCCCTTCAGCGTATTGACATACACCTTGTATGGTGCCTCGCGTGAGTTGACCCCGGTGACACCAAAGACGGTTGGTAACTGCGTTGAGATGATGGTGATGGCCGCCGAGGTAACGAAGGCGGAGATGGGCACGTATGGGATGAGCTCGATGAGCCATCCGAGACGGAGAACGCCAAGTGCGAAAAGCACGACTCCGGCGAGGAAAGAAAGCGCGTGGGCAACTTCCTCAGGCTTATATGTCCCGGGATGCTCGGCTTCTATCTTGCTAATGACACCGCCGACGAGAAGTGATCCTACGGCCGTGGTCTTGATGTTTGTTAGCGGCTTGATATGCATCAGGTAAGAGACAGAGGCAGGAATTTATACGTACACCAATGACGATGTCTCTAGATGTGCCGAAGATCCAGTAGATACACGCTCCAGTGAAGGTAGTGTACAGGCCGAAAGCAGGGGTGAGCCGAGCAAGAAGCGCGTACGCCATGGCCTGTGGCACTACGACAAGACCTACCGTCAGGCCTTCGATAAGTCAGCAATGTCTTTGACCCTGCACATTCGACCACATACCCGCAACGACATCCCCCGCCAGCCAGTGTAAATTGTATCTCCTCAGCCACTGAGCTGCCGGAAACAGGTCGTGCACATACTCAGCGACGCCGGCTGAAGACGGCACCAATCCTTGAAACCACTCCGCGACTGACGGATCGTCTTCGCAATACGTCTGGTTGATCGTCTCCCTTGCGATCTTTTCCAGCGAAGCCGTCTGCTTGCGGCGCTGGTCCGAGGAGGCGCCGAAGACCGTCGTCGCCTTTTTGTTGAGGTAACTCTTTAGCTTGCTTCCACTCATGGTTGGGCCAGGTATCGAGCAATACTTCCGAGGCGATGTAGATCATGGGTGATGGATGTTGTTGAGGGAGCAGGGCATACGACGTCTTGGTATGTCCCGATTGAGCGATTGCGGAGCCTGAATGTCGACGCGACGAGCCGAGTCTAGGCTGTGTGTGACGATGTGTGGTGACCAGTGAATATATCTATTGGGTAGCGCTATGGATGAAGTGATGCTGTATGCACGGAGTGTGATGGTTCAATGATTCCTAAAGTTTTCCACGAGCAAGCCTGGGGAGTCAAAACAGCAAGGCGATGGATGCGGTCGGTGGACGAGGCCTCAAGCCCTTTAGTAGTCTGTGGCCAAGCAGCTGTTAACCTGTCGGATGTCCGTATCCATGGAATTGGCACCTGCACTGTCAGTGTTCGTTGTGCTTGACATATCGCCGACGAACCGAGCACATCGGGCGAGAGGGCTTGGCGACAAGTCTGACACAGAACTCACGATTCACCGCATCGCATCGTCATTGCCTCGTATCATTATCTCGCATCAGAGGCGCCCGCATGCAAACATCTTGCTATCTTCTTGTGATTGCCATGATAAGGCGTACCGTATAAGTGCTCGATCGCTGAGCATGTGTATATTTCTACGTTCATTTCGCGATGCGTTGCCTTCACCACATCCACCTTCATAATAGCACGTGCAGTATTATCGGAGCCTTTATCTCCTCGCAGTCACGGATTGGGAAAACGAGCGATTGAACGATGAAGTGATGATGTGGGATTGGGAGGCATGTAGCGAGATGCGGGATGGCAAGAGGCGACTACTGCCAAGCTTTCCGGCAGGTCAACGCCGGGAAGGAACGCCACGCAAAGAGTAGCGATCTTGACGCGACGAATGATATTCGTATCACCAGGTGTTCCAAGAATTCGTGTCTGAGCCTTACTTAAACCTGTCTATCCTCAGAACTCTTTTGCGAGTCTACTACAGTGTTCAAAGCGTCGCGAGTACATTCAGCCGTCAAAATCAACTTCGATGTCGTAACCGTCGCCCACTCCGTAGTCGCTGTAGTCGCCGTAGTCACCTACGATATCTCCATCTCCCTGATTGCATCCTGATTCTCCAACGTTATCGTCATCGTCCTCGCTGGCGTTGTCTTCGTCGTCGCCATGGCCATGATCAAGCTCAGTTCCTCGACCAGGGCAGACGCAGCATGAGCAACCCAGATCCGCGCCATGATTAGCTGCGTATTGAGAGATGAGTGCATAACACAAGCGTTCTCCGCTAATACGCTTCCTGTTGAAGAATGCAGTCAGCGTGCCATCCGTATTTTCGCCGAGCGCCAGGTGGTTCGGTGCCAGACCTTCAGGCATGGGTGCAGCATTCTCGTCTTCGTTGTCGTCGTCGTCGTCGTCGTCGTCAGATGCCTCCTCCTCCTCCTCGCCTATTTCATCATCGGACTCCTCGTCATGATCCCGAGGATGTTCTACCCGTCCCTGGCACCAGTTGCAGATCGTCATGTAGTCATCAGTCGGCGTGGTCGCACATCCGCACCGGCATGAGCGAGAGTGTATGTGGTCCCCCTCATCTATATCAAAGCGCTCGAGCAAACGATGGTTGCTGGCGCTCTCTTCGTTGTGACACGTTGTGCACAGCCAACGCTCCAGGAAACGTTTGCGGAAGGTGCAAGAACACGGCTGGAAGCCTTGCGTGCAGTGCTGTTCGAAACACGGTAAACACAAAAACTCTTTACGGGTCTGAGAGATCAAGTTGAAGGACAACACTAGATTGTGACCTTCGAACGGCATCTCCGTGCGACCAGCTGGTACGACGTGACTGCGACCAAGATCCACATCAAGCAGTCGATCGATAGGCTCGGGATCGGCAATGCTGTCGATGTGGAGAGGGATATGAATACGGCCCTGATCGTGATGAGACTTTGACAAGTTAGGTGGGAGGTACCAGCTCGCGTTATCGCCGCCCTTGGGAGGATAGATTGCGAATGGAGTGGGGTTGTTGAGAAAGAAGCCGGCCCACCACCGATGTTTATCGAGGCCATGCTCCTGCATGAAGACTTGGTAGATGATGTGAATGCGACACTCGTCACAAGTGTTGATGCCGCACCCGACACAAGGCTTTGACGCGATATCGTAACCTTCACTGCCGCAACCAAGAAACCTATGCCATCCGCGCGTCTTACAGGGACAGTGGGCTAATAGCCGACGGACGAGTCCTGTGCCCGGGCACAAAGTTTTAGAAAGCAAGTTGGCCTTGGCCTGCGGCTCGTGCATGCGGATTTGAGTATGTACAGCTTGGCATATTGTCGTCAAGGTCACGAGATCGTCTGGTTGGAGGTGCGAAACCAGACCCTGTGAGGACGATCAGTCAGGCTGAATGCATCCGCGGCATTGATATTTCGGACTTACTTCGAGGACTGGATATTGCGCTAGGCTCCGCGCAAGTGTGCTGGCAGCATTGGCCGCCACTTCAGGTAACGCCCATACACGCATACTGCTGAAAAAGAGGTTAGCAGCCAGTACTTGCAAGGGCCGGGAGTGGAAGCGCTAGTGAGGGGAAAAGTTGCGTTGTGTGACCGAGTGGACAGGGTCTGGAGCTACTACAGAAGGAAGTCGCGCTAGTCCGCGCCATCACGTGCCCACAACCCCGACAACGCCCTTCAAGCATTCTGGCACCGTCTCCGCCGCATCTCCAGCAAACATCCAATCACCCGCCCACACCCTACCCGGCTCGTCCTCACACTCCTCGAGATTGAAGTATGCCACTCTAGCTCCCGCGTTGCGCGCAACAGGGATGTACATTGCGGCCGGTAGCACTACCGCACTCGTACCAATCACCAGCATCAGGTCAATGGGACCACCAGACGTGAAATTATAGATACGGTCCGTCACAGCGGAAGGCGTGGCTTCGCCGAATAGAACGACAGCAGGTCGCATGAGGGATTTACACTGCGGGCAGTGAGGAAGTTGTTCTCTGGTAATCTCTGGGAGAGGAGCCCCCGCGTCGCCAATATCTGTAGCTTCTGGGATCGTAAGAGCTTCGTTGACGGGATAGCTCGCCGACGTGATGTAGTCGCATCGATCCTCGCGGCCCTGCACATTTCTACTGCACTTCATCTCGAACATTGTACCGTGAACCTGCGCGAGCTGGGCAAGTGGGAATCCTCCGCGTTGGCATAATCCTACAAACTTTAGCGCCCAAGTATGACATGTATGCGCTAGCATCACATACCGTCGATGTTCTGGTTAACAGCAAAGAAGCCCTCCTTCTCCCGCGCCAGCTTCGTCAACGCAACATGTCCGCGATTCGGCATCGCTTCTTGGGCGCCCCTCATTCGATCGGTGAACTTCCACCACACTAACACCGGATCTTCCCAGAATGCCTCGATAGTGCTCAGTGTCGATGGCTCGATGCCGCGCCACATCACCCGATCGTTGCCGCGGTATGTTGCGAGGCCAGAAGAAGCAGACAGCCCGGCGCCTAGAAGTGCGAAGATGCGCTTCGACGACTTGAGATACGCGGTGAAGGTCGTGAACTCATCGATGGGGATGTTGAGCTCCGGCGATGGGAGCGTCGTGGAGCGAAACTTGCGCTTCTCTTGCTTCGCTTTGAGGATGGATGAAGCTGATGCTTTGGATGAGGAAGACTTGGCGCGAGGTTTCTTGTCTGGGTTACTAGATTGTTGCAATGCATCTGCGAGTTGTGAGGGGTCAAACGCGTCGCTCGATGCATGACTGCCTGTATCAGCACTCATGGTGACATTGATGGCAGTAATGATGTTAAAGGAGAGAGAGAGAAAACCGAAGGTGCTATGTGCATCCAAGCGCAGTATTTATGGGAGTTCTTGCTGCCTACATAGATGCGATGACTCATATCTGTCGTGAATCACGGAAGGAATATGGAACGCGAACACCGCTCGTCCTGTGCGAAAAGCGGCTTCCGCAGTTCCCAAACTGTAAACAAAATTTGTTTGTACATCCCTACTAGTATTTGAGCAGGTCTCCAGACCGCAGCTGCTGGCTCTTGGGTGAGGCAGCGAAGGCATTCCAAGATGGCGCCATTCCGCAAACCTCAGATCGGCGACTCAATCTGCGCTGTCAACAGCGGGCCAATATCCCCCACGAAGAAGCTCAAAATAAAGCAAGAAGCTCCAAAAGCAATGCTGCCATAGAAGGGAAGCTGATAAGCCAGCGCAAAGGCTTCCTGTGATGCCGCAAGCATTTTCGGAAACGCGTTTCTCTGCAAGACCTGCGGGCTCGTTGCAAGGATTTGCTTGACTTCATCGAATCTGGCGTTACCCATCAACTCCGTGACATGAGCGATAGTCCGCAGTCCTGCCGGAGTGAGTGGGTTGATGATCGCACCAAGAGCAAGTGTCTTCTTTGCCAAGATCTCCGTCAAGTGCTCGTCGACCCTGTGGTAGAATATGTTTGCGTAGATCGAGAAAGCAATGGCGCCGCCGATGTAGCGAAGACTGAGTGTGATCGCTGTAACGGTGGCAATAAGCTCGCCAGGGCAGGCGATCTGCGCAATGATGGAACACGGAATGATGACTGCGCCGACACCGATCGAGGCGAAAGTTACAATCGCATACATCGTGGACATATTGTGAGGGGTTGCAATAGCAATGGCGCCTGTGAAGGCAGTCATGATTGCACTGGATACGATCATCAGTGCGCGGATGCGACCCTTCGTAATGGGTATGAGCACGAGACAGACAACGGCTCCAAGGATGATGCCAAAGCCAATCGGTAGGCCGCGGAGGCCGACGCCGACTGGGTCATCGCCTGCAAGATCAGTTTCGAGTGCGTACAGCAATGGCGGAAGACTTACCGTATACGTTGTATATCTCCGTGGGCCAAAAGAGAAGCAGAACAAAGAAGTTGCCACCGCTAAGGAAGGTGATGAGCAGAATGATGATCATCGTCTTCTTTGCTTTGGAAAACATCGCTCTGGGAACCATAGGGTGGGGGGCGTAAACTTCCCAAACAAAGAAAGCGATAATGAGGAGGAATCCCAAGATCAGCGGCGCAAGGTTGTGAGCGCTTCCCCAAGGATACTAACGATTGTTAGCCACCTATCTTTGCACGACCTGCAGACGACAACGAACCTGAGATGCGCCCCACTGAAGACCCATCATGAAACAGGTGATGCCAGCTGTACTGAGAATACCACCAATGTAGTCGATCTCGCGCAGGACATGACGAGCCGTATACTCTGATGTCAGGCGATGAGGATCTTTGTAGCAAAAGATAACAAGAAGGAGTCCAATGAAGTTCCAAATGCCAACCACTATGCCATTGTATCTCCAATTGCTGGCTTGCGCGATCAACTGGGCGTACATTACGGAAGGGCAGAAGGGTAGGATGGTGATGACCACTAGCCCGACATATTTAGCGCGGTCCTTGACTGGCACAACCTCACCAGTGCCGGCGAGAGCTATAAGCTCGTTCAAGCCGGCACCGAGACCCGAGAAGACACTGCCAGCTGATGGTGATTAGCAAGTACTCATAGAACGGTGCATCGAGTGCTTACCTATCGCGATATTCATCGTATGGGCGGTCGCGGTGATGATGGGCCCGACGATAAGGCAGACCTGGCCGACAATGGCCACCTTCTGGCGGCCGAAAAGATCCGACAGCGCACCAACGAAAGGACAGAGTGCGGCATTTGGTATAAGATATCCGATGATGAACCAGACCCAGCGATCAACGCCGCCGATGTCCTGATACATGAGAGGCAGGACAGAACCAAACAGGAAGAGCGGGATTTGGGAGCCGACCCAAAGGAACGACATGCATGTCAGGATCATGAAGAGTTTGCCATTCATCTGCCATGACATCAATCTCGTAATTTGCGTACTCAGCCAAGAAAAAATACCTTCTCATGCACAACAGGACCATGACTAGGGGTAGGATCCAGCCTGCCCTTCTCTACCTCGCTCGGCGGTGTCCTTGAAGGAACGCTCTCAGAATAAGTAGGGCCATTCTCATTCTTCATGACGGTGGGTGAGTCTGGCGTTGATCGAAGCGTTTCGTGCATCTTGCTGGCGATGTGCGTGGTTGAAAATCTCGAAAAACGGCGGTGTGAGGGCTACTAAGTACTATTCTGGAGCGCGGCGGCACGAACGCAGTACCATGCTCTCACCTTTCCACGGGTTCATTGGGGATGACAGTAAGATTCGATTCTGGGCAGATTCAGAAGGGGACGCAAGAGCCGCGGCTGCGTATTGGTTCCCGTCAGGCTCATTGGTCGGCTGATAATGAACCCCGCAGCCACACGGAAGCTAAGGATGGCATTGGCGCGGCATCATCGGAGCCAGTACACATTTGAACACAAGAGCGATGCTTGTCTTTGCGACTAGACGCGGGGCCCCGCACGCGCGTCCTTCAGTGGCTGTTTAGAGCCAGTGCCACATGAGACTCTTTTGAAGCCACCGGAGCGGCTACCGAAATCGCTCAATAGATCGCTATGTAAGTGACGAGATCCTCCTCGAACCTGGTTACGCTATGAGATCGCAGCATAGATCACATGGCCGTTTCTTTGCTCATTGCGTCAACGCAGGACTTTAGATACAAGAAGTGAGAACAAAGGGAAAGAGTCGCAGAGCCTAAATCCAAGAAAGGACAAGGATCGAGAATGAGAAGGACGCAATTTGAAGAAAAGGGCTGTCAGCTCCGGATCTCACATGCTCTATGACGAGACCTCGGAGTTGGTGGGATAGCGCAGTCGGTGGCCGCTTGGGAGTTTGATTGTGGCGCTGCGGAACACGAGGTCTTGTAGACTAGTCTCTACCACTGTAGTTACAACATTGCGCGGATGGCAAAGATGCCGAGGTCCGGAGGAGTCTTGCCGCACACGACCTTATTCTCAACGGCGACAACTCCAAGGACGCCAAGGTGCATGCATTCCTGGTTGTTGTTGGATGTAGTACATGTGAAGATGTCGGACGGGTAGGTTTAAGCAATCTGGACCCTCCGACGGGAATTTTACGGGATGCCGGCTGGAATAGACAAACAGCAACATTAGAATCAAAAGGAACCGAGCGCTGCCCACCAGGCTCGTGCCCGTAATTAAAACTTCAACAATCGTAGCGATCTAGGTAGAGACACTTCTACGCAAAGCTGGACGGGATGCCCAATGACATGCCAAGATGGGGAAGGATGCGTCAGCAGAGCGTGTAACAGCGGGAGTGATATAGCCATGTGGGATGGGATTTGGAGTCTGTTGTGTAACTGTGAATGCTTGCGCCGCGACCGCTACCTAGCGGCTTGGCAATCCCACAAAAAGTCCCGTGCTCACGACTTCCTTTTCAAAACGTCACAGCCAGTCTCGGATATTCAAGTCAATAGTCATAACCATCGTTAAATCTCTGACACTTTTCTGTCCTACAGTACACGAGATCGCTCCCCTGGGGTTCTATAGATTGGCCACCGGGGAAAGACGTCATTCAGATGTGAAACCATTGTGCCTGAACTCAAGGCCGCCTTTCCGAAATATTGTTCCGTTTCACCTCTTGAGATATGTGAATCGACAATGATCATGCTCCCCCAGTGCGGCAGAGCACCTTTCCACATCGTGGGGGCATAGTTTCACTTTTCTCGCCTGGGCGTGACGCCCCTAACCACATAAATACCTAGGTAGGCCTGAACAAAGTCTTCCCGACAAACTCATTGGCGATATCAACCAAGCCCCTCACTTTCATCTTCGCCAACTCAGCACACGTCATCATGAGTCGAGACGAGAACGGTACGTTTCAGTGTGTCGATGGCGGCTGCTTGTTATGGGCTGTCCTCGCCTTAGCACGTCTTGACGCCAAACTTCCAAGCCAAGACGAGGCTCTTCGTTTGAAGCATGATCACAACGATGGATTTGCTCTCCGGCTTCGATCAACCATTGATGACATCATGCTGGGGTTCTTGGATGTGACGGTACGTGGAGGGGAGGACTGCGCTGCATTCGCTATCTGAGGTGGGGTGAGCTACATATATAGAATGCCGTACATAAGCTATCCCAACTCATACTAGAGTAGTTCTGGACAAGGCCTAGACCGTTACATTGGATGATGGCGTACGCCCGATATCAGTCTGGGATGCGGAGGATTCCAAGTCCGCGAATCGATCGGTATCCGAGCTCCTCCGTACGGCGACCAACTACTTCCAACAGCTCGACTCAGAATTTCTGCATTTACATGCAATATTCAAAGCCTTCAACTCCAAGATTATGGCATCCGGTGCTGAAAGTCAGCTACGTCCTGCTGAGCCGTTCGCCGCTGGTGGTATGGTCTCCACCATCGCAACGCAGATGTTACAACTGATTGCTCCGAGCATGGTGTCATTCATTGACGCCTTCAATCAAATGTCAGAAACTTTGACCCAGGATCCATTTGAACCTCTCCTTTATAGGTTTGTTCTTACGCGAGCCGATCCAATTTCGCGTATTATTGAGGAGTTCATTGATACGAGCTACCTGCACATGATGCCAGAGCACGCAGAGATTGACAGCAAGTTGTTGGTTCAAGTTTTTCAGAGCACTCTGGTATCAAAGATCCGCACTGGCCTGACAATGCTGATCCGAAGACGAGCACCCTATAGAGGTACTACCATCGATATCGACGGCCCAATGACGAAACGGGACCTCGAAATCTTTTATCGGTATATCACCAAGATGTTCGGATACGCCTCTCCTCTATTCGAGGGCTTCTGGGCAAGAATAGTGGAACCCGATTCGAACCATGCCACAGATGGTTCGGACTATGGCATGGACGACTCGGACTACAACTCAGACGACGAAGTATACTGGCAGGAGTACGAGCCAAATAACCTAGTCGACGTGCTTGCGGGACCTGATCTAGTCAGTGTCCATCAGGTGAGTCACACAATCCCCGGCAGCCCTGGGAAAGAGTGTGTTGTTTGTCGCGATTTCTTAACACAAATGCACAGAATTGATATATGTCAGCATATGTATTGTGAGGTATGCTTGGACGCCCAACTCCATGTGCATCATGAGTCTCGCTACAAGTGTGCAATGTGTCGCGCGGATTTCCTCCTCGAGTAAGCCCAGCTTTCGAAGTACCCTCGTAAGCACACCATATTAGAATTCGGCTCTTCAACCTCTCCCTGCCTCTTTTTGACCGACATTTGAATTCTCCGTTTGTTCCAATCATCTGCCTCCAGTCGGTGTTGTACAAAAGTACGTGCATCGGCACTCGGAGCCTTTGCGTAACTCGAGGGAGGCGCGCGTTGGCCCAGCAACCAATGACAAAGCGTGGCTAGCTAGGCTTCCAGCCTTGCAAACGGTTTTCCTCAGGCATCCACCTCAAAGGCGACATAATAGCGAGCAATCATCATGACCAAGAACGCGCCTACAAAGGCTCTTCCACTGCGAGCAAAGCCTTACGACAAGAACACCACACTCCGCTCATCACCTCAACAACGCAAGACCGCGTCAACCACATTAATAGCATCGCCAACACGCTCCCAAGACTCAACCATGGCTCAGAATCTTGGTCCACAGTCCGATTTCGACGCTATCGCCGACAACATGCGCAACATGGCCAACATCCCCGCCATTCACCAAGACAATCAGATCCTCGCGGCGCTGAACACATTGAGTAACGCGATGAATGCTCAGTTTGCTGCCATCAAAAATCGTCTCACCAACATCGATAACCGCCTAAATGGTCTGGACCAAACGATGACCCGCACCACAGCCAACATCCACAACAACGCTGCGATCGTGCAGAATGGTCGCCTGTTCAATGGTACTCAGTCGCTAGTCGAGCTACACGATCCTACCACCAATCTCCGCGTTCCCAACTTCCCTCAAACGGGCGATGCGCTCAAGGGTTTGAACGGTAAGTAGCTTTCCTCACCATTCCCGAAATATGCTAATTTGATAGTGAATCAGCTGGATACTCTCATTGCTGCTTTGAGAATGCAGTACATTGCTGGCAACAAGGATGCGAAGATTTTGGTGGTCAAGGAACATATTGGTGCCTCCTTCCCTTGAAGTTCGACGACATAGGTATGGTGGAGTTGGGATATGGCGTTTGGGTGGCTGGCTTTTTTCAAGTCATTGTTTCTCGATACCCATTAGTCTGATAGTGCACGGAAGCACATCAGGAGTTGTTAAATGCATTTCAATTGATATCTGATAGTCCTGCAAACCTATACAGGCTCGTCCCAATTTTGACCCATTTTCTTGACCCCGCCGTCACACCGCCGTCCCTCATCTTATCTGGACCCTTATCTCTTGGCTCGTGTATGACCCACCAGACTTCTACAACACCACACTTCCCACTCAAAGACACCCCAGAACCTACCTGACTCTCTACACGTGAACAACTTCCTTGCACGCGCACCAAAGCCGTTGCGACACTGAGTCGCGACAGCCCCGCCAAGAACCGAATCCGGAATGGACGACCACCATCAACAACCAATCTGGCCCATGGTACAGGGCGCCGCGAACTATGCATGGAATCTGATTGAAGAGGCGTGGGCGATGGTTTGGAAGCCGCGCAACGAGTCACGAGAAACGGCAACAAGAGAAGAGTCGAAGCGCGCACAACAGGCTCAGGGTGAAATGGAAGAGGTGGTCATGCGACCAACGGCAACAACCAGATCGTGAGCTCGAGAACTGTACGGTGGAAACTGTCAATGTCTCTGGAGATGGAGGAGCATTGCGGCAGTCTATTTTCGAAGTATGTACCGACAATGTCGGCAAAATTGGAGCTAAGGCCTGATGCAGATACAGTAGCGACGCCGATATATCGGACAGTACTTTCGAGAACATCAACCCCCACTAGCGTACATATATCACCTATGGTGTTGGAACCTTAAGCCACAGATGACCGGCGCAAGGAGTTACGCACAAAGTGCCTACCTTAGTTGCGAGTGCACGGTGAACGGATCGAAGCTGAACTACAGCACTTTACTGCCGCAGACCTAGGTAACGTTTGGTTGGCGGTGAAGAAGGAGGCATACGGTCTACCAGGCGGTGTATTTTTGCCCTCTCTCAACTTTGGTAGCCACACTCAACGTCCTCCTAGATTGCCAGAAACACCCAATCAAAATGCAGAATTCTGAGATGGTGAACTACGGTTCGGCAGTCGTGAATTAGGCGATAGTCACTGCATTTTCTCTCCCTGTGTATATTGTTCGCCCCTCACAGTCGGTTTCTCCTGCATCGAATCCATTCGTATCACCCCGTCTACAGCCGAACACATTACCGAAGCACATTTCCACAGCACATTTCCACAGCACATCTCCACAGCACATTTCCACAGCACATTTTCGAAGCACATTTCAAGAGCCAAATAGCCGTGGATACAGCCAGCACTACCTGACACACTTTCAAACCCTGTCTACCTTCGCAGCACCACTACAAGCACCACCGCACCGCCAAAATGTCGAGTGGTCCCTCCGTCTACGCTAACCCCAGGATCATGCCCGAGTATGAACGCGAGTTCGCTACCATCAGGCGCCGCCTCCGGCTCCATTCTTGGACGGCCATCTTCAACTACTCCCTCGCACTCAAGAAGTCGTGCAAGCACTTCGCGTCTCTCGCCACCCCCGCAAGGGAACTGAAAAACTTGGTCAGTACACACATACGCGAGACCAAGAACTTCAAGGAGTTCTATCAGAAATGGCGCCGCGAGGGAGTCAGGCAAGGACGCGGAGACAATTGGGGGGAGCCGTGCTCGAGCAAGGCGCGAACGAAGACTGATTTGAGGATGGCGAGCCTAGCTTATCTGGCCATAGCGAGGATGGAGGTGTTGAAGGGTGATGTCAAGAAGATTGTGGGAATAGAGCAGAGATGAAGAAGAAGGTTGATTGTTCTATAGAGTAGACAAACAAGATTATATACAAGAGTACGCGTAAGCATATGATGTGGAAAGAGTGGCTGTGGAAGCCATAGAAGGTACTGGAATGTACCGTGCTCATGTAAGCTCATGTATCGGACCGATAGGGGATCACGATGTACCAATGAGGTTGAGCTGCTAAGCCTGACAAACATGATTGCGGAAGGGGAGGGGCGGACGGACAGTGTTGTTGGGGCTGGTAATCATTCAGATGTCGAGGAGGACTTTGAGGAGGAAGACGAGGAGAGCGTTGCATTTCACGAGGAGCAGTATGAGGAGATGGAATCCGAGGATGATGATGAAGAGATGGAACCCCAATGGGACAATCAAGAGGTGGAGTACGATGAAGATCAGAGGATAGATCACGAGGCTGAGGACTCGCAAGAAGAGGAAAATGAGCAGGATGAGCGCGAGGAGGAGCTTGACTACGAAATGGAGCCGGAGGACATGGAGCCGGAGGACATGGAGCAGCTGTCTGACTGCAGCGACGATTCGGAGGATGAGTGAGCAACGTGTGGGGAGGATGGACACGAGCGGCTTTTCCTATTTCATTGTGTTGTTTCCTTTTTCGCAGATCGTGACTGCGGTCATTGAGGTTCGATTTCTAGCTCAAATTGCGGTACGCTAGACTCGTTAAGAATGTATCAACCATGGATTTCTTTGGACCCTGACGCTTATCTGAACGTGACGCGCATCTCTGACGCCTGTAGTGCTTACAATGCAATCGCGCGGAAGAAGAACGGCAATATCAACTACGAAAAACCTATGATATCGCCACTTCGCAACGAACGCACGAATGAACTCATCTCTGGCTTCCCAGTAGACTACGAGGAACTTCGACAGCTTACTGGTATTGTCGACTGTGGAACTCAGAGAAACAGGTTGCTAACTTTGCTAGATTCTGAGGTCACTGTGATCCTCCAAGCTTTGAGAAACGAAGAGGATGGTACACCAGGTCAGAGTCGCATTATACTACGTGTGGCGATGGGCGTGCCGAACTGAACAGGTGGGACGGAGTATGCGGAAGACGGGTGTGACTTTGTGATTGGAAAGGCGCAAGAAGCAGATGATGGCTGAGACATAGTGGAATGTTCATGTTCGACAGGAAGATTGGTGGCGGTGGTGGCGTACTTGTTTTACCGTAGTCAGGAATCGATTGAACTGTGTTCTTTCCTTCACTAACCCCTGTCTGGTGAGATTCTCCGCTGCATTCAACACACTGCTGTCTACCCTTTACCTATCGCATTCCTTAAATCCTCTTCGGGTCGAACCACACCATTATCTCTTTCCCACCTGCTCTCAACGACCCTCCGGATGCCACCAATATGTCACCTAGCTTGACCGGAATATACATCACAGCATACATCAGGCCTTTAATGAGTTGCCACATAAGCCATCCGATGCATCCAAACATCGCTTGGAAGACCTTCAGTGACATCTCTCCGAAGCTGCAGAGCCACTTCCACAGTTTTGCTGGCGCATCAACGAATGTCATACGTAAGCATGCGACGAAACCTCGCCAAACATCTCGCAGAGTGATGCGCTGGAAAAAACTGGATATCGCGGCGACGATGGTGTGAATGAAGGACAAGAGGTGTGCGAATGAGTTGCCGATTGCCATCCCAGTCTTCTTGATGCCAGTCCAAAGCCAGACGAGGGCAATCTTTGCAGCATTGGGAAGGCGTGTGATCAGCTTCCAGACTTCTTTTACAAAGTCCGCGGAGAAGCTCCCGGTCGCCTTGACGAACTTCCAAACGTCGCCGGGAACCTTCTTGACGCCCTCCAGAATAGCAGCAGGAATCTTCCTGAGCCACACCCAAAACCCTTTCAATTGCTCCACAATCAAACCAGGTATCTCAGCACGATGCGTATGCAGCCACTTAATGCGCTTTACCACCGGAAGCACAACGAGATGCTTCGGTAGCGACCAGACGAAGAATCTCGGAATGACCCACACGACGACCGCGCCGACAACCCCGATGGCGCGCGCAGATTTCTTACATCGATGGATGGCTTTAGTATGCTTCGCCATCCACCTCTTGAAGCCTCCACCGCGGCGTCTTGGTAGGTAGTCGACGATCTCGCGGTGACTGTTTGTAGCTGCGAGGCGCAGTGCGAGCTGGCCGTCTGGTGCGATGAGTGCATCGTCCGCCCCATTATCTATCAGCAGCTTGACGATGGTGAAGTTGCCCAGCTGTGCAGCATATTGCAGAGGCGTGCGGTAGGTGTGCTCATATACTGCAGCACTTTGACCGCAGCACCCACGTTTTTCTCTTCTCAGGATCCTTGTCGCAATTACACCGTAGCCATTCACATCAGCCCCTTTTTGTAGCAGAAAGCGCACAACAGCGGCTTTTCCTGCTTCGACTGCAGCGATGAGAGGAGTCTGCCGGGTCCTATTCGTGGTCTTCGCGGTCACGAAGCCACGATCCAAGAGGGTGGAAATCAGTCGCATGTCCGCTTTGACGATTGCGTCGTAGTATAGCTCCACAATCTGGCAGCGACGGCGCTCGGGTGACATTCTGAAGCTGTGGCCTGGCCACTTTGTGATGGGAAACCCCTCGCCATCATCGCAGGCTAGTATCGCTATGTCTTCTAGATCTTCCGATAATTCCGTCAGGATCTCTGAATATAGGGGGAGGTTCTCTTGGCCGCCAGAAGATGATCTGTTGAGGTAAACATCATCAGTATCGTCGGCTGTCAGAGGAGGTTTTCCATGCTTGTCGCGAATCTGCGTGCTAATATCGGATGGGGTAATCAACAGCTTGTCAGGATGCATTTTCGATTGTCGAACAAAATTTCGTTGGGTTGTCGGTGTGGCTACAGGTGGGGGAACGGCTCATGGTTATTGTGATGAGGGGAAGACCAGGGTGGCATTAGGCAACCACGTTGAGATGCACAGCCACAACCACGCCGCACCTCTCGTTACCGACGATCTCCCATGGCGCATTCTCAATTAACAAAACTACTCGTAAGACATTGTAGTATATAGTAGCCCGGCTGCGAGAGTACCAATGATGAAGCTGGCGAGAATGAGCGGAGAAAAGATGTCTGATACGTTCTTTACAGATCTAACTCGTTTACCATCGCTTTGCCAGTCAACCCGGCTAATAAATTCTTTACAGACTCCGTCGCCATTTGCTCTCTTGTCTCGATCGTCGCCGAGCCGATATGCGGCACCAACACACATCTCGGCTGCTTGAGGATGGGATGATCCGCTTGGATGTTTGGCTCGTTCTCAATGACATCCAACCCGGCGCCGAAGATTTGTCCCTCGTCAAGTGCCTTGACTAATGCATCAGTGTCGATGACCGGGCCTCGCGCGATGTTGACGACGACTGCAAGCTTCTTCATCTTCTTGAAGAAGTCGGCGCCGACCAAATGCTTCGTGCTGGGCGTCAATGAACAGCCTACGATGACAACATCGCTTTCGCTCGCAAGCTCATCGGCGCTCTTTGCTGGCTCAATAGGGATAGATGCGCTCTTGATGAGCCCGAAGTGATCTTCCTTGACCGGCTGTCCCGGCTTTGAGGTAAGGTAGATGGCGCGCTTGATGCCGAATGGCAGCAGCCTCTGCAAAGATGCTTGTGCGATTCTTCCAAATCCCAGGAATCCGACTGTCGCTCCGCGGATTTGAGGGCCTGTCATCAAAAGTGGATGCCACGGCATTTGGGGCCACTCGCCCTTGTTGACCATGGCCATTGACTCTCCTCCTCTTCTCTGCGCCATCAAGATCAGCATGATAGTGAGATCAGCGACTGCATCCGTGAGACATGTGGGCGTGTAGCCGAGCCGGATGTTGCGCTTCTTTAGCGCGTCGCGCTCAACGTGATCTGTGCCAACCGAGAAGGACGCGATGACTTTGAGTTCATCACCAGCTGCTTCCAGAAGCTCTTCATTGACCTGGTCCGACAGCATTACGAGGATTCCGGTTGCGCCTTTCGCATTCTCAAGCAGCCATGATCGGTCGCAGGGCTGCAGGTACCGGATTAGCTGCCACACTTTCGAATCCGAGGTCGCAACGTACCTTCTCTGAGTTCCACTGCACGATTTCTAAGTCATTTTTCTTTTCATCAAGAATCTTTTGCGCTTCATCGATCAGTTGTCGCGTCACAACGACCTTCGTCTTTGCCATTGTTGTGCTGGTGTTTATTTTTGCGGGGTTGCTGGCATCGGTTCGATGCGGGGTAGATTTGGGGTTATTCGCACTACTGGCGGCAGGCCTCAAGTTAAGATGTGATGCCAACTGCGATAGTCTTTCCATTGATGTTGTGGTTATTACATTGAAGAGTTCTTAATGTTGAACTAAGATGCAGAGACGCGTCGGAGTCCATTACCCCGAAGTATCCGCCAATTAGCGATCGTCTGAGAAGTGATTTTGGCCTTGTGAACGTTCGTATCAACAAGGTGCAGGCCTTTTACCTATAGTCTCCTTTTTGCTATTCAGTATGAACGACCGGGGTAGGAAGGACATTCGCAGTCTTACCCGGGAAAGTGCGCCGTCGCTATTCATCTCCTAAGGACTAATTTATTATATTGATAACGTTATGCCACAACGAATATACATGATGCTAGGCACTCGTCTTTGTATTGTGTATCTGCATAATATAAACACTTATGCTTGAAATGAAGATACCGTTAGCAACGTTCCGTGGACTGCGAAGATCATTATCGTAATCGGCCGAATGGGGTCTTGGCGCGTTGCTTAGCGCGGCGGACGACGACGTCTAGCTGGAAGACACCTCTTTCTTTATCATCAGCCTCATCACCCTGTTGTAAGCTGGCCCAATGCTGCGTCTACGCCACTTAATTCCCGACCATGTCTCTTCTGTGGGACTAATTATGTGAACGCGTCCAGATTGTACAGCTGGATGGCAGTGCTCGCGACACACCCTACTGCGAACGCTGCGTGATGAGTTCAGGTTATGTTGGAATAGACCCAAGAACAGCAGCAACAGCAGCAAATACCCTCTGAGATGACGGACAACGCCCTTGGTAGCACACTACAGTCCTTGGAATTATGGACTCACACCTCGAGGCACTGTTCGCATCGATGCTGATGTGGACTGGTGAGCAGTGGATGGAACACGTGAAAACATTGCGAGATCAATCGCCAAATGAAACAGCGGCCTCTGAATCGACCAAACACAATACGCACTCATCGTTTGCAATTTCTCGGTTCTCGTGATGATCCCAAGGTCCGTACTGATTCCAGTACCTCCTCCTCTTCATCAACCTTTCGCCCCCCATTTGTAGTCCTTGACTCAACATTGGGAACATCAAATAGATCGACAGCCAGTCCTAAACGGAAGCCAACCAACTGACCATGACCAAAATCGACAAGACAGACACGTAAGCGTCACAATTCACATCTCTACATCATGAGCTCACCCTCTCCAGGCTTTTTTCCATTACTGAAAGCATACACACAAAGCTGCCACGAGAGCTTCGCGACATAGTCTACCAACACATCTGGGACAAAAATACGCCCAATTGCGTACAGGGGTGTATCAATATTGCGGCCCTCTTGGCATTCGTTCCAAACCCCAAGTCTAAGCGCTCACCCTCCTCGGAATGGCCCGCGTACCTGCAACCAGGAAAAATGAACCAGGCCATCCGTACAGAACTCGTACAATACTTCTACGAGACCGCGGCAAAACTCTACATTTATAATCCCAAGAAGATAGCTCCCTTCTTCTCCAAAGACTTGATCGAGACCGGCCTCACTCTGGCGGACTGCACTATCAACACGCTGTAGATATGGGGGTAACCTCTTCCAGCATCGCATTGATACTCTGGTCGCACGGCCAGACTTTATCGACCCGCGCAGCTTGTGCAACGATTTTGTGCGGCTCCTGCGTGACGGCCGAAAGCTCTCCAAGACGTTCCGACTCACTTGGTGGATTGGCACGCAGCACAAGCAGAACAGATCACGTGGACCTGTGTACTTTGACGAACTGGCTATGCGGCTGGGGGAGCTTCGGCGAGCACTCCGGCATATTAAGAAGGGCATCGAGACCAACGGAGGGCAGAGGAAGGTTACGGTTGTGCTGAAGTTTGAGGTCTAAAGTGTCATGCTAACCGACGCGATGATGGCTTGGAGTGGGGCGGTGTGGCACAGGTTCGTAGAGATGTAGCTGTGCTGACTGAGCAACGGCACGAATACACAGTGTTCTATGAACCCGGATTGCTAATTAGCCCGATACACTAGTTTCTAGGCACCATTCAACGACTTTGCATCCGTCTCGAAAAGCTGCTGCGCAACGTTGTTTTTGACGACGATGTCAGAAATTGACTCGATAGCGAAACCGTGTCACTCAAGAGCGCCATTAATGGAGACTATCGGCCCTGCAGATTGAGCATCAAGTACCTTGCTCTTGCCGCATTCAATACAAAGATCCGCACAACATATTATTCATCTCCATCATCATCCAAGACCTGCACCAAGTCTACACAACGCTCCCTAGAGCTAGCTGACCGTCCTCCGGTGTTCTCAGCTCAGTGCGATACGCCACTATCACCCACTCCCCCCACAGGTTCATACATGTGAAAATGCGGTGTGCCTACCACTCCGCATCACTGCACAATTGCACAATAACCCCATTGGTCCAGGCCATTAAATGCAACCATTATGTATACAAGCGGCGCAGTTCGCCTTATGCAGGGTACAAGAAGCGAACGAGCTGCTTATGTAGGTAGGGTTTAGCGAACACCCCATGCTGTCATGCGGCGCGAGTCACGGGCCACCAACATGTTTACAGTCGGGTCAAGCAACTTATCACATCTTGGCAGGTCGTCGATGCGGGTCGGGATGGGATGTTTGCGGCGGGCCGGGTCGGGTGGGTCTGATCGGAGCCGGGAGGTATGAGCAAGCTGGATGGTGCATGCGTATGGGCTTTACAACTACCATGGCCTCTCCGGTGTTTATGTCCTCATCGTGCCTGAAAGTGGGGTATCTACGAAGCGCCCTGTTCGTTCCAGCGCTCCAATCGAATAGGGGGGTGTAGCAGTACGTAGCAACGACATACTGTCAGTGTTCGCAATGTGCATTGCGAATACCTTACGCCGTCCCCATGCTGCAAAGGTAATGACGCAGTCTCCTATACAACATACCAGAATCATACACAATCTCCCTACATCGCAGTCCATTCTCTTTTTACCGCCGAATCGCATCACACCCCACATTCCCTCGTCGCATATTTCCCCATATCCGCACTTTGCTGCAGCGCGCGCGTGATGTAAACGTACCATTCGCAACTCTCTTGGCTAACAGCATGTCGCTGTACTACAGTCCGCGGGGGAATATCTGTTCCAAAGCTAAGATTTGCAAGCAGGCTGTGGCTCCGTGCGTACGTTTCTGTGTGCAAGTACAAGCAGGTGGTGATATGTATGTTATTTGCGCGTTTGGAATTGCGGTGGTGGAGGAGGGATTTGTAGATATAGGTAGCGGTACTATCGCCTCCTGTATATTTCCGATATGTTACTGAATTACTTGCAGTATGGCCATTAATTTTTGAGTCAAGGTATATAAATTTGTGTTGGAAAAGAAATGTATGTACAAGAAACTAGCCCTTCATCCGATCTCACATCAACCTCACCATACTCACACTCACACTCACTTTCCAAAAGTAAACTCCGGGATATAAATATCCGCCACTGTCCACGTAACGCCCTTGTCCGCCGTCTTCATCGTCCCGGTCACACCAGGGCCCTTACCCAGCGTACGATCGTACACGGGATCCGCGCTATCGAGGGTGATGATTGTGTTGATCCAGTGGTGAGCGGGCATGGTACCGCAGTTATTCTCCGCGCATTCGACGGCGGAGCCCCAGCCGAGTGCGTGGCCGTCGTTGGTGGAGAGCTTATGGACTTGGACGTTGTTGCGCATGACGGTTTGGGTGTAGTTGCCTGTGTTGTCGTTATATTTGTCTTTTCGCAAAGGTTAGCACACGTTATTCCATCTGAAGAGAATGTGGTAAGGGAAACGCACAGTGCACAGTCACTTTGTCGGCAGCATTAGCTTTCGTGGGCACGGTCTGAACGGGCATCTGGGACGTGGGACCCGTGCTGAGAAGGGTGTAGGCGAAGAGGCTCCAGTCCTTTTGGTTGTTGTTTTCGATGATGGATTGGATGAGATCGCCCTTGGAGGTGCCCATGCCGACCCAGAGGGAGGAGTCGCCTTTGTTATTGGTAGGGGCGTTGGGGATGACCAGCGTGGATACAGACTCGCGGATCCAGGAGTTTGAGCCAACGGGGCCGGTGCTGAAGGCTGGGCCCATAGCGGCATTGGCGACGGAGAGGGTGGCCGCAAGGGTGGTGATGACGGAGAGCGAGGGAGACATGGTGGATAGAGTGTTTGGATTGGGAAGAGATGGATGGAGTTGTTGATGTGTAGATGTGACTTGTGACGAGCAAGCATGATTACCTTTATATGTTGACGGGAATTGTGTGTAGTTTGATGTTCACAGGGTTATTGTGAGTCGTGGATATTGTTGCCATAAGTCATGTCTAAACCAACCCACAGTTTCTCGTGTCTGGGCACTAGGCTCGGAGCTTTAACAGAGGCTCTTGCGCAGTAAACAATCCACCAATCGTACCACCTACCACATCAACTGCCAGATTGTTGCGAGTCTTAGTAGGCGGAGAAGTGTGTACGCTGAGAATGATGATTATTGAAAGGCCAGACTTCATTCGTGCCAAAATAATGGCCACTATCCATATGCGCGCAATCAAGGCTAGTGAAGCTCTTTCAATATGCTTGTCAGTGACGGCGGCGTGAGGTTCCTTCTTGGCGATAGCTTGATCTCTAGTGCACGAATGGCGCGCTTGTTGGTCGATGTGAGCGGGGTGGGTTAATTTGGGCGTTTCACGAAGGTGCTCGACAGGAACATTGATATTGTTCCGAAGCGTTTGAAACGTGCCGGCAAGGGTGAAGTGCCGGCATCGAACCCCTCGAACGACAGCGGTCATTCGTTCGGCAGAGCTCTCCTAGGTGTTATAGTCGTCGGCCTTGCAAAGCACCTGAAGCGCAAGACATGAGCTGCGGACTGTCTCGACATTGTCCCCTTCGCTCGGCTTGTGCCTCGGACGGGTGTCGGTGCACACCCGGGCACTTCATGTGCGCAGCTGCATGTGTTCCGTCCAGGACAAGATGGCAGAGAAAGTGACATGGACAGCGATCAGTGCCCGTATCTCTGTAGATTGGTACGAATGCGAAGTGGTTGAGATGCTGGAGGTGAGATGGAAGGATGCAGCACGTGCTTCAGTCGACCCTGCATAATGGCTTGGCGCAGTCGTCATAGGCGGCGCAGGCATGTGGCAGCCACCACGCTTCATACGCGGCACCGACGCAAGCTTCGAGTACACAAACGTCGCTTCCCCGACACACGCCGTAGCTTCGCTCTACTACCCCCTCCACTACCCCCTCCACATACCATCACAATACATACACCATGGCGGAGAAGCCCACAGCGGTAAAGGTAGGCGCCCCGCCACGCAGGAGGTCCCCACCTGACAGGTGTAGCCCCCAGAGAGCCCGACGACGGCGCGCGAGCTCGACTTTGACGACGACAACGACGCGCCCACCATGTCCACACACGAAGCGGCAGTCGCGTCGCCACCCCCACCCCCTCCCCCCTCAAAGTCGCCCAAGCCCGGCGTGCGCTTCACAGAGGGCGACACGGAAATCCCCCCGCCAAAGCCCCCGCGCCCCATGTCCCCACAGCAGCAGGCGCAGAACACACTCGTCGAGGCATTCCCCAGCATCGACAGCAACGTCATCAAGGCGGTGCTCGTAGCCAGCGGCGGCAAGGTCGAGCCTGCCTTCAATGCGCTGCTGAGCATGTCGGACCCCAACTTCAAGGCCGAGGAGGCGCCCCCACCGCAGCCACCACGGCCGCAGCCCAAGAGCCAGCTCGAGCAGGACGAGATCTACGCGCGACAGCTGGCCGAGCACTACCAGAGCCGAGGCGGTCAGGGCGCCCAAGGTCAGGGCCAGGGCGGCTATGGACAGCGTCCCTCGGGCGAACAGCGGCGGCAGCAGCCCAGCCAGCGACCCAATGAGCCCGACCGCGAGCACAGCTTCTTCGACGACGACCTGCCCGAGATCCGCAAGACGTTCGAGCAGGGCTTCAAGGAGACGCAGAAGACGGTCACGGGCTGGATCTCCAACCTCGCCAAGAAGCTGGACGGCGAGCCCGACGACTACGACCAGTACGGCAACCCAGTCAACCGCGACCAGCAGCGGCCGGCCCAGTCTGCGCAGCGACAGAACTTTGGCCCCTCGCAGTCGGACCAGCTGCAGGGCATCCGCAAGTCGGCCGAAGCGCGACGGTCCGCCGACCACACGCGCTACGACGCCGACAACAGGGTGCTTGGCGACGACTTTGCGAACCTCGAGATGCGGGACAACGACGGTATGCCCAGCAATGCCGCAATGAGGAGTATGGCTAACAATAGCAGGCCCCGGCCAGCGCACGTCGAGTCGCCCACACGCCAACCCCGACCTCTTCAAGTCGACGCCAGTCTCGCCTCCCCAGTCCGGCCCGGTTGATGAAGTCGATGCCCTCTACCGCAACCCCTCGCCAAACAACCAGTCGCAGGGAAAATCGGGCGGGAAGAAGTGGCAGCCCCTAACCTCAATAGCCCCCAATCCCGAGCCTGACGACCACGACCCCTTCAGCCTGGGCGACAGTGACGATGACGACAGCAAGACCAAGGACACCAACCCCGCAGATAGCGAGAGGCTGAAGAAGGCAGCCGCGAGTAAGGAGGGCACGGGTGCGTCCCCAAGTGGCCTGAAGCCTGCAGAGCGCAGTGGAAGCATCGGACAGATAGACGCTGCTGCCGCGGCTCTGCTGAAGGATGCGAAGTAGGTTTGGGCTCGAGGCATCGTGACTTGTTGTAGGATCGCTATGCGTCGGCAACACGCAGCATACTTTGTCTACATGTTAGCAATATTAGTTCAAACACTTGCACCTTTTACGCGGAGATCGACTGCGGCCGACAAGCTTGCCGCCAGTGCCGTCGTGCCTTCCTTTATGGTTTAAACTTCAGAGTCTACGGCTCTCTCATGATAAGGTTTCAACCTCCTCCACACCCTTCCACACTTCATCGCACCGCGTTGTTTGCGTCATTATTCTAGAAACCCTAGCATCCCGCCTTTCCAAATCTTCTCATCGCCATGCGCACGTGCGTGAGCTTGGGCAGAGTGCGCCATCGTCGCTCTTCTAACTGCGACTCAGTGTTTCGTGTGTGATGGCTCTTCCGCGTTCCGGGCCCGTCATTCACGACCAATAACACCCACAGCAGTGGAGCATTTGGCTTGGGCTGCAAAAGGACCTTCTTTGGGCGATGCAGCCCTCGCACATCCCCCGGATTTTCGCGAGGCATCGGGATGGGATGCGAACAGCGACTCAGTACGTTGCAGCCATCGTGCAGCTACGCGAGAGTAGACGAGTTCGACGGAAATTCGCGCACAAGTCGGCTGCATGAAGTCGTAAGATTCTGCCCTCGAAAAGTGGCGCTCGGTTTGCGGCACGCTTGTGCATGTTTCACGCGGTCCTGCGGCTTCCATGCGTCCCGCAGCCGCGACCCTCGTCTCCGAAAATGGTCGAGAGTTAGAACGGATACCCGGTTGGTGGCGATCTTCCAAGGCCCATGCACATGTGGCTGGGCGGAACGAATTTGGTGGCGCTGCGTGTCGTTGGAATCCTTTAAGCCACTGGATGCAGGCAAGCGAGCGAGAAAACCTGGGGGAGGATTCCCGAACGTTTGGTGGCAGGCACTGAGTCGTCTGTACCTTTTTCCGAGAGTCAATCCGAGCGCTGATCTATTCAACAACAACCTTCGGGCAGATCTTCGACAGTATAAGGCCGCAACACCAAAATATCTACGCGTTGCTTCCCTGACGCAAGATCTGGATGATCTTCGGGCCGCCTAAGGTCCCAACTTTGATTGAGGCGCTAGGACACGCACCAATATCCTCGAGCGGAGGGGCCGCCATACTTGCCGTGTGTCTGGACGCTCATGACTCAGCTGCCGTCTTTTCTCGAACGTTGAGGTCAACGATGTGACAAGCTTTGGTTTGGACGCACACAACGCAGCACTCGTCTCTGAAACAGGCCCACCATTTGCTGCAAGACTGCAGCGGCGCTGTACAGATGCAGGTGCATGTAAGCTTATTGTAGGTCTTGCAAGAGGAACAACGATAACGACGCTGATGTATTGTTCAGGATGAACAATCCACGCATCAAACTCTTAACGGATGGATCAATCCGGGGGATGCGCAATCCTTTGCACGTCAATAGTGGAGTGGGCCAAGCGAGTGCAAGGACATCCCGCAGAGGAAGATGCAGGTCATCACCGAGCCATACCTGGACAGGCTTAGATCCACACTGTGCCCCAGGGACACCGCTTCACTTGCAAATGCACGTTTTGTGATCTCGAATTCGGACGTAAGCTTACAGAGACCGACCAATAACACAAAGCAGACTCCTGAATATGACCAACTATAATCCTTGTCTGAACTTTATCTTGACTCGGACATCTCTTCGCATCGGCGCTTCTTCTCCTGAATCGACTTCTCGTTCCCGTTGGGTGGGGTCTCCAACATATGAAAATACTTGAGAGATGCATCTACGGTTGGCTTGAGAATGCCACTTTCATCGCACCCAGTACCTTCGACACCTTTGGTTTTCAGAGGAGACACGCAGACTCCACACTCGCGACAGCATGAACGATGAGTTTCGACAAGGTGCTTCGTTCAAACCTTGGGGCCCGCTAATCTCCCCAAAATATGAGAATGAACAGATCACGAAGGCGGACATCGTCGTTGCATCCGTCGTATGGGCACTGACGCTGGTGAATGTCATCATTGCGTTATGGCAAGTCGCAAAGCAAACCAAGACATCAAGATCGCCTCTGAGGAGTGTATATGTGTGGATGATCTGGCTGGAGCTTATCGTCTCTTTTGTTATGGGACTGGAGTGTTACCTGCATCTTCTGAAGCTTATACCACCCAGTGAGTAAACGACTTATTCCGCGCTATTTGGGCGGCACTGACCTCATATAGGCTTCGCCTTCTACTTCACAATATGTACGGATCAACTACCTTCGAAAACACCCGGCTCCGATGTGCTGACCACGCGTAGTATTTTGGTGGTGTATCCAAGTTCAATTGCTTCTCCAGATCATCATCAACCGTATCAGAGTCATTGTACCTGACCGACGGCGATCACGCAACATTATGGTCGCAACCGCAGCCTTTGTCACAGCCATCAACATTAGTGTGTTCTTCATCTGGATTCCTGCGCGATTGCAGATCAGCCACAGATACCATGTCATCAACGAGTACTGGGACCGTACAGAGAAGGCGCTGTACTTGTTTGTCGATGCTGCGCTGAACTGGTACTTTCTCAAGACTGTCAAGGCAAACCTCATCAGCAACGGCCTCACCAAGTACAACAAGCTCGTGCGCTTTAACCAGCGTATCGTCGCTGTATCACTCCTCATGGACGTCATGATTATCGCGGCAATGTCCATTCCCAACTCCTTTGTGTATGTCTGGCATCTCCTCCAATAATCCCTCAACTAACACCTCCTCAGATACATCCAATTCCACCCCCTCGCCTACCTAGTCAAACTCAACATCGAAATGACAATGGCCAACCTCATCAAACGCATCGCCATCTCCACCTCCCGCCGCACCGGCATGGCGTCCATCGCCCAGGAATTCAAGTCCGGCTCCAACCTCTCCTCGACAGGCCAGAAAAGCAGCCAAGCACCCAAACGCGGCTCTCTCCACGAACTCTCTACTCTGGTCACCTACAACGCAGAAAGCAAGGCCGGCGCCGCACACGAACGCATCATCAGCTTCGCCCCAACCGGCAACCAGATCAAAACCACGCAGGAAGTCACTGTCACGAGCGAGCCGAACCCTTTCTTCGAGCGCGGGCGACGCGGCTCCGAGGTCGAGATCACGGGCGCGTATAATGGCAGGAAGGCTAATGTGCCCGGCATCGTGGTCGAGGAGTCGAGGAGTAAGAGCTTGGATAGTAATACAGAGGTTGCGGAGAGTTTGAAGAGTGAGGGTGTCAAGAGGGAGGGCGAGAGCGACGATGAGGCGGCGCTTGTGGAGAAGAAGGGGAGGTGGGGGAGAGGTGCGTGAGTGGGAATTTGTGTTTGGCGTTTAGGAGGGAATAATAAGGAGCGTATATACCACTGTCCTTTGAATGATATCTTACGTTTAGACTATCTCTGAGTAACGTACTCACTCGTGCATGACGTCGTCCCGAAGGTTGCCAAACCGTCACGTGCATTTGGCGCTAGTACTACAACTCCTTGACACGACAGTACTCTTACACTCAAACACCCACTCCAGCCTCCAAACAAATTGGCCCCTCACCTACATCCCACTACACACAATGGCTACCCCTTCCCCCCATGACCTCGCCTCCAGCGTCCTCGTGCGCCTCCCCCGCGAACTCCGCGACTCCGTCTACGCATACCTCTGGGACCAAGATATTCTCTCCACACTCGACTACCCTAGCCTCCTCATCTCGCGCGCCGAGCCGTGTCGGTCCACTACAGACGACGAAGGAAACGCTATCTGCCTGTGCGACACGCCCGCCTCCATCCCCCCGTTCGCACAAGCGGTGTTTGTCGGCTACACATTCGCTACCGAGGCGGTGACGTGGCTGTACGACAACTACGAGGGGTTTGTGCTGGGCGATCCGAGAGAGGTTATGCGGTTCTTTACCCAAGATGTGTTTCACATCGGGGTTACGCCTATGGGTTTCCCGTTGCGCCGCCTCACGCTCGCGCTGCATCTTGGACATCCTAGCGCGAATGAGTATAAGGATGCGCTAGCCTTCCGATTCGCGCCATTGCTGCGGGTTGAGACGAGGGTTGGCGCAAGGCTGCATGTGCGGTTTGAGTCTCGCGCGGAGGATTCCAGGGGGCATCGTCATTTGTTCCACGCTGCTATGTTGATGCAGGCGCTGGATTCGGTGGTGAAGGAAATCAAGCAGCGGGGCATTGAGGTGTCGATGGACTTCAAGCATCTGCTTACGGGCATTATGGATGTGGGACACATGCTGGGCCCGGCGACGTATGCGCATTGGGTGGAATTTCTGCGGACGGAGTATGCGGTTGCACTGCGACGCGCTGCTGAAGACGATGTGCAGCTCCAGTTTGTGGATCAACGCGTGCGGGCCATGGAGCGGGTTTTCGCGGCTGGTTCGGCGCCAGACATGCCTGTTGCGGCGAGCAGGAGGGCTTGGGTTGGGGGACGGTAGAGGGTGGTTTGATGGAGTTGGGGCTGATTCGGGAACGACAATTAAACTAAGAAGGCGGTCCATGGAATATGTTTGAAATGCCGACTTTCAACCAGCCAGGAACGAGGTGCAAATGGAATAGAGGGAGTTGAATACCCAGAGAGGTCCAGGACCATCATACACATCTATCTTGGAGTTGTGTGCATTAATCCCTCCGACAGACTAACGCCATCCCATCCCGCATCCAGCCCGAATGCACTACCCACCCCTCAACGTACCTTCATATCCCTCCTCCCCCCAAACCCCTCCCCAACCTCCATCCTCTCTCCATTAACAACAAAGCTCTCAGGAAACCACTCCACCCTCCCCCACTTCTCATCCATCATTCCCACCAGCGCCTCCGCACTCTTCAAACACAACACCATGCCATGCCCATTAAACCCCGCCGCGATCCACACGCCCTTTTTCCCCGGTACCTCGCCAACGTATGGACGCCCATCTGCCGTCGCGCCCATTATGCCAGTCCATTCCTGCACGACGCGCTGCTCCGCGTCGACGTCTGTCTTCTCGCCCCAGGTGGATGCGCCGAAGTATCCCGCCAAGCTGTGGCGGAGGTATGTTGAGATGTGCGGATTGAGCGACCCATCGTCCACCGTTCCATACTCACTCTTGCCCGCCTCCGGAAGTCTTCCTAATCCGCCTCCAATAATGATATGCTGCTTTTGCTTCTCCCCTTCATCGTCGTCATCAACAGCGCGCGGGATCATATACTCATACCCGCTCTTATATATAAACGAATACGTACGCTCCAGCGGACATTCCAACGTGCTGTTTGCGCCGGGCCTTTGGGCGGTGATTTGGCCGCGCATAGGTACGATGCGGGCTTGGCAGGAGGGGAGGAGGTAGGGCGTGTAGGCGTTTGTGGCGAGGATGATGGCGTGCGTTTGGAGGGAGCCGAATTGTGTGTGTACGGTCCAGGAAGTCGGGGTGGAAGGTGAGGAAGGGGTCGGGAGGATGGAGTGTACGGGCGTGTGTGTACATACTTCGAGGCCGAGGGCGATGCATTTTTTCAACACGCCGGTTGTGAAGCGGTATGCATGTATACTCCCCGCTCCATACTCAAAGAATCCCACGACGTTTTCGTGCTCAGGCACAGCCGGACTCTCATTCCGCACCGCGACCTGAAATTCCCGCATCTTCGCAGCATCCGCCTCATGAACTCGGTACCACGCCATTCCGCCCTCTTCCCTCTCTTCCTCCATCGCATCATCTCGTAACGTCTCAATCGCTTTCTTCCCCGCTTCAAACGTCCCTTGATCGTAAAGCACATCCACGGTCCTACACAGCCGACTCTCACACGCAATACCCAACTCTTTCGCTAGCGCATGCACACTTAAAATGCCCTCCCACTCCATCCTCGCAATCCTCAATGCTTCCGCCACACCAAGCTCTTCTCTATCTCGCATATACCCCCGATAACTCGCAGCCTTCGTGTGCCCGCCATTCCGCCCCGTAGCGCCGCTACACACCTCGCGCGCCTCCAGCATCAAGATTTTCAATCCCGGCCGGGACTTGAGTAGGAAGTAGGCTGTTAGTGTGCCGGTGATGCCGGAGCCGATGATGATGTGGTCGTATATTTTCTGCGAGGAGAAAGGCGACGGTTCGATTAGGTTAGCAAGAGGCGATTTGGGGTTGTGCCAGTATGAGGGGAGAGGGGTGTGGATTGGTGGTCCGACGGGGATTTGGGCCCGGGAGTCCATGCTGGCGATGGGCGGCGGTGAATTGGTTGTTAGGGTGAGATGGTAAGAGGTATGCGGAGCGTTTGTTCAGTAGGTAGAGGGTGGATCTAGCGTTGTGCAAGAGGCCGGGAAACACCGTGTTTCAAATCTTGTTTGACTTGAGGATTAGGACTAAAGGGCGTGGGATAGGGCGTGGGATGCGGAGTAATGGTAGCATGCAGGTGCAAATGTATTCAGTGCAAGAGATATGCATGTGTCGCAATGCACGCGGAGATAAGAACACCACGCGTGTACCTTCCTCTTTTGACCTAGCGCTACACGTGGTGTGAATTGCCCCTCGCCAGAGAAGATAACGCATAGCATGCAAAACACTGCAAGTAACTCCAATCATAGCGTATTTCTCTGCTTATTACACTTCTAACGCTTGCTACTTAGATACACCTCGTCTACTCCACGGGAATTTTCGAGTAGGTGAAACAGTACTCCGATTATCCCCAGTACTTGATGCAAGTCCTCACCGTCTTACGATTGTGCGTTGTAGACTCCAGGCCTATACAATCCACGTTAATTATATAGTAGACGCAATACCTCGACAGGTATGCACCTCATGATGTTCGATTCATTTCCGCAAAAAGGACTAGCTCCTTGTCAAAGCGTCGCTGCACACAGTCTGCCATATGTGATGCATACAAGTTCACCAGTGGAGTCACTCAGCCATACGCTCGGGTAGAGTGTTATGCGAGCTCTCACTCCCGTCTCTTTGTTCGTGTTCCATTCGTCTCAAACGTATCTGCATGGTCTCCTCCCGGGCTTCGCGCCTAAACTGCAAAATTTCATCACCCTCGATGCCACATAGGATAGATTGACTTTTCCGAATACTCATTCCACTCTTCCACACCCCAATTCATCATATCCTGGCTCACTGTCTCCATGGTCTACTAATGCCTCGGATACGTCGTTCCGGAAAAATTGAGCTCGAGAACAACTTTTCTCTCCTTGCCTAGCACCTCCCTCAGACTCTTGAAGACCGGCTCAAGGGCGCGAAGACGAATGATCAGATCCGGCACTTGTATATGGTGTACCTTCCCACCATTCGATTCAGGAAGTGTTCCAGAATCTGACGGAGGGTAGTGCGTCGAAGGGGCAAACTTTAACGTATATGTTGGTGAAAGGCGTTGTTCGGTTCGCAGAAAGAGCGCGAGCTCCGCAAGAAAAGTGTCGAGATTGATGGAGGCATTTTGCTTGTCCAAAATCGAGCCGTAGATAGCCAACGCGGACAGTCTGCAATGTTTTGGCTGAACCCCAGTAAAGAACAGATCCTTGTCCATGAGACCTTGAATATCGCGGGGATGCGCGATCGAGATGAACGGGTCAAGGCCGCAGAAGGCTTCCACAATCTCAGCGCGGATTTCCTCATGGATGGTAACCCGCAGGAGGAGTGCGGGAGGTGGATGGTGGCCGATTACTGTTCCGACTTTATAATCGTAGGTGGCGTTATGCATCTTGTGTACAGTTTCCTGGTCGAGCATGTAGCTGCAGACGATGTCGCGTAATTCACGTGGAAGCTTGTCGCGCATGCGTTTGGTGAAAGTGATGTTGCTACGCAGATCTTTTAGAAACTCCTGCCTCGTGCGCTCTGGCTTGCGGCGATTGGCGATTCTGAAACCCGTCAGCTTTGCTGTCCTTGCACCGCTCTGGATCACACATACCTTGTCCGCATTCACTCCATTATCTTTGTCCGATGATGTTATTTTTTCGGGTGACAAATTCAGGTGAGAGGTAGTGTGTCGGTATGCGATGTCCGGGTGAATGGTTCGGAGATTGTGCAAAGTCCACAACGCGAGAGTGGAGCACGTTGCGCTAAATGAACTAGTAATTACGCCACTATATCTAGTTGGTTGAGATTTGATTGCTGCCCGGGTGGAGCTTGCTGATCTAAAGTCTCACGCTGAAACAGGTCAACACCAAGTCAATCGAAAAATATCCGCGTTGCTTGTATTGCTAACGATCCAGATCTGCAAACATCCCTCTCTTGACCAACATTCCCTCAGCCCTCGAACTGCCGTTTGCCATTCATCAAGCTTGTAGTTCATCATTTCTTCGGTGACCAACGTGCTTTTTAGTGGTGTCTGGAATGCACTGGGATATCCGAGATAGATCCCCATCCTCGCGGTCTTGCACAACAACTTGAGCTTCGTTCGTACATCTCTGAGAGTTGCTATGGATAGCTGAGATCCGGATGCTCAGAGTAGCGGGCTTCGATACGTCACCGACGCTTACCCTCCCCTTCGCCTTGGGAGACGCAACGAGACATTGAGTGCCATCTGAGGAGCTTCTGTAAGGTAGTCTTGTCGTAGAGTGAATTATCGATAAAGCCTACACCAAGGATCAAGAGATATCACTGTTCCTGCGGTACAGAAGCTCCAATTTCATTATTCATGCCTATTCGTGACATGAATCCTAACTCTGTGTGTTCTTGAAGTTTCCCTGCTCCATGCACGGCGGTCTGGTCATCGACCGTACTTCGTCAACTCTTCAAGCCATAATCGCTCATCGTAGTCCATCATTTCCGCCGTCACACCCCAGCTTTTATGCACTGATACCCCAAGATGAACATGCATCTCCGCTGTCTCACACTTCGCATGGAGCTGCGCTGCAACCAACTTCAGATTTCCGAGGGTTGAGACTAGGGTGCTCACACAAGATCCACCCTCATGCCGTTTGTTCTTGTTACGCTTCCATTGGCCGCTCTTCACTGCCCACGTAGCCGTAAGGTAGACGACTAGCTTGAAGCCGGGCGCAAGCCTCTGGTCGATATGAATTAGGGGGGCGAAGTTCGAGAACCAGCGTTTTGGGTCGATCTGCATGGCTCGTTGACCTTCCAGAAATGGCGGGAAAGCGTGGTACCGCGACAAGGGCACCGCGACGTCGATGGAGCCGCATACTATGAAACCAGAGAGCGAACAGGTGCTTGGACATATTCCGAAGCTGGAAAAAAATCCTTCTTGAGATATGTTCCAATCGTGGCAGGATCAAGTACAGCGAAATCTAAGAGCAGTGGGTAGAACATCTCTGTGAAGTCTTGACCGAAACATTTGTCAACTTCTCCAGGCTGAGCGAACACGGGTGGCTCTTTAGCCACAGCTTGAGCGTGATAACTAGTGATAGACCGGAAAGTATCGGGTTTCGTCAAGATTGCCAGCGTGTAGAATTCCTTCGCTTCGAGGGAGAGGCAAAGCGTCTTGTGTACCATGTCTCGTACCTCACGCGGAAGCTTTTGTTGGAAGTCGGTGGTGAATTGGAAGAGTCTAGCCGATTTTGAGTATCTTGTAGATAAGTTTTCAGACCTGGGGTTGATGCTACAACATACTTGGCAAGATACTCAGCACTTTCGGTGCCGGACAACGGCCGCCTAGATGTGTAGTCGGGAGATCCATCATATTGCGCCCGATACTTCCCGATGAGGGCCGCGAATGTTGGGCTTGCGCGTCGCATGTTGAGTACAGCGTGTCGTAGATGAGGGGGGAAGGTGCAGGCGCAGAAAATGACTGCCCACGTGGGGCGTACGATAAAACCGGCAGTGCCAAGACAGCGGCGATTGGTGGCTAGAGTTACACAGAATGCTTGGATTGGAGGTCAAAGCTTGACTATCACAGACATACGTTGCTCGTTGAGGATCCACGAAGGTCTAGTTGATATCTTTCCGAGCGGGCTGAACCTCGGCGGATGAGGCTATTGAGATTGCGCAACTGGAAAGCCAACTCACGACTTCAAATCCGTTGCCATGCCGCCCATCATAGAGATTGTCAGCCTGGCACCTTAGTTCACATGGTACACTGTGGACTGCATCTCCACGTGACTCTTAGTCACTGGCTTACTCATCATGTTGTGTATATAATCGCTCTATGTAGCTCTCTCAATACAACAACCTTCTTCTCATTTTTGCCCTGTCTCCTACATCCGACAGAGATCATGCCACTAAATGTCCACCATACCTGGTCTGTTTTATAAATCTCAAAAATCTTGCATGAAGAGCATCTACTCCTCCACATCGTAGTCCATTTGCGCTTCTTGTACGACAAGGTCAGTGGCATCACCAAAACCAATCACGATCTTAACATCCGCTTGGCATCTCTTACGAAGCGCTGCAACAACTGGCTTGCACGTTTGAAGCATAGGGATGAAGAGTTCGATCGCGTCTCGTATAGCCGCCTCATCCACCCCCCCAACCCAGCTCATACAACCGTCGAACAGTCGCGGGTTGTACAAATGAATAACCGGCTTGAAATTGCGCTTCAGACGTTGCTTGTCAACAAGAAGTGGAGCGAAACAGTCGAACAAGTCCGCTGATGGGACCGTGTGAGAGTCTTTGGGGTCAGCCAGAGTGGGAAGCAGCTGCCTCGAAGGATCAAAGAATGTGTCTTTGACGCCATCAAGGCGAATGCAAACCGTGAGCGCAGGCAGGACGCAAGAATTGAGGCGAACGTCGAGCTTGAAAAAGTCTGTATTGAGGATTTCATCGATCTTTCGGGCGTCGACTACCGTCAGGCCCTCATATTCCTCGTAGAAAGTCTGGCCGACTTCCTGGGCGAAGGCGTGGTGCACTACCCTTGGTTGGATGACCCGCGGCCAGGAGTTCAGCGTCTCAGTGATGCCGGCTAGACTTTCGGGCTTAATGGTCGTGGTCGTAGCGAGGAAGTCCCATGGCTCCATGACGTCGTACAAATATAAGTAGATCATGTCGCGTAGCTCTCTGGGAAGCGTTTCGTACACGGCTGTTGAAAGGGCGAGGAGACTACAAGTTCGGATGCGTTAATTACCTCACACTGGAAATACGATCATGACTATTTGTGCAACGTACTTGGCATTTGTGAGCCCAGCTGGGAGAAGTTGTGAAGCATCACAATGCTTGCCGCGCGTGATATGACACGTTGCTATTTCCGCGAGGCGCATCTGCGCGTATACCTCCCTGATAGAGCGCATTTTTAGTGGTTGTTGGTTCGTGTCTGCGTGGTTTGCAAGAGTAAGAACATCAAAGGTGGTGGAGGCACAGCTTGTAAGGTTTGCCAAGCGTCGTGATCCTCACCTGTCCAAACAAGGGAAGTGCGGGCAGTCAGGCACCTTCACCTAAGACAGGAGCGATACGAGTCATTAGTTCCACCTCGTTCAGTTACAGTGCTTCGGAAACCTCCTGAACGCATCATGCCTAAGCTCATCACCATAGATGAGGATATACACGCCCTGCTGAGTCTTACCCGTATGTCCTAGCATGAATAGCATCAAATAAGACAGCAGAGTATAGCACTTCTCAATGATACCATCATGTCCCTTCAATCTTCGTCGGAACATGCTCATCGTAATACAACGTCTCCCCACTCTTTCCACCCTCAAACAGCCCCAACGCCAACTTCGCGACCGCCTCTCCACACCATTCCGGCGGCTCGACAGTCTCATCTCCCATATTGTCCCAAATTTTAAAACGCTCAACCTCATGGTCCGCCATAACACCCCTGTATGTACCCTGCACCAGTCCCTCCACCATACTTGTCCGCGTGAGTCTCGGATACACGCCCTGAACACTAATTCCAGGCTCTTCATGCGCTAGACAAGTGATGAATCTCGTCAACGCCGCTTTACTCGTACAGTAGGAACTCCAGCCATGATACGTAACCTTCTCGTCGCACGCCGAACTCAGAATGATCATCTTCCCGAACCCCGCATTCAGCGGTCTTTGCAGTCGTGCTTCTCGCAGATGCGGTAGCGTAAGCTGGGCGATGGCAGTCGGGCCGAAGACGTTGACTTCGAACGTGTAACGCATGTCGTCGAGATGCAGGTCCGAGATACGCGATATCGGCTCGAGGACACCGGCGCAATAGATGACGGTGTCAATACCACCGAGCACTTCTGTAGAGGCGCAGAGATTGACGGCGTCGGTACGGTCGTGCGGAACGGTCACGTCGCATTCGTGGCCGTACATGCGGTTCGGGTAGGATAGTAGGGTGGCGAGAGGGCCACTTGCGGAGTCTGTTGTTTGAGCGGGACTGTCAGACCGTCTCTAGAAAAATCCACAAAGATGGTCGACCTTGTAGCATCTTGTGATATATGGGAAGACATTGGAAAAGGCATGCAAATGCAAAGATTCAAGTTGGCTTACTACTAAACGTCAGCAGTTAACATGAAACACCATACATCGCGCGCCCTACCAATCAATCGCCCGATCCATCATAAAGACCAATGCATCAGGTGACTTCGTGATAATGGAGATGGTAAGGGCGGCGCCGATGCCGTTCGCACCGCCAACGATCATGATTCGTTGAGGTGCCATGCCGGATGGGTAAGCCTAAGGATTCAAATCGAGATGGGATGAGATGGAATACGTGACTCAAATCGGACTAGATGTCAGCGCGAGGCACGAGGTGCGGGTAAAGACCAGCCGCAGCTCGGCGATTGTTTTGTTTGTCGTTGCTACCCCGCGCTAGGGCACCCCTGTCGTTGCCATGTGCGACCCCTGCAGCTTCTGATGACGTGTGGAGAAATGAAGATGAGATGAAAAGTGAGAAGTGACCACTCTGGGCGAAGATTGTCTACGTATAGCCTCAAACACCAGATGCATCAAAACTCTCCGCCATCGGGCTGTCTTTCTTGTCGTCCTTTTGCTGTTGCGCCTCCGAGCTTCCCGCCGCGCCTACAATGCCTTCCTCAATTGCCTTGATCTGGAGTGCAAGCACGCGGCTGAAGTATCTCGAGATCGCGAGATTGCCACCCTAAAAAGAAGTCAGCAACCGTTCATATAAGCTTGAGAGTTGTATCGCTTACCATGAACCAAAGGCCGGGGTGGCCGGACTTTTGCCACATTGTCCTGAACTCGCCTTCCTCGTTGAAGCCCCAAACATCACCCACTCGATCCGCAACCTCGTCTCCAAATATCAAACGTGCCTGTGTCCGCATGTTCTGGTACCCTGTTGCAAACACAATCTCATCCGCTTCGAGTTTGCTACCATCTGCGAACTCAATCGCATTTGGCAAGATTTGCGTAATCTCCTGTCCTTGCTTGACCTTGATCTTGCGGTCTGCGATGAGCTGGGATGCTCCAACATCGATGTAGTATCCACCACCGCGCTGGAAGTACTTCATCAATAACCCAGACCCCATCGGACCCCTATCCAACGCGAAGCCTGCATCGTGGAGGCCATCGAGGAGTTTCTTGTCGTGTTCAGCCTGAACTTTCGTGACTCTGATTTGCTGCGCTTTGAACAGCTCGCTTGGCATAGCCCACAGGAACAAATCGGCGTCTTCAACGGGCGGCGCGTCTTCGTCATAAAGGCCCTTAAGCCCGATATCGGTTATGGCCTCGCTCGAAATGACGCACGTGGTGCTGCGCTGTACGATGGTGATGTCGTAGCCCTTTTCGTAGAAGTCTTGCGCGATGTCGTGGCCCGAGTTGCAGCACCCAATCACGACCGCTCTCTTCCCCTTGGAATTTGGATTCGCGCCAGGGTGCTCCGAAGAATGACACAAGCGGTGGCCTTTGAACTCGTCCATCCCTTTGATGTCTGGCATGTTCTTCTTGCCAGAGTGGCCAGTCGCTTGGACGATATGGCGTGGATGGAGCGTGCGATTCTCGACGCTGCCGTCTGCTTTGCGGCGCTGGACTTCGACGGTCCATTGCTGCTTGCTTTCGTCCCAGGAGGTGGATTTGAGGTCGGTGGACGTCCAGGCATTGAGTTCGAGAAGATTGACGTACGCCTCGAAGAACTCGGCTAATTTATCCTTGGGGGTAAAGACGGGCCAATGCGGTGGGAATGGGATGTAGGGCATGTGATCGTACCAGACTGGGTCATGGAGCACGAGTTGGTGGTATCGCTTGCGCCAGTTGTCCCCAACACGCTTGTTTGAGTCGATCATCAGAGCAGGTACATTGAGCATCTTCAAGCGCGCGGCAACAGTCAGCCCACCTTGTCCGGCGCCGATGATGAGAACTCTTGGCTCAATCTCCTCCTTCTCGGCGTCACGTCGCTCTTTCCAGTTTTTTCTTGCTGGATCGCCGCCATGCTTCACACCTTTTGTTCGACGATGGTTGACCGGCTCTTCGTGGCCTTTGAGCTCCTTCAACGCTGTGTAGATGGTGAAGAGCTTCCACCCGCCATCTTCCTCCGCAAGATTGACCACACCGTCGCCACGACCAATCTCGGTTTCAAAATTGATGAAGAATGAGATACCATTCACATCACCCCACGCATCGATTGGTCCAAACTTAGCTGTCCTGAAGCTCGAGCTCTTGTCCACCTTAACTCTGGCTAACTGTACTTTGGCTTCGTCAAGCAGCTTTTTGATGTTCTGGCTACCTTTTGCGGTTCGAAAGTCCCATGTCAAAGCGAGATGGTCGCGCCAATAACTCTTGTCTTTGAGGAAGAGGTCGGCAATCACGTCGTTCTTGCCACTCGTGATCGCGTCATTAATTTTCGCCACAATAGCATCCGCGACTTTGTTCGCATCGACAGTGTCGTCCTTCGATGTTTCTGGGTACTCTCCCAATGCTATGTTGATGGAGCCTAACTCTGGTCGCTCGCTCGATGCGATGGTCGTATCGCCTAAACCCATGGTAATGATTGTGTTGCAGCGAGGAGAGGGGGAATTGAAAGTGGAATATAGATTGCTACACGGAGTGAATCTTGGAGGCTATGAACAAGTTCTCATCGGATAGGTATGCACACTCAGCATGCTGTGACACTCAACCAAGTCATCCGATCACGGGTTCTGCCCAATGCGGGGTGTTATTGCTCGGCAAACCTTCCCCCAAGTGCGGGGACAGCTCCGGGATCGCGCACCCTCTCGGTAAGTCGCGAAAGCCGGAAATCGACACACTATCCTGTCTGTATACAGAGACTTTCAAGCCTCTAAAACAGCTATTCATTTCGTAGATGTAGTCGTCAAGCTTAGTTTTTCTTCCGGCTTCCACGACTTACCGATAGGCACCTCTACAGGACAACAAGACACCAACCTATTCCCGGCCCACCACACCCCGCATCATTGCGGCTCGACGGAACTTAGACGGTGGTGCGTCGTTCGGTTCCGCAATTGCTTGGACTTGGTTGGATATGTGTATCGATGACGTAGAATCTCGTCTCGTCTCATTCGACAGCAAGATTCGGAAGCCCGGCTTCGACAGGCACAGAAAACGGACTGATGGAGTTTTCTCGTAACATGGAAATCAGCATGTTTGCAAATGTCCACTTTCTATCTCATTGCGGCTAACGCGAAGGCAGAGCTAGAGACTAGCAGTATGCTTTGCTAACACATGATGATCCATCCTGCAGTCAGGAGCTTCCGAGGTTATGTACTGCTAAGAAGGGATCAAGGCGCATAGCGGAAGCCTTCGACTCCCTCCAGGGCTGGCCGACTGCCTTGATCCGCTAGCTTGTTCATACGCTTCAAATGCATCGACATGCAGAACGTTGCGACCGAGTATAGAATCTGCATCGAGATAGTTGCCCACATACCAGGAAGATATTGCTATTCGTCGTCAGCATTTCCATAGTTGAACCTGGACGAAGTAGACTTACTGGCGCATCCTTCGCCTGGAAAATGGAGCTGCCCGTCACGCCACCAGCAGCACCTATCGAAATCATCGCCGCAGCAACGACAGCTCGTTTCTGCACTCTTGCAGTCTGGTTCTGTCCATATGCCAACGATGCCGGGACATTTGCTTGGGTACCCCAGGTCGCGAGGAAGAGCCCAAAATATCGCACGCCGGGTGGGCCGCCATAGAGCACGATGATCAGCCCGACGATAGCCACCACAGACTGTCCAACTAGAATCGGCCAACGCATCCGGATCTTGTCCGAGACCCAAGCTCCAGCCAGCGATGCAAACACGGTGAAGATGTAGGGAGGCGAGGATAGTAACTGTGCTTTCGCGTATGAGAAGCCCATACCTTGACGAAGGATAATGGGCTGGAAAAACGCGAGCGAATACACACTCGAGGCAGCAATGAAGTACTGGAGACAGCTGTATCAATTAGCAGATGCCAAACAGTCACCTCCGATGCAATACTCACTATACACCCAACTTCCAGTCCGCCAACATCTTCAACATTTCCTTAACGGTAGCATGTTCCACATGAGCGCCCTTCTTCTCCATGGTCACGCGGGACACAGCGATGTGCTTTTGGCGCTCGGTTAGGAACTTAACCTTCTCGGGAACTAAAGCTGTCAGTATCACACCAGAGGTTGATAGTCTATGACTTACATTCCACCAAGAAGAACGGCGCAATGAATCCAACAACGATAGTTGCTATCCCTTCAATTATGAAAATCCATCGCCACCCTCGACGGAACATGCCATCACCGACTCGTATCAGTGATAGTGCATACGCGAAGATTGGCCCAAACCCAGAGGCGAGTAAAGCCGCCATATAGAACACTGATACTCTTTTCGCAGTCTCGAACTGTCGATACCATGAGCCGATGATGTACACCGCCCCTGGGAAAAGACCAGCCTCGAAGACGCCCAGCAAAGCGCGCAGAACCGTCAGGGTTTTCCAACTATGCACAAAGCCCATTCCAAGGACACAGGCGCCCCATGCGATGATCAGGAATGGGAGCCATAGTCGTGCGCCGACTCGTCGAATGACATAGTTCGAAGGAAGCTCGAATAATCCATAGCCGATAAAGAAGACGAGCAGGGCAATGTTGTATCGGTTTTCGATCGTCAGTCGCAGATCTGCTCCAAGACCAGCAATATACGCAGCGGAGATGTTGGTACGGTCGAGTAGCGAGAGCCCAAAGACAATGCACAGCATGGGGAAGACACGCCAATCAGCTTTACGACTGCTCTGAGGTTAGCGTCGATGATCCACGGATGTTGGGGACGGCTTACACTATCTCTCGCTCCTCCTCAGCCGTCCAGTCCTGATCGGGGTGCACGTCACTATCGGACGGTGTCGCATCGTACGCCTTCTCGACATAGTCGACGTCTGCCTTCTCATGCGTCATACTGTTCCGGTCGAGCATGTTGTTAAATTAAAGTTGGGGTATCACTAATCATACCATGGTAGAGCAGCTTCCCAGCTCTTATGACGAACTTGACCATTTCATATCGGCTATATGATCGCCCAAGGACCTGGATATCGCGTCCCGGCAAGGTCAGCGGGGTGCATTAGAGCGACCGGCTATACTTCATCTGGTTTGATGGCACTTGGCAACGGTACATTTCCTCAGGTGCCAAGCGGATGAGGCGCGGCAATGGTGGGAAGAGAAATCCGGGGACGGCATTAGGCGAGATGCCAAGGACGAGTCGCCAATGGCGAGTCGAAATGTTGGCTGTGGTCGAATCAAACAAGTGGAAAACCACGTGAACAACAGAATATTCGGAACACATCTGTTCCAGGCTCCCGGTTATCCATTGAATTGGGTTCGAGGTGCTCTTTCGATGGATTCCGAGATACCGAACTCGTCTACCCTTGCGACTTGGTGGACTGACTGTGATACTGTGATGCGAGATAGTGGATTGTCGCGAACGAGATCCTTGAAATCTCGTTGCAGTCTCTAATCGTGAGCGGTATGATTCGATACAGCCGAGCAAGCAGCACTACGTATGTGCGAAGTCACTGAACAGCACCATCTCGGCGCACGCAAGAAAAGTTGTGGGCTCAGTGCACCGCGACAGATCTGCCGACACTGCTGCTTATTGTATGGAGAAGCGCAGTTGTGTTGGCAAGGGAAAGGGCAAGCTGCAAGGAATAGCTTCATACCAGCTTGTGTAATTCTGTGATCTGTTGACAGGGGTAGCATGGTATTTCTGGCTGTTACCTTGCGATGCCAATCGACCACACATAGGATCGTGTCTTCGGTGAGTAGCGTTCAAAACACATCCTCGGTACAAGTAAGTCTACACGACCTCAGAAAACCGTGCTCCCGATGAACCTTTCCGTGCTACATCAACACCGCAATATTGACGCGGGATTAAAAGAGCCTGAGGGCTACAACATCTTGACCGAGCTGCTATCAACCAACTTCGACAGTAGGTAACCACCAAACGACCTTCCTTACCGCCGTGCTTTTTGGAAACTTGGCCAACCCAAGTATCTGCCGAAAGACTGGTGCTCACATCACACCACCCAAAATATCCTAAATTGTGGGACCATACTTAACACATCCGCCACGAAAGAGCAGGCTAGTTGTATACGCATTACGAGCTCTTTTGATGACTTGGTGTACGCCTTTGGGCGGCGTCGTTTCGCTCTTCGTCAGAGGATACAGTAAGGTTGAAGCTTCTCTGCTAACAAAAACAACCGCTTCGCACCAGCACAGAGACTGTGGTAGTCACAGAGAACTTGCCGAACAACCGGCCCTCTCTGGTGCTGCTGTCTTAATTTGTGTTTGCATCACAGGAGGTGGGCATTGCGTTTATGTCCTTCGATGTTCAATACCAGCATTATTAGGTGGATGCCAATTTATCTCGTTTGGGCAGCACTGTAGAGTTCCCCTCTCGGTAAGTTGCGAAAGCCAGAAATAAAGATATATTATCCTATCTTGTTGAGAATATGTGGGTTCAGTCCAGGTTGGTGGAAGGTAGCCGAGCGGTACTTGCCGTACGTGGAGGAACGGCCCCACTGTAGCGTCCTTGTTACTGTTTAGACGAGCTGAATACACACAACACGATAGTCAATACAATACGTTGCAGCCACCCCGCCTTGTCCCTCTCCTACTCGGTTATCTATGGTAGTCATACTACCAGAGGGACCTTGTTCTAATATATCTGTCTATAGAGTGTTTTTAGAATTTAGAATAAGTTTATATACGTTAATGTAGTCACTAGGCTTAATTCTTTTCTGGCTTTCACGACTTCCGGGGATTCCACACTTCAAAGGGTGTAAAGGGCCGATAATTTCGCGCCACACTTCCAAGGTTCTCTAGCCTGGCCAGCCACTAGAAAACGTCAACACCTTACCGTGAAACGTTTGATGCCAGTGTTGCCGAAATGCGCTTAAGACCGCAAGAGAAGTATTCTTCTCTTGCAGCGCCAATGTTTTACGATCCCGGGTCGATGTTATTGTGAAAGGTTCAAGTTGCAGTGCTGAAAATGGACTAGCGCCTGAGAACAACCTTGGAGCGGCGAATTTTCACCGTCTCATCTGAGCTACATACATCGCTAAACCATGCTGAACAGTATGGAATCAATTTCTTGGTGCCTCGCCGACGCAGGTCTATTTTTAGTCAGTGTGCCAATCGGTATGTACGACGATTTTCTACCTGAGCGCTTGATTTGGAATCAGCGATATATGTTGGCCGAGTGCGGCAATGCTTTGAACTGGACTCATGGAATCAGTGCCCGAGAATAGGCTACGTAACGACTAGATAAGGTACCTTTCCATTTCAGCCTTGTAAATACACGCAATCCCGGCTGACGGTCCCGGAGATTTGGGTAGGCAACACATACGTTGTTCATTTTGCTTCCCGCCCCTCGACGCGGTCAGCAAGGCTGACTTCTTTTCTAGGCTTGGGGCTAACGTCGACGAATCGCATACATAATCTTGCGCCACACGATATTCTTACTAACAACCTTCCGCGCCATTCGTCACTTCGATGATGCCCGTAGCATGACTGATGGTGCGGCGTGCGCGATGCAGGTGAGAGCGATACGAGAGAACTGATTTACGTCGAATGAAAGTCGCCGGCAAACGACCGCCATATTTGTCCAGGAGAAGGAAGACCCAATGGGGTGCAACAATGTACGAGATGGTATTTTGGATCTGGAATCATCCAGGCACCCTTCAAGGCTTTTCCAATCGACGTAAATCAGTGATGATGCCAATGCTGACACTCGCCAATCTGACACATCGCGAATAGAAAGCTGTGCCTTTCATTGCCTTCAGTTACTAGATCGAATGGGATCAAGGGGTGGAGTGTTGCACTCGTGGCGTAGTACGGCACCGTGAAAGATAGGTGGCCTTGACGGCATTTCTGGATTACTGCTCGCATCAATTGTTCTTCACTCTCATTGCCAGTCACCCCAAAGTCCCCCTATGATTATGCAAACATCATCGTGCTGTCTGTCTTGTTATATCTGATTGCATAAACATTGCTGTTCGAAGCGAGAAAAACGTCGACCCGTTCGTTGCCCGAAGCATACATACCACTATTCAGAACGCCAAATCGTGGATATGGGAGTTCGAATCACTCTTGGCAAGTCACAAGGATCTCGGAATGAGGATGACAAAAGGAAGGCGTATGACGCTCGAATGGCTCGTCTTAGGAAGGTTGAGTATCCGATGCTGAGAGGTAAGTCACCACCTTTATAGAGAGATATCTTAGCTGACGTGATACAGGCATTACGTACTTGGATCATGGTGGTACGACACTAGCCAGCAAGTCTTTGATCAAATTGTTTGGCAAAGAGATGCAGAATACCCTACTTGCTAACCCGCACTCCGATGCTTCGAACCCTAGCGCATCTAGCCTCATTGTGGCAGATGCTCGGAGAGAGGTGCTTCTGTTCTTCAACGCCAATCCGGACTACTTCGAGGTCGTGTTCACCGCCAACACTACAGCTGCTATAAAGCTGGTGATGGAGTGCTTCGTGGCACACGATGAGGACTTCGACTACTATTATCATCGCAACTGTCATACCAGCCTCGTCGGTGTACGAGAGATGGCGAAGCGTAGCCACTGCTTGGTTTCGAATGAAGAAGCGGAAGAATGGATTGACGGAAGACACGACCCAATGGAGATACCAAGAGAGAATCGACCACTACTGTTTGCCTACCCATCGCAGTCAAATATGTCTGGCGAACGCCTAACTTTGACGTGGCCTCACCAGCTTCGAAAGTCCAGGCCGAGTTCAAGCGTTTACACACTCCTCGATGTCGCCGCGTTTGTATCAACAAGTCCACTAGATCTCAGCAACCACGTCACAGCCCCTGACTTCATCGCACTATCTTTTTACAAAATATTCGGCTTCCCAGATCTCGGTGCTCTGATTGTCCGCAAAGCTTCCTCGCATGTATTAGAGCATCGCAAATACTTCGGTGGCGGTACGACGGAGATGATAACGTGCTTCGGCGACAAGCCATGGGTAGCTCGCAAGGAAGCCAGCATTCACGCTCGATTAGAAGACGGCACCATCGCGATACGTAGTATCCTCGCTCTACCATGCGCCATCGATGTCCATGAGAAGTTGTTCGGCAGTATGACCGAAGTCTCTAAGCACACTGGATACTTGGCCAAGGGCCTATATGACAGGTTAAGCGGACTGAAGCACGCCAATGGAATCTCACTATGTCATATATACAAAGCGCCCGAGTCGACCTACGATGATGCAGCAACGCAGGGCGCGACGATAGCACTCAATTTCCGCAAATGTGACGGCTGCTGGATGGGCCCATACGCTATCGGTGCGATGCTCAGAGCACATAACATCCATGTGCGGACTGGAAGCTTCTGCAACCCAGCCGGCATGGCTTGCGCTCTCAATTTGAGTCCAGCTGACATAAAGAAGGCTTACGGTGACGGCTTTCGGTGTAACCAGCAAGACGATATACGGCAAGGTGGCGTGCTGTTTGGTATGGTACGAGTGACGTTTGGCGCTATGAGCACGTTGGAGGATGTTGAGCGATTTGTGCGGTTTGTTGAAATCCAACTCGTAGATCAAGAGCATGAGAGACAAACCGAGGACATTTCAGTGAGACAGACACAAAGACAGATCGAAATTAAGGAAGTACCGGACAGGCTAGGCAAACCGGAGACATCGAATGGAATGGCCTTTCCAGGATGCGTAACGATTTTCAGCAGTGTCTGCAAAGCTTTTCTGGGATGTTTTCCATCGGCAAAGAGATGAGCGTCAGCTTCAGGCTCAGACCTGGCAATGGGGGCAGCTTGTTGGAAGACGAAGATTCCGTCATCGCATTTCATTCTATATACCATTATCCATCGCGTCATGTACACACTAAACCAAAAGCTCAGCACAATAAACGAGTGTCCAAATTTCTCAGTTCCTCCACAGTCTCACAATCCCATATCCTTACCCATCAATTCCGAACCAAAATCCTACCAAAAGAACCGTCTAGTACAGTCCGATAGTGATGTCACCACGAACGCGAGCAGTCAAGTGCACCTCAGCCTCGAGGTCGAGCTTGACGCCTAACATGAGCGCGGCAGGCTTGAGGTTGCCATCGTCGTCGGTTGCGCCCTTGAGGAGTGCGCCGGGGGGCTGGTACAGCGCTGAGTTCGGGTGGGGCGAAGGAGAGGTGGAGCCGGTGCCGGTGGCGAGGTTGAGGCGGCGGTTGCCTTGAGCTTGGGCGTCGTCACCACTGTGAACATCGGTTAGCATAGGCAAGAGAAAGGCCAAAAGGAACATCGTACAAGTGGCCGCGAGTGTCGTCGCCGCTGGGTTGCGGGTCAGTATGGCGCGAGGATGACGGGGTGGGAGGGGGAGATGGCGCAAGCGAAACTACTGTCTCGGGTGATATGAAGAAGGACGAGTTCAAGGGAGAGGGCATTGGGGTGTTGGGGCTGCGATCTGTTCTGGGCGTGCTGTGTGGCGGTCAGAGAAAACGTACAAGCGGGTGGTGGTGGCTGTACTGTAGACTGTTAGTAAGACATTGTCGAGAAGATGGGAGAGAAGATGAGGGAGGCTTACGGAGAAGACATTGTCGGTGATGGAGTTTGTGGCGTATTTGGCGAGTGCTCGAAGATCTTTTGCGATTTCGTGAGAAGACTGTCTGGCGAGAGAGCGCGGTGGCTTGTCAGTTAACTGACCGTTTGGGAAGTTCGTTGGTGATGTAGTCCGGAGGACTTGTTGTCGACGTGGAGAAGTCGTGAAAGTGCCTTGCGAAATCTGGATCGTTTGTTTGAAGGGGCCGTGATAAGCTGCTCGATGGTGGTTCTTCAGCGTCCCTTCATGGCCCTTTATATCCTCCTTCTCGCGCGCAAGTTCCTCTCATTTGGTCTCGTCCTGACTTTGCTATCCTCGTCACTTCGGGACAGAGGATCACCCCACCTAGTGATACTAACTCTCGACACCCACATCTTCAAGTTTGGCGTGAACAAATTGTGCATCTTGAGCATGTCGATCAATGACGCCCCCACAAGACTTAGAGCCAACGGGAGAGGCATATTCCAGCGGAGCTCGCCTATGGCCGTAGCACTGACATTTGCCCTCAAATAGCGCGTGAGACTACATCTGATTAGCCGTCTCTAGGAGCGTACACTGACACCTTGGCAGATCCGAATGATCGTCTTTTCCGAACCGCCCAATCAGGCGGACTACCAACCTTCCTTCGTACCTCGTAGCCAAGTTCGTAACGTATGCGTGCTGCCGCGCTAGTCTGCGGTCCGATCCGGCATTATCCCAGTGGAATCACCACTAGCTTACGTTGTACGATCCTATTCCCGAACCGAGTGCGGAGATGGTTTGGCCAGAGATGGAGCGGCAATCAAATTCACAAACCCCTGGTGCGCCACGTCAGGTTCAACGTGTCCGGTATGTTGAAAGATCGGTGTGTTGTTCGCGAGGGATGCAATAATCCAAAAGTGATACGTGAACTCGATATGCTGAGTAGGTACTTCGGTGCCATGATTGACGGAAACAAAAACTAGAAAATTAGATGAGGTGTTCAGTGCTGCAAAAATGGCGTGGTCAACGCCGCGGAGAAGTTCTGCAGGAGTCTCTCCGGGATGACATGATGAAGCGGCAACACACCTGCATCATGTACAGTGTTTTCTTCAGCACTCGGGATTTGGTTGTCACTAATGCGATGATGCTCAGTGGTCTGAGGTATGTATGTGTTGTCAAAAAGAAGGGAGTCGGTACTGATCGGACGACTCCTACTTGGATGTAGCCAGGTCACATTGATCAACAGCTAACAGTTCATGATGATCTGATATTCATCATTCGAAGGTACTTTGAAATTGCTGCGTGACTCGAAAGTGGAGATCAAACAAGAATTTCAGGTACCCGACTCAATGGGGTGGGTGGCCCATGGCGCAAGCTCGTTCTTGTGTCTTGTGCTTCCCGCAGCGGCACGCGCCTCAGTTAGCCCTCTTGTAGCACCTGTCGGCTGTTAGGTGCATTCGATTCGAGGTCCCCTTTTCACGTACATTCAGCGTCTTTGAAACTTTAGACACCCATCTATGTCCATTTTGATAGCCCTTGCAGCCGTACCAGGCATGTTAGGCACACAAGAAGCGATCCGACAGGGCCAGCAAAAGGAGCGGAGAGAGGAGCATCGCGCGAGACGATGCAATCTGATTGCACGCTGCATCAAAAGCTCCGTTCGAGCAAGAGAGATTAACAGTCGGCCATTGGTTTTGAGGGATGGGGCGGTAAGTATCAATAGCTTCCGTCGAGCGTCATGCACGGGAATAGGTATCGGCGGACCGACTGACCGAAGCAGATCTACATCGACACATGTACTGACACTGGTACGTCCAGTGGACATCAATATGCTGGATACTACCTCCCATACCCTGACAGTAAATATGAGGGACTTGTTACGACAATTACCGATGATGCCCCGGTCATGAACTGGGTCTACATCGATGCCTGGACATGCCAGCTTCGCTATGGAGTACGAAAAGACGCACAACCAAACTTTACTGGCCCTTTTGACTGCACGCGTCAAAGTTGGCGGCTCACCTTCCAGGGGTGGGAGGGTTTCTGTGCCGTGGAGGTGGAGCCTGGAGTGTGGGGGGTTTTCTTTGACGTCGAAGACGATGGTTTGCAGGGCCGGATCAAAGCAGGGTCCCTCCCAGAGAGTTCAAGGATCCTCGAAATTGAACTGCAGAGAGTTGAGAAGAAGTACACGAAGGACGGCGAAGCACGCAACGCAGACCAAACGATCAACCGCGAAAAGGCGCTCGACCCTGATAACAAGGAAGTCATCAATGAGCCAAAATCGTCCGGTCAAAATACATCAGCTGCCCCTGGCTCGTGCACAACTGGTGGCAGAGACTGTTCTCAGGCTCTGTCAGGTACAACTGCAGACTCGGTCGCGTCGCCTGTGACGTCACCACCGCCAATGGGCAATTCAACGCCACTAGAAAAGCAGATGGAAGCCTGCACGGTGCCAAGTACAAGGGAGAATAGCCAGACCATCAATGAAGAACTCGATAAAAGTGATTCTGGGGCGCTACCATCGCTGAAACCAAGACGAGACGACATACCGGCATCCCTGGTCGATTCGAAAGCGTCTCCAAAGGTGGTATCCCAAAACCCAGCATTAGAGACTGTAGTTGTGCCTCCCCCGACGTCGACGATGGATCTCGTACCCGCCGCGTCGCCCAGAGATGAACCCTTTGCGGGTCTCGCAACGGGCATACATCAAAGCAAGGCACAACGTGCACAGCGCCCATCCGAGAGTGCAGCGTTTGCCCAGGTATCGATAGTAACGCCAATATTGAGCGACAACGGAGAACAACAATGCAAGGTGGGACAGGATGTTGATGCTGATCGACGATCCTCTAGCGACCTCCTGCCTACACGAAACGATCAGCCTCCTCACCCTGAGTTACCACCAGAGCCTCCCGAGGAGGTGGAGCGCGCTGCAAAAGGTGGAACATCGGACACCACAACGCTCGCCAGTTATAGGGAACCCGCTACAGCGCTATCAGATACACCCTCCGCCCCCGATACTTGTACGGGAAAGTCACACGAATCGAAAAGAAAGGCAATTCTCAAGAGATTAGGGACCACCATAAGCAGACATGGCGCGAATGACATGCGGAAGAACAGCTCTGAAGACAGGGTGAATCTTGATACCGAAGCTACTAAGCGTCATGAAGGCTCGAGCGAGCGTGGCAGGCGCGCCACAAACCTGCGCGATTCGCACCAAGAGGACCTTGAGTCTGAGAGTTTGCACAAGTGAGTACCCTTCTCTTGAACATGTTACGATGGCATTCGATTAATCATCCCAGACCCTGGTTTCGCAGAAGTCTGAGCGTACGTCCGGGTCATGGGCCGCGGGTGGCTGAGAGTAGGCAGAAGCCAGAGTCGAAGCAGCGTTTGCTCTCCTGGATGAGGTCCTAGGCGGGGAGAACATGTCTATGAAATTCGGGCCAGCTTTTCGTCTTGGAATCTCTAATGTTGTATCGAGCTTCCACAGTTTGGCGGTGAAAGGAATTGGCTTTGAGTCTCGTTTGACCGAAAGCAATGTGATCGAGAAGTGTCCAGTTCTCGGCCGTTTGATGCAACAAGCGGGCGAACAGACTGGCCCGAATGGAGTTGTGCTGCGCATTCGAGGCTGTGAAGCTGTCGGTGTTGATGTTTGGTGTTGCTGATGCGGGCGGGGTGAGAATCGCCCCTAAGACCCACTTTAGGCCATCCACTAACCGCTTTCGTAATGCCATGCGAGCACCGGGCGAATAACCCCCCGGTTCATCTTCGAACTAACTCTCCGCATTGACGCAGGTCTGCGCCACGTTTCTTATCATCTCTCCAGAGCCCGGTCAGGCGTGAGATGTATCTGTTATGTCCCTCTACGTTGAAATGTATAAGACCAGACGCAGCGGCGACCTCAATGTGAACACAAACCACCATCATCATCACACACCATAAACAGCAACTTCATCCATCATCAACATTGACCTTCATCACATAACAGCCTTCTTACGATCATCACATATACACCAAGATGACTACCACTATCCGCAAAGCGCAATTTTCCGGCGTCGGTGGACCTGAGGTCGTCTCCATCGTCACCGCTGAGATTGCAGCGCCTACCGCGAACGAAGTTCAGATCAGAGTACTCTACGCTGGAATGGGCGGTGCAGACATTGCAATGCGCCTGGGCGGCTACCCAGGTCAGAGAAACGCGGCCGGCTTAACTCCCGGCTATTCGCTCATCGGACGGGTGCACAAGAACGGCGAAAAATGTTCCAAATTTCAACGCGGCGATCTCGTCTCATGCCTCACAATGTACGACTCCGAAGCCGAGCTGTGCAACTTCCCGGAGAAGTACCTCATCCCAGTACCGGAGGGCATCGATCTCAAACAGGCTGTGGCAATGGTCACGGATTGGACGACGGCTTATGGCATGGCTTTCCGGGCTGCGCAAATTACAAAGGGCCAACGCGTTTTCATCCACGGCCTCAGCGGGTCCGTAGGCTTTGGTTTACTCACACTTTGCAAGATGCAAGGGGCCGAGGTATACGGTACAGCATCCGAGAAGAACCACGCCGCGGTGCGGGAGGCCGGCGCAAACCCATTCGTATACTCCAACAAAGACTGGATGCAGGCTATGAAAAACGCCGGCGGCGCTCATTTCGTGTTTGATCCTCTGAGCTTCGAGTCTTGGGATGAGAGCTGGGAAATCCTCGCGCCCGAAGGTGGCCATCTGATCGGTTTCGGCGGCAATTACAACATGCTGAACGGCGGAAAACCACGCAGCCAGTATCCGCAGGTGGCAAAGCTAGTTGCCAAGGGGTTGAATCCATTTTGCCCGAACAAAACGACTTTCTTCTACATCGACAAGGACCAGAAGACCTTCGAGCCAGAGCTGAAGACGCTGTACGGTATGCTTGCGAAGGGCGAGGTCACGGTGCCCATCAGGAAGATGTGGACCCTGGACGAGTTACCAGAAGCGCATCGCACTTGGAATCAAGGCGCTGGTGTTGGCGCGGTCGTCATCAAGGTGGCGGAGGACATGCGCAACTAAGCGGATCTTCTATTTTCTTTAATTCGTCTTGTAGTATTAAGTCACATTCAAATTGATCTATCAACCATCTTGCATTTCTTCACTTTATCTGCCCAGTTGTATGATCATAGCCAATATGCAGCATCAAGCGGCCCCTCGTCAAACACGTTCCATTCTCGCAGATACCCACAAACAAAACTACTCAAACTCTATTAGAAACGATACATGCCGCAATAACCCATCTCTGGACGCTCACCAGAACCCACCTGCCCGCTTCCGTACATCCCATCCAGCAGAATCAAGCATTCGCACTACTCCATGTCCTTAACCTCCCCATAAACACCACTTCATTCCCAACATTGTAATATGCAAACTCATACAAAACCTCCTCCTCATCCAATAGATCATCCACATCATCATAGTACTCATTCTGGCTCCTGAACAGCTCCTTAGCAAACCCGCGGCACTTTGCGATAAGCGCCGATTGGTTAGTGTCAATCCATAGCGTCGCTCCAGCCGTAAACAAAACATTTTGTTTCATCTTTTCTTGGAAGTCGCGTACAAGATCAGTGAGTTCCTGCTTCTGCTCCGCGTAGCGCTGGAATAACTCGTTCGCCTCTATCCTGCCCTTCATGCACCTAGCTGTCCGTTTGAAGTCCGAGATACGCGGTTGCTCGTCGGCGAGCTCGATTGCTGCGAGGGACAGATTGGACCTTTCGATCTTGTCGTTCGGCGAAGGGGATGAGGAGGGTTTGGATCAGTTTTTCGTAGTTGGAAATGAAGGTTAGGATGTTGCGGAGACGGTCGGTCAGGTCTTGCTTTTCTTGCGCGGTGAGAGACATGGTTGATAGGAGATGTGTTGCCGAAGAAGGAATGGAGATGAAGAGATAGGGCTTTATTTAGCGTAAGGTATTGAGAGCAAGCGAGGTTGGCGATTGTGACCACGTCATGAGACACCCGTGGACATCAGTGGGTGGTTATGGTAGCAAGCCGACTTGTGACCACCTGGGCAGTGTCTGCTTGCTGCGTTCAGATGTGCGAAGTATTCTAGGTCCTAACTACTATGGCAAGTCCAATTAACGCTTTTTGACTGATTGTGTACCTTTGCTAGACGACGCAAAGTCAACGTGCAGATGTTGAGAAAATATAACACAAGTCGCGCTTCCGCAGAGAGCACTGAGGCAAAGGAGTATTTACTACTTATACATACAACTAGATGGTCATTTCCGAAAATTTTAGTCATTATTATCATGAAGCATGAGATATCCCCATAAGGAAGCGGCTCAAGGCCGTCTCCGACGAAGGCACACAGACCATCCCGCTCCGTTACCGTCGCAAGCTCAGCGACAAATCATCAGCACCAATATAGTTTAATCTTCCCAAACCACCTCTGGCTCACCCGGCTCACCATCCTCATAGGCTGCATGCTCAGCAACAATCCTCGCTTCCTCGTCCGCCATCAGTTCGGCGATTTCGTCGTTGCCCATCGGGCCTCCACCCAGGATGGGACCGCACAAGACCTCGCCCAGCAGCGTAAAGTCCTTGGTTGCCATAGCTCGGGAGAACTTGCGCAGGTCTTCGAGCGACAGGCCAACCCGTGGCAGCCAATCTGGGAACTTGCGGACAACATGCTTGTAGTGGAACGTGCAGCGCTCAGTCTGGTGACCCCTGGCCTTCTGGTGGAACTTGGCGTTCTTCGGACCCATAGCGTTTGAGCAGAACTTGCAGATGATAGACTGCTTAACGGGCCAGGCGTCTGGGTCGTGCAGGTCGGCGGCCTCGCAGTAGAAGCAGAACCTCGCTATTCCCTGCTTGAGCGGAGACATCGAGTTCTTGTGTGCCGCGAGTTCAGCGAAGAGATCGTTGATGCTTCGTCCTGCGATAGACGAGTCGGCAGGGAAACCCTCGGCGGTATCGGGGTACAGCATCGGGAAGTGAGCGATGAGGAAGGCCAACGTCATCTGGTAGACGGCATCGTACCGTTATGGCGCCACAGACCGGTCATGTTGATGTTGAAGTTCTTCAACATCTCATCCAGGTTCATGTATCTCTCGTCGCTGAAGGCTTTGGGCCATGGGATGATGCCAGCTTCAGCCGCGACCTTTGCAAGCGAGTTCACCTTGTAGACGATGGACTTAAGCTTGGGCACTCTGGGATTCCACTCCTTCTTCAAGCGGCGCTCATCCTGGTTCCAGCCGTGTCCAAGCACAATCACTGGTGCCTTAATGCCGTCCTCCAGAAGTTGGTTATCGAGTACGTCTAAGAGAAAATGTAACGGTGTGTGGAGAGGGGGAGGACTGCGCTGAATTGACTATCTGAAGTGGGCAGATCCGCTTATATACATGACCGTACATGAGCTGTCCCAATTTGTGCTAGAGTAGGTCTGGGCAGAGCCCAAACCGTTACACTACCCCCAAGCTGCTGTGATCAACAAAGCTTGCTAGTACCAATACCTTAGCTCTGCTGGCTCTGGAGTCTCTACTTGAGCAGTGAGTAGCTAGCAAACGTTCTCAAGCCCTAGCTGCCTCACAAACTCCACATGCTTCTGCCTCACAAGGGACTTATGTCGGATGTAGGAGACAGGGCAAAAGTGAGAAGAAGGTTGTTGTATTGAGAGAGCTACATAGAGCGATTATATACACAACATGATGAGTAAGCCAGTGACTAAGAGTCACGTGGAGATGCAGTCCACAGTGTACCATGTGAACTGAGGTGCCAGGCTGACAACTTAGTAAGTCCGTCTGCAGGCATCTCTGCTGTAGGGCACCACTCCACATGGAGTTGCCCATCCTGCACCTCCTGCCTTATCCACATCTGATGGGTGTCTACATGCCTTAGCTTTGTGTGAAGGCGTTCATCTTCCTTCTTAACAATCCCAACCGTCTGCTCATTGTTGCAGTAGATTATTGGTTGGATCTCTGGGTCAAACTTGACGTGATTGAACACACGGGTCCACCACTCCATCTCTCCACCCATAGCCGACAGGGCTATCAGCTCAGCCTCAGTTGTCAACTTAGTGACTGATCTCTGGCGGGTGGCCTTCCAGTCGATTGGCATCCCATAGAGCTTGAACAAGTATCCATGAGACAATCGACGATTCTCTACATCATCAGCAAACGCTGCATCAGATGCTCCAAAGAAGAGAGACTTGTCCCAGACATAGGACAAGCTCTCAGCTATCTGCTGGATGGCTCTGATTGCCAGATGCTGTGTTCCGTACAGGTATCTCCAGACATGCTTCACCGCAGCAACGTGTTTCTGCCCGGGGTTCTGGAGATGCCGTGCTAGTGTTGAGTGGGCTCGTGCCACGTCTGGTCAAGTAAATGTCAAAATGTACGCCAGTGACCCAACAAGCTGCTGGTACAGCTGCGTACGCTAGTGGTTTGTCTCCTCTGCTGACTGAGCCAGGGTGTTTTCCACAAGCAGTACTGCTGGGTATCTCCCCCCAGCCTTCTGATCTAAGTCAAACTTCTTGACTACCTTGTCAATGAATGAGTCCTGGATCAGCCAGATCGTTCCTGCTGTCCAGTCTCTCAGAACTCGGATTCCAAGGAACCACCTGAGTTCTCCAAGCTTCCTCAGCTTGTATACGGCCTCTAGTTGCCTCTCAAATCGACAGTGATTGTCAAGATGGTCTGGGTGCACCAGCACTACGATATCATCAATGTAGAAGAAGACTATCAGTCTCTTGTTGGTGAACAGACAAGGGATGTCCTTGACTGGTCTTAGACCTAGCTTGATCAGGGTCTCCTTCAGGTGCTTGTACCAGAGCAGTGGTGCATCCTTGAGCCCATACAGAGCTCTCTTGAGCTTGAGTAGCTTGCCCAGCTGCGCCACATACGGCTTTGGAGTCTGTACGTAGACTGGCTTGTCCAAAGGTGCGTTCAAGAACGCGTTCAGCACATCATACTGATATACCTTCAGCCCAAAGGCTGCCGTGAGAGCCATAAGGAACCTGAACACTCTTGCAGCCAGTGTGGCCGCATATGTGTCGCCCCAGTCATCCTGGAGGTCCCCTCTCACAACAAGTTGTGCCTTATACTTGTACAGCAGTCTGTCTTTGTCGAACTTGTACATGAATACCCACATCAAGGGCAGTGTCTGGCTGTCAGCTTCTGCAGCCGACGTTGTCTTGAAGCAGCCCTTTTCCTGGCAGCTCTTGAATTTTTCAGCTGCCGCAGCTATGAACTCTTGTCCAAACGGGTGCTTCTCTAGGTCTCTCCACCTCTTTGGCAGAGGCGGAAGCTGGTCTCTGTGTAGCCGCAATTTCTGCAGTTCTGCTGGCTGCAGCGCTGCTGCAAATGCAACAAAGTGTGTAACTACAAAAAGGCCGACCTTCTTGCAGTTGTAGCATGAAGGTTGATATAGCTGATAGCTGATAGTCTGACACACCCCCTCAGTTCTGGCAATAGATAGAACTGAACAGTGACAAGTATGTGATGTCGATATGGGCGGAAGTGTCGATAGTGTTGATATGGATGGGCTTGATCATGACGCATGCGATAGCAGCTTAGCGTTTATAGGCATCGGCGGACCATGGTAGCTTTCTGGCACTGCAATGGCACTAGCTCCTCCCCTAGCCCCGCTCTCTTGGCATCTCGCTTGTGGTCACCCACCCCACGTTTTGTTCCAATTTGTTGTTGCTGCAGCAGACTTGACGGATTTCCGGGCTCATAACTGTGTAACTACAAAAAGGCCGACCTTCTTGCAGTTGTAGCATGAAGGTTGATATAGCTGATAGCTGATAGTCTGACACAAAGTACGTTCCAAGCGTCTTTCTCTGCCTTTTCCCGGTCAGGACGTTCGACTTGCTGAGCTGGCTGCTGATCTCTTCACGCCTTGGAGCGTTGTTCGATTGTCGATCTGGTGCCTCTTCACCAGCCAAGATAGGCTCCCAGCCTCGTGGCATCTCAACAGCCTCAGGCTCCGGCTCTGGCGTATCCTCCTGAGTCGTCGGTTCTGGAGTGCTCTCAGGCATTGGCAACGCGTGAGACATGTTCTTGCCTTGGCCTGCTTGAGCGTCCTGCTCAGTTTGACTCAGACTGCTTTGGTCTGTCTGTGCTAACTGCAGGAGCAGCTCAATCTCCTGGTTGGTCTCTTCTGGTGGCTCTGGAACGTCCAGATTTGTCACCACCTCTCTCAGAGTCTGTCGGTCTGGGTAGACAGGCTCTGTCCCATCATTGGACATAAAACGACGTCCCTCGTCCTGAGGACTCGTCCTAATGCTGGCATCCATACTCGGTATATGTTTGTAGAGTTGTGACCAACCAGCTGTCCAATCAGCGCGCAAGATTCGAGCTTCTCTCCACGCTTCAGCTTGTTGTTCAGCATGTAGGCTCGGGCTCCCACAACGTTGAGGTGAGCTGCCAACGGCTTCTGTCCATGTACAACCTCGTACGGAGTTCTCCATCCTAGTGCTTCAACAGGTGTCCTGTTGAGCAAGTAGACTGCCATAAGACAGCACTCATTTGAGAGCTCCATTGGCAGTTATCCATCAATTCTAATTACTCTCCCCCGGATCACAATCATCTTCCCAGCCTGTTCTAATAGGCCGTTCTACTCCTCAGTATACTCGGCTCCAGGTTCTACAACTATGCCAAGATCTTGAAGCACTTGGAATAACTCACTGTATCCACACTTGTTGTCAAGCCGTATGACCATCATGTCAGCGCCAAACTGACGCTTGATCTTGGCCAGCAGGCACATAACTGTGCGCTTAAGAGTACCTGAGCTCTTGTCTAGCAGGCAGCATGCCTCATGCCACTTGCTGTATGAGCATACTGCGTGAAGCATCCACAGGTCTCCATTGTAGCAATGCTTGTTTTGCTCTCTCAGCTGCACCAGGTCCATGCCTAGTTGGTGGAATGGACAATCAGCTGGCTCACTTTGAGCTCTTCTGCTCACAAACTTGTGGAGCTTCGTCTTAATACAGACCTCACAGTCTGTCCATGTTAGAGCAATTAATTGCTCTTCAACGTTGATCCCAAGCACATGATCATTCAAGTGCCCAACCGCTTTACAGCCAACATGGCCGAACATATGGTGCGCCGTCTCCTGACTGATGCTGAGATCCTTCCTCAGTTCCTTTGAGGGCTTTGCATACCGCGTCGCGTACACCAAGAGGAGGTCTGGCTCTACTCTCTGTTCTCTGTTGATGTCCACGATCCAGTGGCCGTCTCTGTACTGGAGTAGACAGACTACGTTCAAGGCCTTCTTCTGATACAGACAGTCCCTGCCTGAGTCAAAGTGGATGCCTAGAGATCGGCTCTGCAACAGACCAACAACACTTGTGAAGAAGCCAGGGATGTACGCCACCCATGTGAGCTGCATCTGTCCTTCTCCTGTTGGAGTCTTGACCTGTATAGTCGTCTCTCCCCACTCTTTGACTTGAGCAAGGACTCCACCTGCATACACAATGTCTGAGGATCCACCTCTCTTTGTCGTGTTCCAGCTAGCGTCCTTCGTATTTGTGACGTGGCAGTTTGAACCAGGGTCAAGAATCCATTGCGTAAGTAGTAGTGGAGCTGTTGCCCCTGTAGCTGCAGCCGTCTGCAGTACCGCGTTAACATGAGGCCTATCGCGAGCTGGCTGGCCGTTGTCCATGCTGATCACTGATGTACTCGGCTTTGGGTCCTTCCTCAGCCTTTGCTCTACTGCTCGTAGAGTGTTGGCCGTCACATTTGTTGTAGGAGTGTCCTGTAACTCCGCAAACTTCTCTAGAACTGCTTGGTCTGGCTTCCAGCCTTTTGTCCAAGCAGTCTTGTTCACATACGGGCAGCTTTCAAACCTGTGCTTCTCTCCATCAAGACAAGTCGGTGTCCAGGAATCTGACCGAGTACACGTACGTGTTGCCTTTGACTTTCCTGCCGTTTGGGCTAGCAGAGCCTCTGCCTGCGTCTCTCAGTTGTCACTGTTACCTGCTACTTCAAGCGTAGCAAATGTCCCAAGTCCTGACGCTATTGGTCAAGTACGTCAGTAGTACAATCTGAACTCTGCAATCAGATCTGCAATTGGTGGAAAATCCTCATCCTTCTGTTCCTTCTTGATCAGATCCTGCAGCTAGGTAGCCGCCCAGCTGTCATCAAGGCCTCTGATTGACAGGATGAATTCCTCCTGCGCTCTGTTGCCAGTTGTCTCTGGCATGCTGGCTTCTGCAAGGAGTTGGGTGACCGTCACCCACTTGTCAAACCAGGTGTCCAGATTGGCTCTCTTTGGCCTTGTGCAGACCGCCCTGTACCAAGCTCTCAGCTGATGATTCCTCTCTCCAATCAGTGGACAGAGGTGCTTCTTCAGCGTCTTTAGCTGGTTGTGTACATCTGCACAGTCAAGAATCAGGTCCAAGTGTTTGACGTCAATTGTCTGCACAATGTCTAGGCTCAGACTGCAGAGAGACTTCTCCTTTGTGAGCCACCTGGCCTCATCTCTGTCAAATTGTCTAGCCCAGGAGTTGTACACAGCAAGCTCTGTTGCTGTCAAGTCTGGGATATTGATCTGCTCTTCTGGCTGAGGATTTCTGAATCTCCTCACCTCAAGCTCAACAGGTTTCTCATCTTTCAGTTTCTTCAGCGTCTCTTGCAAAAGATCTGGGTTGATGTAATCCCACAGACTATTCCTGTCTGCGGATATCTTCCTTGTGAACAGCCATTTTGACCAATTGTCTGGCTTTCTGAGGGGAACAGACGCTCTTGTCACCTGCGTATCCAGCTCTTGAGTCGTCATGACTTCTAATGCTGAACCTGCTCCTAGTGTTGAGAATTGTCAATAGGGTGAACGCAGTGATTAAATAAGGGCTTCCGGGCTCATAACTGTAACGGTGTGTGGAGAGGGGGAGGACTGCGCTGAATTGACTATCTGAGGAGGGCAGATCCGCTTATATATATGACCGTACATGAGCTGTCCCAACTTGTGCTAGAGTAGGTCTGGGCAGAGCCCAAACCGTTACAGAAAAGCCTTGGCCTCATCCTGGGTCATGTAACGAGTTGGAAAGTAGAGCGAGCTTTTCTCCGTGTCTTTGAACTTGGGAGATGTACTTCGAAGATGACAGTTCTCGATGATGCGGATATAGTACGTGGAAGCTGTCTTCAGGAGCGCTGGGAAGTCTGCCGGGGTCTTGCACTGTCGAAGCGCAGCTATAGGGAAGATTGTGTAACCGACCTGGGTGATCTTGCCCTTGAGTTCTGGAATGACATCATGTGGGTTCTGAGGGTGTCATTCAAGGTCGGGCGCAATGCCAACGGCGAATTCGAGGAGAGCTGGTGCATTCGGAATGGAGTCGGTGGTGAAGTGACGCAGCACTTGGGATTCGGAGCAGCGCTCAAGGAGATTCCTGATCCTCGTGAAATAGCCAGGATACTGGAGCGAAGTTTCGACGAGCAAGGACTGAACTTCGTCAACACTGGGTGAAGAAGCCATGTCTAGCTGAGGCTGGTTTGGATTCGAGATTTCAATCAAAGTCGGTTGCGTCTCTGATCACGTTCTACAGTATACTTGTCAGATAGGAGGTAGATTTGGGTCGAATGGAACAGAGTTGCATGTCGGATGTGGGAGACAGGGCAAAAGTGAGAAGAAGGTTGTTGTATTGAGCGAGCTACATAGAGTGATTATATACACAACAAGACAAGTAAGCTAGTGACTAAGAGTCACGTGGAGATGCAGTCCGCAGTGTACCATGTGAACCGAGGTGCCAGGCTGACATTGCAGATAGCATGTTCCATAGACCCCCTAGTCCTAAGAGGGACTAGGACAGGGTATCCTTCCGTCTCATCCCTCAAGAGACTGCACCACGGACAGAGCAATACACACGTTGAACCCCAACACTTATCATCTTCATCAGAACCCTGTTATCTGACAATACTTGCAGGTAGGTTCATATACTGACAGCCGATGAAGAGGCTGAGTAGAAGCGTTTAAACAGTTAGGTATAGTTGAGTCGGGCGGATGATAGGGGTATATGTCGGGAAGGAAATCGTTATTTAAGGTCGAAGGTGTGCGCAAGTGCGAACTAGTACCCGCTAGCGCGGGAATCACGGGACTTCTTCCACCAAATGACGCCATCGCCTTGACCAATGATCGCAAGCGCCACTGGAAAAGAGAATCGGAACCGCTGCGTAGAATTTGAAGACTGAAATGTGATGGCGTAGAGGAGAAACAACAGGAGAGTCGAGGACGGATATAAGCCCAGCCCATAAGCTTGCTGAAGTGTATCAGCGACCAGTAAAGCCTATGTTGATTGCTTTCTGTGAACATCAACCACATGATCGATGAAGCAATCAAGGCCCATTCGAGGATTGCGATCCGTGGCTGTAACCCCATGGCGCTTGAGAGGGTGACAAGGCCTCCTTCGCAAATCTATCAGTATTGGGTAAACATGCCTAGTCGCTTCTGAAATCTCACAACTGTCATTCGTGATCTGCCCGATCGTACCGTAGTTGCTCCAAATGAGACCAACAATGGAGACATGAGAGAATCTATTGGCTTCGAGAAAGAGGAGGGTTGTTGAGCAAGAATGCATACTCAAGTCACAACCCCGACTCAATACTGTCGTGGCCCTTGTGTTGAACCCTACAATCTATACCTGAAGCTCTTGTTCTCCCGGTCCGTCAAGTCCAAGAACTCACCATCAGCCACCCTCTCCACACCCTGCCGATCCCGTCGCTTATTCTCCCAGGTGTAGTAAGCCCTGAGCACCATCGCTAGCCCCGCCGCAACCGCACACGTAACGATAATCGTGATTTTCGCGGGAATGAAGTTTGGCTGGTCAGCTTGGCGGAACGTCAAAGGCCCTATGATGTTACCGAGACAGAAGGAAATGAGAAGGATGGCGTTCATGGTGACTTTCTTGGTGTGTCCCGCGATGTTCGCCGCGACCCAGGAGTACAAGAGGGGCAAGGATGCGCCGATGCAGTTGGTGAGGTAGTTGCCGATCAGCTTGCCGACTTTATTTTCGCCAGGAAGGAAGGCCATGAGACAGCCGCCGAGCGCACCGGGAATGAGTAGCGTCACAACATTCAGGCCGCGCTGATCGAATCGACCCGCGAGATAGGTGGCACTGATGATCGAGATGATGCTCACCATTCCCGAAGGAAGCTGCAGAAGGGCGGTAGTCTTTGAGTCGAAACCGAAGCCTTTGATAAGTGTGGCCTGGTATGAAGAGACGGCGCCATTAGGAACGTTTGAGATTAACGTGATCAAGGAAAGCAACCACGTTTGTGGGTCGCGAAGGCATTCCAGGACTTGATGCCATTTGAACTGCGTGTTTTCGATGCCTGGCGACTTTAGTGAACGTTTGAATGACGATTGTGAATGCCATACCCGTTTGGTTTTCGCGTAGCCGCTCGATAGCCCATACCTTTTGAGCTGGACTAAGGCGAGAAGACATCGGGTTATCGGGTAGCAGTAGTACGACTATAGATATCAGCATAAATGGACAATGCGTGCTAGCAGAAGCGGTTACCTGTGATTCCAAGTGCTACCGTGATCAAGCCGACCACTAAGAACATGATCTGCCAGCTTGTGAAGGTCGGGCTATAGTAGTGTTGAAAGCCGAACGAGATCAAGGAACCGATCATTGTTCCCGTCCCAACTCCGAGGTACCAGATTCCTGTGCGTAACGGCTGTTCTTGCTTCTTGTACCACATACCCGTGATCAAGATCAAGCTCGGTGCTACGGCCGATTCAAAACAACCAAGGAGGATGCGTGTCGCAACAAGTGCGCCGTAGTTCTTGCAGACGCATGTCAATGCTGTGACAAGACCCCAAAAGGCGACGCACGTGCCGAGATACTTTGCAGTAGGTAAGCGCTGCATGCCGTATGCATGAGGAAATTCGAAGGCCAAGTACGATACGTAGAAGAAAAGCGCAAGGTTCGAAAACTGCGCTGTTGTGATTTTGGCGTCGTCGTATAGTCCCATGACGGCCGCATAGTTGACTGGTATTGTTTAGTGTTCTGTACTTGAGGGCACGAAGCCTTGAGCCGTACCCAACGTCTTGTCTAGATACTGCAGGCAATAGCACGACCACATAAGCGGCATGACCATCCAATCGATCTTGCGAATAAGCTTTTCCTCCTCCGCCGGTGATAGGTCGCCGACCGCATGTTGACTCTTCAGGAAACGTAGTGCTTCGTCCCCGCCCTTGGTTGGTTCTCCTACGTTCACAACGCTCCCGACTTCAATGTCCGAGTTTGGCGATGGAGAGGAGTTCACATATTTCGAGGCATGAGCTCTTTCTTTCTCAGAGGCTTGCATGTTGGCGAGGCTGGTGTAGAAGGTCGTGAGATTTCAGGAAACTCTCCACGACATCGTTGGGTACTTGTATGCCCCACGATTTCCGATAATGAGTACTGCTGATCCACAGATCGTATGTCACAGCCGCCTGTGGAACTACGTTCCAAGAATTTTGGTCCACATTTCCTTATCATGAACCTTGGCTTCACCCACCAGAACCCCAGACGCTTTGCCACATTGCGCGCGTGTATAACGGGAGCTAGCTTCCGTCAGATAGCTGAGGGATTTGGTTGGAAAGTATGTTGGTGTCCGCGGATTTGATGATGTCGGCAGAGAGAAGTACAAGATAGGCGGTTATCGATGACGTTCATCAACCGCCAGAATGCGCTAGATCGGATTAGGAAGGCCGGTATCAAGGTAGATGAACTTGCCGAAAGTTCTTGACACAACGAAAACTTTCCGCAGTCAATGTCCAAGTCGAGAAAAGATCGAACATGCTGTAATAAACGTCTGAGCCCAGATTGAGCCTCAATAGACTGCATCACTGCGTGCGCGAGACTATCTTCGCAATACGGAAAAGTCCTCGCCCAGACTACTACTGCATTGTATAAAGCCCTGCCCAAACTAGTAACTCTCCAACTGATAACATACACAATCGCAGTCACGCTCACGCTGAGTCCCAGCCCTGTTTTTTCGCTAGGGCTATCAATTCCTTCACAAGATCCTCCCTATCGGTCTCCGAGGTTCCCGTCGTATCACCCGCCGCCAGCTTCCTCTTCTCCTCTTCTAGCTTCTCCCAGATCGCAGCATGTATATCCCTCGTACATGTTCCCGGGTGCGTTTTCTTCGCGGATTCGAAAGTATGTGTTGCCCAGAAGGTCACTAGTTTCATGCGCGTGATTCTGCCGTCAAGTATGTTTGTCGTATCCTCCACAGTTTTTAGGAACTCCGCTGCTGCTTTCCACAAAGAGTATGCATTTTCGACGGTCTCGGCTACTTGGCCGGAGATGGGGTTGATAAGGAGAGGGACACGGAGGACAGAGGGTGCCGGCATGCTGATGAAGTTCAAGTACTGTGAAGAGATGTGAGAAATGATGGGCTTGCAACTAACAGCGACTCCAGACGTTTATGTACATCTCTCCGCTTATGCGCATTTGCTTGCTTGTTATTCGGCCAATCAGTACAGCAAACATTGCTACATTACACAAGCGGTATCCATCTTCCGGTGTACGTCAATACGCGATGAATACACAATCAGCTTGGTCTCGCGCAAACCCGATGTGAGTCGAAAGAATCGGCAGCTCCAAACACTACTAGAATAGCAACGTGCAGTCGTCACAGGAACCTATCATGCAAAAAGATGGGAGAATAAAATGTTAATACTCGGTATCGGTATGCAATTTACAATACACGTCATGTCCAACTACCACACTCCCCTAATAACCCCCATTCACAGACCCTAATACCTGCTGGTCAAACGCTACCAAATTCCCCGGCACCAAATCACTCCTATCTCCCGCTCTCGGTCTATCCTTCCCCCCTTCCAACACTTCCTTGAACTTGGCATGGATCTGCTGTGTAGATTTCCCCACACTTTGGCCGCGAAGGAAAGTAACGTCAGCTTGAAGGAAGATCGCTAGGATGCGAGCGCCCCCGTCGAGATCACGGGCATCCGTGAAAACCGCGACGCTAGCTTTGTAAGCTTCACCCGCAGCTGCCCAGAGTAGTCGGCCTTCTTCGTGGGTTTGGGCGCCGTGGCCAGTTAAGGTGTTCATGAGTGGGGGTTCATTGAGGATAGATAGCGTGGAGGCCATTTGGTTGTGAGTTGAGTTTCTTGGTCAAGGATATGTAGACTCCTCGCTCTTATAACAACTCTAGCTTTGAGCTTGGTCAGCCCTATGACACCAATGAGGGTCATGTGACCTACGAGGCAAGCAATTGCGATCATAGGCTGACTCGAAGCAAATAACTCACCAGCTTACGCAAAGTGCTAATAATACTTCACACAACCGGGCTTTTTGATCAGAAGAGATTGCATAACAGCAGGATCATTATGGTAATTAGGCAGCTAAGCCAGTGAAGATTCATGTAGTAGGCGATCTTTCTGAGTGAGCACGATGTTCTGTTCCTCCCGGAAACTATGCATCTCCTTCTCTTTCTTCTCAAGCTCCTCCTCATGGTCCGCTCGCAGACCAGGTATTTCATCGTTCCGTTACTCGACCAATGTGCGATACTCATCCTCCCTGGAACTAAATGCCACCTCTTGCACTGATGCAAAGTCACCATGATGACGCACTAATACCATGTTCCATGTTCAGAGCTTCCAAGAAAGCATTGTCATGGTCGCTTCGTGGTGATGTACCGGATTCGTAGTCAAAGCTGTGGCCTTCGCTAGTGATTCGCAATGTTGCCGTGTTCAAGACCCTAAAGACGAATTCGAGTTCGAATGTGTTCTGCTGGTGCACTGACTTTACCTCGGGCTCTTCTCTCAGACTTACGAAGTTGCTCCGATATGCGCGAGTGTTCTATCCGTAGATGCTTGATGGTGATGTCTTGCGTTTCCGGGGATATCTAGTAATTGCAAGCGTTGGTGGAAATGCAAGATCTCTGCTCTAACGTGGCATTCTGTCACGGTTTAGATTCTCTCTTGCCTTATCTGCAATCTCACCTCACCTGTACGGTAGCGATATCTGTAACGGGCTGAGCCCCGAGTCACATGACTAGGCAGCTAGCCTAGTCGCTTCCCCGCCGCCAAGAGCACACGGGCCGCGCACCAACCCTCAACAAGCAGGATAGCCGCACACTCTTACTTTTCTCTTCATCTCGACTGTAAATAGCATCTGGGTTAGGTAGCTGGAATACAGTGCCTACAGACCGTTCACAATATCTGCAATCGCACCTCACCTGTACGGTAGCGAGTTGCGACTACCTACATTGAACTAGCACTACCCACAGCCACATACCTATATATACAGTTTGTAGCTTCACTCAATACAACCTCATTTCAATCCTTCAATTCTTCCTGCATATGCGCTGTTTCCACACCGCGACACATTCTGTCCCCAATAGCTACGTTCTTCAGACTATACAAAGCTCCCCACCCTCGTTGACCCTTGTTTACCAGTCCTGTCCATACTCTTGAGGTCGGGTTCATTAAGCTCTCTAGTAAATGTAAGAGTATCATCCCCTCCTTGCCCTGCTCATAACCACCAACTTCCCCTCATCTCCTACGCCGTACTCTTGCCCAATCCAATATTCTCCTTCTCCGCCTCGAGCTTGTCATACCACTCATCCAGCACACTATTCAGCGGCCGACACGTCTGCGCCGCACCCTGCAGCGACACAACCGCGCTCCTACCTGTACGTTCGTCAGCACTTATCTCACGCTCCGGTCATGCACAATTGCAACATACAGCACACGATGATAGGTCCATAGAACGTCATGTTGCGGCTCATCTGACCCAGCTGCGTGTAGAAGACGTCGGCGGCCTTGTACAAGAGGATGGCCTCGGGGTAATTGAGGACTTCGACGCCAGTGAGCGGGTTGATGAGCATGTTGGGCGGGATGACGGGCCTGGCGGGCTTGGGAGGCGCGCGGTCGGGGTCGGGGTTGTAGAGCTGGACGTGCTGGGTTGGGGGACCGCCGGAACGTTGCATGTTGACAGTGATGATCTGGCGGGAAGTGATTTGGGTGGCTTGTTGTGGATGGCGGTATCTGGTCTGGGGATCTGTAGATTCCAGCGTCGGGATTGAGAGTCTGGAGGTGCGAGAGCTGGAGGACTCGAGGTCATAGAGTAACGTGCGCTGAGGCGCTAATGTGTTTGCTGTGTGGGGCACGTGAGCTCGCCTGCAGTATAACATTCGGCTCACCGCTACTCAACCACAAACTTTCGGTTCCGTCTCATCGCATAAACTGTTGATACTATAGCAGGATTGAGATCACAATGACCAAAATCGCTGCAGATCAACAGCAGGCTCCCTCGACGCCGCTTCCAGCCCTGGTCCCCCGTGCGCCAGTGGTTTCGGACGCGACGCAGCTGCCCGCTAACACCAAAGTCGAGGCCCAAGCCACAATGGCAGTAGCTCCTACCAAGGGCTTTGATCTCGTCTTTTGCGATCTCTGCGACAAGGACGTAGCTATCCGCTGGGAGCTCGACGATGCTGGCGAGCAAGTCCACTTCATCGAGGCCCACGATCGCGCGTACCACTTTGAATGCCCCGATTGCCACTGGCTTATCGGCGGCGGGATCATTGTGACCAATGGCACGTGGAAGACTACCAGGACATTTCCCGCTCACGATGCTGTATGCCATGGGCAGAGGGATGCCTCCAGAGGAGTACTATTCTACTGTACACACTGCGGTATCGCGGTGAAGGATAGGTTTTGGTACAGGGAGAAGCACATTATTTCTTGCAAAGCGGCGGCGATGAAAAGTGGGACGCTGGACTTGTACAACAATTCTACTGGGCGACTCCAACAGACGCAAAGGGCTGTGAGGGCGCTGCGGGATTTAAGGTTTGCGCAACATACGGCGGCCGAAGAGACGGTTGAGGCTCAGCTTCCCCTTGCTGTAACGACTCTTACAAAAGCGCGACAGGATAGTGCAGCGGGCCGCGACAACGTCGGAGCCCAGCTTCCCATAACCGAAACCACTGTCCTTCCACCCTCCACCCCTCGAGGGCCATCTACGAAGACCTTCCCCCCACAAGAGAACACCGGACCGGAGATCGTCTTTCACTGCAGGCACTGCGACGTCGCAGTCCGTAACAGGAGGTGGTACGACCTCGAGCACGTGCATACCTGCAGCATGAGGTTCAGCGGCAGAAATGCACTATCTTCGACGAGAGCGGCAGATAACTTCTGGAAGTCAAACGCTGGGCCTAGTCAGAGCACGTCAGACAACTTCTGGAAGTCGAAGACCGGGTCCAGTCCGGCAAAGCCCAAGGATGTAAATCATGGACAACTCACACCCGAAGGACCCGCCGCGCCATCGAAATCTCAGCATGACACGTCGTCGACCCCCCGACGGCGTCCTCGATCCCGCAGCCCCAACGCTCTGCAGCGCGCGGGTCCACTCTCAGAGTCGTCAGGACCGCAGAGGATGCCGACAGAGCGCAAGATGAGGCGCGTCACATACTATGCGCGACCGCATCCGACAGACAGGCGTCCGTTGGCGTATGAGTGATGCCGGCTTGCCCGCGAGGCATTGCAGCTTCTGACGTGAAGGAGCTGGTACGGGTGTGTAAGAGAGTGGGAATAATGGGCATGTCGCATATGGTTTCGCGGGCGTAATGGCAGCCAGCGCTGCAAGTTTAGCTGTGAAAGGAAACGGGAGATAAGGGACGGACCGTATGCACCGTCGTTCGGAGATGGCGACGCAATGCTGAATGTGAAAAGGGAGTACTGGTGTATGAATTGAAATAATGGAATTGGAATATGTTTGAACCGTGTTGTAATGCAGTATAGCTTATCATCAGTGTCCACTGATTTTTGCTGGTCCGTAGATGTAGTTCGTCTATTGCGATGTGAGATGGAGAAGGAATGATGATACAAGACGAGCTAGAGCGCTAGCGCCACACCGTGCACCCACAAACTATCATGGATCTTGATACACTATCCTGTCTTTCAGAGACTTTTGAGAATTTAGAACAGCTACTCTGTGCGTAGATGTAGTCGTCCGGCTTAGCTTTTTTCCGACCTCGGGAGAGGCTGCTGATACAAAACGAGCTAGTGCGCTAGCGCCACACCGTGCAGCAAGCGCACCAACGACGCCCCGCAGTCGCATCCCAACTGTCACAATAAAAAGGCTTCATGAATCTCGAATCCTTGTTATGCATATAACACATTATTACAGCGTTACCTCGTCTTCACTCATACTTTATCACGAATCCACCACCACACTCATGCAACAAACTCCCTACTCCCCTTACCCCTCTTACTCCACTGGTGACCGCCCTTGCTATCTCCCGTGCGTTGCTTCTCCTCATACAGCTTTTTACTCAACTGCCTATACAGATAGCGGCCGTTGTTGTGGAAATTGATGCTATGATCGCTATCCGGGAAGAACGAATGCTGCATCTTCTCGGGCGTGATGCGGTTCACCATCAACAAATCCACAAGCGCGAGCCCGTTCTGGAAATGCACGTTATCGTCGCCGGTGCCATGCTGAATAACAACGCCACCCGCAATCTTCTTGAAGCCCGTGGCGTCGTGTACGCGCGAGCGGTTGTATCCGGCGGGGTTGAGTGTGGGCGTCTTCATGTAGCGCTCGGTGTAGAGCGAGTCGTAGAAGCGCCAGTCGGATACGGGGGCGGTGATCATGCTGTAGGAGATGATTGGGTCACCGACCTCGACGACTTTGGAGGACAGGTAGCCGCCGTACGACCAGCCCCAGATGCCGATGTGGTCGCTGTCGATCCAGGAGTTTTTGGCGAGCTCCTTAGCGGCCCAGATCTGGTCTTCGGCTTCGAGTTGACCAAGGTTGGAAGCGACGAGGGAACGGAATTTGCGGCCCTTGCGGCCTGTGCCGCGGTTATCGACTGTCAGGGTGACGTATTCAAGCTCAGGGTCTGAGGCAACGTAGGCTTTCCAGTTGAGAGAGATGAAGTCTTTGTGGACTTCCTTAGCGTTAGGGCCACCGTAGGGAATGAGGAGAAGAGGGTACTTCTTGGACGGATCGAAGTTCGGAGGCAGCCGGAGCATAGCGTCGAGCGTGTAGCCGGACGGATGCTCCATGTCGAGGTAGGTGATGTTGGGAAGGGCGTATTGCTGAAGACGCTCGTAAAGCACGGTGTTGTTAACAATGGTACGAATAGGCTGACTGGAGTTGATGGAATACAACTCTTGGTAAGGAACATCTGGTCCAGCATAGCGAAGGACATAGTATGAGCCACCAGACGAGAAGGTACCAGTCCAGAAAGCAGTGACGGAATCATCGACAAGCGCCTTCTTCTCTCCGGTCTTCATGCTCACAGAGTAGATATGTGACTCCGCGCTGTGGTGCTCGGTGGATGTGAAATACACGAGACCTCGCTTGTAATCGACCTTGGGAATAGTGATAATTTCCCAATCGCCGGAGGTGAGGGCAATCTTCTCGCCACCATCAACCGGGAAGAGATACAAATGCAGCCAGCCGCTCTCATCGGATACATCGAGATAGTACTCGGTGCTTGAGTTGCTGTAGGTCTCGTTGGAGCTCTGGACAGATCCAATGTACCTGACCTGAAGGTTGTTTTCGAGCCAGCCATCGGTTCCATCTCGTTCGCGCGTGACCTTGGAAGAACCAGCGTTGACATCTACCGTAATAACCTTCTCCAAGTCCTGGACGCGGTTGTATGCGCGGTAAATCAGCTTGCTGTGCTCCTCGGTAACCCACGCAACTTCACCAATGACGAGATCGTCCGCACCAAACGCATCAATGGGAATGTTGGTGACGTTTCCAGACGCGACATCCAGAATGTTCAGGCCCACGGAAGGGTTCTTGGTGCCCACTTTGGGGTAGCGAAGCTCCAGTTCCCGAGGATAGACCGGCACGAAGTCCGCACCATCTTCAATGAAGTAGGGGATGCGGAAGGTGCCAACGCCGGTCTCGTTGAAGGTGAGGAAAGCGATCTTGGCGCCATCCGGCGAGTACCATAAGGTGTAGCGATCACCAAAGATCTCCTCCTCGTACACCCAGTCAGGAACAGCATCTGATGTATGTTAGCTTATGGACCACAAAATCACTTGGTGAGACTCACTGAACCAATCAGGGCTACCGTTGTCGGTGATTTGCGCAATGGTGCCATTGTTCCACAGGTACAGGTTGTTGCCCTTCACGAAAGTGAGCTGGCCGGATCCGGTAGGGCTCCACTCGGCATACTGAATATCCCCAGCCAGGGTAGGGTCCAGTGGCGTAGTCTGTCCGCTTGCGACTTCCTGGATGAGGTAATCGGCATAGTAGCTGTGGCGGTACTGCTTGGTGTAGTTGACAGCCCAGAGCACGTGGGTTGCATCTGGGGAGATGAAGAAGTCCCAGTAGTCCTTGGGTACCTTGTCGGCTGAGAGGAACGTGCTTGACTGGCCGGTTGCGACGTTCTCAAACAGAAAGTCGCCAGAAGCGCCGGTATAGATGTAGTCGCCATCCTCGCCGGTACCAACCCAGCTGAAAGATCGGGTTTGCGGCGTCAATTGGCCAGGAGCATCGGTCGTGATGTTGTACGTCAGGCGCTTGGTACCATTTCCGAGCGGCTGGTGGGGAAAGCGGGGGGGCGTAATGGCATTGATCAATGGCAGCGCCACCGCGAAGAAAGCAGATGTGCGCATTGTGAGAAACTGACTAAGTTTCGGGCCCTAGTAGCTGTTGGGTTGCGTGTTTGCGGTGTTGATAGCCTGGATGAGGAGGCCGTTGCGAATTGCTTGCCCCACTTGATAGCCAAAGACAACAGCACGCCGTGCGACCAGAGACGAGACGAAAGCGCACGACCGCTCACAATCCCGGCGATGTACCACTCTATATACTACCCGGCGTATGGCATCATAAGCCGGTACGAGTCTAATTGAGACTGCGCATGGGAGCTGCCCCATCTAGCAGGTGTCAAGACATGTTGCGTCGTTGCCAAGCACGACCAAGCAACCGCCTACCCGGTTAAACAAGGCCCGCGACTGGACGCCACCATCCTTCGCCCAGATTGCGGAGGGGCTCCCACATCAGTTGGGAAGGTGCAAGTGGCGATGCATGCTATTGCGCGAGATGGGATGAGTCTTGGACCTGATTGTGGTGATGGACGAGGATGTCATGGATAAGGTTTGGCTGCTTTCTGCAAGGTACGGGACGATGTTTGGGTGGCGCTAGCCATTTAGCGTGTCCTTATCAGCGGCGCATGTCTTCCTTGCACATGCACTTCATCCTCTTCATTAATTTCTCATCTTTGGACGCGTTGGTCTCGTTTTGTTATTTGATATGAAGAATCTCTCATTCTGCGGCCTTCCTCAAGGCGCCTCGAAATTTGACGTTATGTGACGGTGCGACGCGTTGCATGCCTAGATACCACCAGGTGTTGCCTTACGAACACCTGTCTATCCCCAGAACTCTTTCGTACGTCTAGCAGCAGCGTGTCAATATTGTTATAATGTTATACAGCCCTCCAGGTCCTTGATCTGATGGCATGTTGAAATAGTTGCAAGGTTACACAGGCTCCAGCCATCTTTTTTCTCACGACATGCAAATAAAGACAATATGTTTTTGCAGGGAGGTTTTTTCTTCCCCATATCTTCTCCAAGAAGAGCTTTCTATCTCAGCGTTCCATACCTATTGTGATCCAGTATCTTTCTCTCGTTCGCCAGCTCCAGCTATCCTTCTACTCCTTCTTCTTCTCTGTGCCAGGCATCTTGCAGTCCTTGTTCTGGTACTGGAGCGCGTTGCCTCCCCACTGCTGTTGCGGCTGCTGCGACTGCGCAGCCGGTGGAGGAGCAGGCCGAGCACCGCGCGCACCAAATCGCGACATATCTGGGCGGCGGGTCTCATGACGGCGGTTCTCACCACGGCGGTTGTTAGACCAAGATCCAGCGGCATTTCGGGGGCCGTTGCCGCGATTGTTGCTTCCTGTAGGTTGCGTATTCATATAGCTCCGATACAAGCCCACTGGGGCGGTGGCCGGGGTGCGAGACGAGTCTTGGACTGTCAATGTGTTTGTCGGGGTCTCCGTCGGTGCAGGGCTTCGAGTGTTGGGTTTTTTTGTTGTGGCCGGAGTGTGGGGAGCTCCGACGGTCGTGGTGGACTTGGAGGAGTTGCGTCCTGATGTGTTTGTTGGGCTCCCTGTCAGTGCAGGGCTTCGAGGGTCGGATTTGTTGGTTGTGGTCGGAGTGTGTGGAGCGCCGGTGGTGGTGTTGGTGTTGTGTATAGAGAACCCAAGTCCAGTCGTCGCATGAGTGGGCGTCGCTGTGTCCTCGTCCTCTGGAACATCTTCTGCTGGCCAGGCGATGCTATCCGGATTGTTGGCTGAGTAATCCCAGCGCTGCTGTATTTTTCGGGCCTTGCACCAAAGCCGGTGATTCACGTGGAAGTATATATTCCCCATGACGTCGCCGCAGCCCTTCATTCCACAGATGGTGATTTGGTCCTTGCAGGCGGCGCAGTGCGTGTCAAAGGCCTTGCGATCAGGCTGGATCGAGAGCCAGTCGGCACAGTGAGGACACATCTCCAGGTCCGTTGTGTCCACAGGCTCGAGCTGCGCTGCACGCTCTTGTCGTCCACCAGGCGTTGCGGCAATTGGTAGAGGGAGCTTTGGCACAATCTGTTGCGGTATAGGACCCTTGCGCTTGGCACACTTATTGTTTTTATGGTCTCCAAAGGTGGCCGTGGAAATATCCAAACTACAGTCCTCGCACTTGGTGTGATAGTCTTGGTTATGCGACGTCCAGAGAAGCTTCTGTCGCCCGGTCGTTGGATTATCGCGATCGACAACGAGGACATGCTCCTTGCAGACGTAACAGCGCAGCTTAAGTTTCTTCTCAGAAGGGACGGCGCTGGTTTGCTCTTTCTTGCCTTCCCTCCTGCTCTTTTCGATGGCCTTGCATGTACTCATGCTGCACCGCTCCGTGTGGAAGTCGAGATCGTGCTTAAATACCATCACACCACATGCGGCATGAACATGTTGCTCGCGCTCGTGTTTGTTCCAGTCTTCCTTGCCATCAACTATGTCGATCTGGGCACGTAGTTCACAGATACCGCAACGTTTCTCGACGACGCGATCTTGGGCGGCCGCATTCTCGATCTGCTCCTTCAGCCAAGCCACCTTCTGCGTGCAGCCTGGAATCGTGAAGGATGGTACAGCTGTACTGTCAGTTTTGGATGTCGATGTTGCCTTCTGATTTGCACGAGCGTGGACGCTGTCTTTCATCCCGCCCTTGAGAACAAGGAGCATGATGGGTGTCCCTGTTGGCTGCTCGCCATCTGCAGGTGCAGTCTCACTGATCTGGTCTGCGACAGGAATGATGGGCGCTGCCTCGGTGCGCTGCTCGTCAGCCGTGGCGGGTACAGACTGTTGCATCTCGTCTGCAACGGAAGGGATAAGTGAGGCGATGTTTCCACCCTCTTGAGAGTCGACGTTGACATCCATCTCGACTTCAGGAGCAGGGGCGGGAGGATACGGTTGCGGAACGAACACTGGCGCTGTCGCATTGAAGCCAGGTCGCGGTGGAGTTCGTAGGCTGAACGGCAGAGTAGTAGGTCATCAGATCCTCATCGAGGAACTCGTTGCCAGCTTGTTCGAACTCATCGTCATCGAACTCCTTCAGCTCGGGGTCCTCCACTTCGGTTGGCGGCTCAGCTGGCATGATGTAGCCTTGGGCCGGTACCTCATCTGCTTCTACAGCATCAACGATGGTATCATGCTTCTGAATCTCTTTGACCAATACTTCATCGGCCAGGTCCTCGCTGCTATTCTCATTCGGTTGATCCTTGTCCGCCACAAGTGCTGCCAGCTCGGCTTGAGCGACCTGCCGGCGTTCTTTGGTCTCAGCCACAAGGGCCTCCTCTGCTTCGCGCTGGACCTCCGCGTTGTCGAACTCCTCGTTGAGACTAGCGTAATCGGCCTCGGGGTCCTTTACAGCGTCCCTACAGTCGGCAAGTTGTTTCTGGGTGGTCGTGAGGTCGCCTTCCAACTCATCGACCTTCGCCCGAAGAGCGGTCGACGCTTGTTCAGCCGCGTCCTTCTGAGTCTGGGTAGCCGTGACGCGCGACTTGAGGCTCATCCTCTCGACAATGGTCTGATCGTGCTCCTTTGCAAGTCGTAGGAAGCTGGCATTGACATAGTTGAAAGGTGCCATGATGGTCTCCAGATCCTCGCCGTGGAAGTCCTCCTTCTTCCACCATACCTCCAAGATGGCAGCGCCGTTCAACGTTGCGCCATGTTTCTCGATTCTGAAGCCCTCGAGAGCTGACATGACAGCAGAGACAGACTGATCCTTGGCGTTCAGAGTGTCCTGGAGGTTGTCGACAACGGTCTGAAGGCCAGCGATAGTCTTAGTAGCCTCCGCGGAGGTTGCGCCCTGTGTAACCGGTGCATCTTGCTGAATGGTTATGATATCAGAGATAGCTAACGGATCCTAGGCTGGCAGATTTGGCGTCGTGGCCTGCGAAGTGATTGATGATAGCACTGGCTGTGGCACCTCGGGTTCTGTTGTCTGGGTCGCAAAGTCGCTGACTGACAGCTGCGCGACCGCAGGAGCCACGGGCTCGGACACCTGAGAGCTGATCGCAGAGTAGCTCCGACCATCCTCAGGTGTCTTCGGTGCGACAGGTGCGTTATTGTGGGCGACAATGGTGGAGAAGGTCAATTCGGCCGCTGCCGAAACAAGGGGTGTAGTCTCCTGGCCGGCAGCCAAGGTCTCAGACTGTCGTTGCAGAACCACCCACACCTTCTCGACAACAGCCTCGATGTCGTCCTCCTTGAGGTTGGTCATGCTCTGGCCGAGAGGTTCTAGTTGGTTCTTGACGCCTGCCAGCTGTTGCGTGTACTCAGCAAGCGAGAAACTAGTGAGACTGCCAGGAGCTCCAGTAGTCTCATCGCTTAGTGTGAAGGCTGGCTGGCTGGCAACATCGACCTGCTCCTTGATCTGCAGAATAGCGTCCATGAGGTTTGCCACCTTCGTTTCGAGATCTCCCGAGGAATCGGTGTGCCTGGAGATCGTCGAATTTGCAACAGTGAGATCGCGATTCTTGCTCTTGAAGGTGACGAGCTCCTGGTTGATGGCATCCAAGCTATCGCTTACGCCAGCTAGCTGATCCAGCTTGCGATCAAGCTCAGCGAGCTTAGCGGTCGTCAAGGTATCAACATCCGGCGTGTCGTTCTTGCTCTTAAGAGCGACGAGCTCTTGGTTGGTGGTAGCCACGCTCTGCTCGAGCCTACCGATGGCACCAAGGGTAGCGGACTCGTTTGCATTCTTGGTAATCAGTTCATCGCTTTTGCTCTTCGGAAGCTCCCGGTCCATGTTGTCTATCTTAGTCACTATGGCTCCGAGCTTGCTGTCGAGCTCGGCGAGCTTGGAAACGGTCACGGTATCAACATCCGGCGTGTCATTCTTGCTCTTGAGAGAGACGAGCTCCTGGTTGGCGGTGGCCACGTTCTTCTTGAGCCTATCGATAGCTTGAAGTATCGCAGACTCGTTCGAGTTGTTGGTGACCATGGCATCGAGCTTGCTGTCGAGCTCGGCCAGCTTGGAAGCAGTGAGTGTATCAGACGTCGGCGCGACGTCGTTGCTCTTGTTCTCAATGCCCTCGACCTTTTGGCGAACGGCGAGTATATCTTCTGAGAGTTTGGCCACGGCATTGAGGATCGTGGAGGTATTCGCGTCGTCGACAGGTGGCTTGTTGTCGATGGTGGTGAGGGCGTCGACCTTCTGGCTGGTCTCTTCGGCCACTCGAATGGCATCTTCGATCTTGGTATTCTGGTCCTTGACCTTTCCATTGATCAGTTCGATGTCTTTATTGGTGGTAGTGCTGACATCTAGGAGATTCTCCATGACAGGCTTGAGTGTATCAGTAATGGCATGCGCCAGCCCGGTGGTAGTCGCATCCGTAAAGTCCTGCTTGCTGTCCTTGGCCGCGCCATTGACACCCTCCAGCCGACCGTCAAGCTTGCTCTCAAGCTCGCCGATCTTCTTGGGTATATGTTCAAGAGGGGCAAGACGCTGTTCGATGCGCTTGGAGATGAATTTGTCCTCGGCGCCGCGGCGCCGCGGCGCGCATGGATGAGGTAAAAGTAGACGATGAGGAGGACGGTAATGAGGAGAAGGAGCTGATTGATGGACGTGCGGTCGGGAAGGCTGAGGATGAGTTGGCAGAAGAGGCCCGGAAAAGCGGAGAGAGGGATACGCGCGACTTGCTCGCTGGCGCGCTCCATGCCAAGTGTGGTTGTGGATGTGACGGTTGAGGTAGTCAGGGGAAGTTGGGTCTGGATCTGGCGATTCTCGCGATAAGGAGAGATTTTTGGCGGTGCCGCTGGGCTTACGCCTTGTACAAGAGATTGTAGTCGCGGTGAGCAAACGTGTCTCGAGGTTCGGGGGCGGAGAGCGCCCGGAAGTCGTAAGCTGTCGGGGGTATTTGGCGCTGTCGCTGTTGGCGGGAAACTCTTGGTTGAGACCGAGAGTCGAGAGGTGCGAGGGTGTTGTGCAAAGAGAGAGGGAGCAAGCGCGAGGAATGACTTATGCTCTGTGGGTCACGGGGGTCCGGGTAGCGCGTTACTTATCGCCTTTTCTGTGGTGAAAATATGTTGCGGTGTGAGAATGCAATAAATTGAAGTGTATTGTTCTGTTGTTCTGTTGTGCTGCTTGCGCGGACCTCTCAGAAAGCTGGCAGCAGGGTCTGTTTACATGACGTATCTACGATACTGTTGAGGTAAGAGGTGCTTAATAAGTGAGGAAGCAGCGCCAGACCACCGCACGCAGCACACGTGACATACGTTCCTCATAAACCGTCACAATATATCTGAGTCTGGCTCTGCGGCGACTGCAAGGAGGCGCACCGCTCAATTCACCCCTATACAAAGTGTAGTGCTTTCAATGGGTCTGGTTCCAATGGTGACCCTCAAAGATATCATATCTCAGTATTTAAAAACAAAAGACGAGCTAGCCAAATTACGCCACGAACCGGAGGTATGAAAGCATCGATCTGGTCAAACATGTGCCTAAAAGTGAATATCCTTTGTACCGATCTGCTCATGCATAGTGTACGCAAACTCAAACAAACTACAATGCCGCAAACACAGTTCTACCCCTATTACTTACTTGTACCGTCCGCCGTCTCCTCGCTTGTTACCTTTCCCGTCACCACCTCCTGGCCGCCGTGATTTTTTCGGCGCTGTCGTTAGTTTGCGTGTGAAAGTTCCCAGATCAGAAGCCGGGTTATTCCTCGAAGCCTTTTCGTTGGCCCTGAGCGTCGATGTCTTCGCAAATGCTTTTGCAGGGGCATTGACTACTTCTTGGTCCGACTCGTTGGGAAACCTGCTTGACATCATCCCGCCGTTCGATTTGCGGGGGGTTGTTTTGGAAGCTGCATTTACATTGTGATGCTGCGCAACGTTCTTAACGCCAACAGAGAGTTTGACGTCGGGTTCAGCCGGTGTCTGGTTACCGGGCTCCAGGTCCACGGTTGGCTTTGCCGAAGGGTCGCTTCGAGTACTTGTTCGCTCCGTTTCTGTCTTACCGCAAATCTTGTCGTGTTTCGACCAATGTAATTCCATGTCCTCCAGGGCATCTTTCTCAAACGGGAGTTCAAGTTTCTTACTGCATTGCTTGCAGATAGCATTGATTACGCCCTTTGCTTCCTCAATGTAACCCGCGTCATCAGATGAAAGAAACAAATCGGTAGTTGGTATTGACGTATCCTTGGTGGCTGTAGGCTTCTGAGTTGAGCCGTCCGCCCATGATCTTGAATTGGGCTCTGACACAAGCTCATTCAACGTTTCAACTTCGTCGGAGGCGGTAATGTAGTCCCCAGATTTGGTGTTCGATGATTCCGCCATCACCGCTTTGGGGACTGTCACATCTTGGTCGCTCTCAATTCCTGTACCGGCGGGCGATGTAGGAGCCGTGACAATCGATGTCAGCTCGTCATTAGCCGTTTCCGGCTCTGAAGCGACGGTTGTGGTGTTTGGTATCTCGATACTTTTCGGGACAAACTCAGCAATTGATCCCCAACCACCAAAGGTTCGGCTCTTGCTCATAGAGAGTCCAAAGCACTACCTGCATTCGGCGATGGAACCTCCTCAGACTCCATCTCATCCGGCAGAAAAGACTGTTCTTCAGCCATAGCGTCGATCTCCTTCTGGATGATAACATTCTGCAGCTCGTCAGGCTCCAAAATTTTGCGCTCGAATTGCAGTGTAAGACTAAAATTCTCCTCCGTACCATCGCCGTTGACGGCCGCATACCAGTAAGCTGCCGCTTGGTGAGCCTGTGCAAGATCTTGCTGCAAGGTTTCGGTGTTCTCGAGTTTCGGGTTTTCGCTTTGAGCGGTGTCGGATGATTTATCTTCTTGTGTTTAAGTTTGAGTGGCTTGATCTGTTGTCGGCGATGTTCTGGTAGCATTGGCAGCTTTTAATTAGTGATCTCCTCCCGAGTGCGTAGAGCAAGGCTTCGCAGCTACATCTGAACGTGTGCCGGCGCACCTCCTGAGACCTCCACTGCACTGGCATGCCGCTGTCGCTCTCCGGCTCGAGATTACCATGTCTAAGTACTCCAAGTACTATCGCGTCCTGTCTAGCAAAACCATGTCGGGGGATTACTGGACCCAGCGAGGAAATTCATCGACGCGCTCAGTTGCCGCGCTGAACTTCTTCTCGGCAGCTTTCCTCGCCTCGGTTTCCAATTTAGGCTTCGCAAACACACGTGCGATTGCTTGTCTGTGCGCTAACCTTGTGTCCTCTGACGTTTGCTTGGCATCTTCTTCCATGTCCTTGATCTTACCTTCGAGCTCTGAACAGCGTCCGTTCGAGGCTAGCATATCTTTCTTCAAGCTGCCATGCTTCGCTTGCAGTTCCTTGAATTCTACTTTGAGTCTTGCGAACTCAGGATCTGTACTGTCAGTAATGCCTGAGCTAGTATCCTTCGTGCGCTGTGCGGCGGCAAGTTGCGTTGCGATATCATCGTTGAGGACCTTGAGCTTCTCAACTTCGGACTGGTGCTCGAGTGTTTTGATTTCTAGCTGCTGTTGAAGCTGAGCCACTTTGATCTGGTTGCCGGTGGCCGACGTCTTTTCGCCCGCCTTTTCGACCGCGGATTTGGTTTCCTCGCTCCCTTCTCCTAGCAGAGACTACCCCATTCTTCAATTTTAGGAATTTTTCCCCGCCGCGCGTGATCTCTGCCCTTGCTTGTTCCAGCTTATCTTGCAACCTTTTTTTCTCTCGAGCATGATTACGCTCAAGGTTTGACTGTCTCTCACCAAAGTTAGCCTGTATGGCTGTCTCAACCTCGCACTTTAAGTTTGTATTCGCATCCGCGCAGCCGTCCAGATGATCTTGGAGCTGGATTTCAGCAAAACGCTTTGCATCCTCGAGCTTGGCCACATCCTGCTCATGCATCGCCTTCTGCCGCTCCATTTTAGTATCCAGGCTTGTAACCTCTCGGGTGGTAAATGGGTTTCGTGACGTTATATCTTGCGCAATTATCGCCTCCGTGCTGCGACAAAGCCCATCGATCTTGCGACCTAACTGATCGAGTTTTACGCTAAGCTCGCTGTTGGTGTTGGAGACGACCAGCTCGCTAACTTTCACGTCACGAATCGTATTGACACACGCTTCTACCTGATGGAGGTGCTCGGCCACGCGATCGACCCTCCGTTTCGACTCAAAGCAGATGTTCCTGCACCGACCCGAGTCTTGCGGGTACATGTTCGAGTCGCTCGTACAATCGCTCGAGAACTCGTAACTGCGCATTATCGCCACTGTTGTGGTGTGTCGCATTTCGTTTTCCCAGCCATCGTGTGATCAAACATACCACGAGAGCTACGATAATGGAGGTGTAAATGCAATCCGCAGACATTTCACCCATGTTGATATGTTGATGATCGGTTGATTTATGTATTGTTGATGGAGCGGCATGCAGAAATGAGCAATGCTGGGAGTCGAGTCCTCCGTCGAACAAGGACCAGAACTCAGACAATGAGCCGACCCAGGACAAAGAGCGAGTGCGTGTTCCAACAATGGAATCAGAACGACGGCGTATGATGATGTCGATTTATTGTGTTCGAACAATGCCGGATAGATCTGGCAATACGTTGACGCCGGCCCGCCATGCGCAAGCTAGCATTGCGTTTTGGGCGTCGCAACCTGTGCAGCGTGGACGCATACTGCGTCCTCAATCCCAAGTGACAGATCAGCGTGAAGTTGATGTAGTCGCCCCGTATTCCTTTTGATATAGATTTTTCAGTAAGCTTCGCGGTCATCAAAGAGTGGATCGACCAAACTTGTTGGAGTTGCTAGAATAGTCTTTGGCCGAAGAACGACCTTCAAGCCCCCCCTCGCCGTGTGACTGGGATTGAAACCCGTTGTACGATCAGGTTCGACAAGGCGGTATCCTCGGGATAGGATATCGGCCCCATCGGTGACTCTACCCCGTCTGAGTGAAGCATCGTCATTCGATCCCAGAAAGCGCATTGGAAGCATTCGTTTGAGTCGTGATTCGCATCTTCCCCCCCACCCCTCACACATAAAACACACATCACAGCCCGAAGACCTCATCACCACACCACACCCTCCTCTCGGCCTCTGAACTCAACTGTCTATCTCCCCGCCCCGCCTCTCTACTTCAAACCCCATGGCCCACCAAACCATCATGTCATCCTCACAACCACATCCACCGTCCCCGGCCCCCGCATAAAATCCGACAAAGAAATGTGGGCCTACGCCTACGAACACAGCATCGGCCTCGACATAAACCGCACCACGCATTTCGCCACCTACCTCAAGCACAGTCCGCAGCTGTGGGCGCAAGTAGGCGATGTCCCGATGATGAAAGTCGGGGGGCTGAAATATAGCCGACAAGATGTGTTTGCCATGCTGAGTGGAATGGATGGCGTAACGCTGGCAACCGAAGATGGCATGACCCTTCGAGATGCTGATGTCCCGCACGTCGAGTGGCTCGAGTTGTTTAGTTGGATGTATAGTGCTGCGCAGTATGATACGCTGCGTGGTTTGATGTTGTTTCATTTGTATTCTCATCACCATTCGAGTTATGGCGATGGTGTTGCGCTTGATATTAAGAAGGGACTTTTGGTTGCTTGTGGCATGGTGAAGTTGCGGCAGAAGTGCCGAGAAATGCATGCCGATGCTGGTGGACCTTCTGGAGCTGAGCATGGACCGAACATGCCTGGCGGTCCTGCAGGCATCCCATATTTCGAACCGATGTTGGATGCAGTTCGACATCGGTATATGTACTCCATGCGCCATGGACTTCGTGGAGGTTTCCAGATCTTGAACATTGGATACTTGGATAGCTTCAAAGATAGCTTCCTGGATCTCTGGCTGTCGAATACGGATGAGAACATGATCTTCGTCCTTGGCTATGGAGGCGTCAAGCCAATATATGCTTTTGTGATTACAGACGAGGAGAAGCTTTGAAAACTACAGTCGTTCACTTTGTGGCCACCGTTCGCTCCGTTGGTCCCGCATTGGCATCCGCTTTACGTCCACGTCCTCGAACTTATGTTTCGTGACGCTTGTTCGTTGCAGGTGCCGGCCATGCGCAACGATCGGACTTCCACTCTTCCAGGCCAGGATACTCCAGCCCCTCCTCGCAAACCTCAAGCTTTGAGCTTCGGGCCCATCTCCACTGTTCAGATAGATCCAGTCGCGCCTCTTGTCTCCCACCCCATAGCGAACAAGCCGATCGCAACGGCCACGACAGCGCAAATTTCGGGAAATGGTGGCACGAGCTCTGACACAACGGTCCTCCGATCCAACTCTTCAACACCCTTATCCGACGGCGCAGCACGATCGTACCATACGTGGAAAGCCGCCGTCGAGTCTGCACATCTGCAGGACACGCCTAACACGAGCCCCATCTCCCCCCGCAATAACACTAAGGCTACACCGACGTTGACATATGCTGCCGCTCTTATCGGGGATGCGAAGACTGCAGCCCAAAATATTAAGCCATCGACTATGACGACCCTCGTGCCAGCTGTACCCCTGATCAAATTCGCACCACGTTCTGATGCCACGAAGGAAATCGTCAAGGTCTCGCAGCCACCAGCCTCACGTATCAGAGACGCACCCTCGGCCAAGGAACGCATGGCAAACTTCCTGGATCGAACTTTTCCTGGCCCACCTCTTGAGCCAGCACAAAACAAGATGTTTGAGGAGTGGTTGAAGTCGAATGGTATTAGTCTTGCTAAGCCCTGAGGGTTGTTGTAGAGCATCTTGTGAACATTTAGGAAAAGTCGAAAATCGCGTAGGAAGCTCCTTACGCTCTGCAGCGTTGGGATCACGATGTAGAATAACTGGAATGTCATGAATGAGAACACCAGGCAGAGTGAGTACGCACGTGTGAGTGATATGTTCCACTGTGAGATATCAAAAGATTCGACCAGAAAGCACGACACTGCCCTGCTGCCTGCTAACACCGACGTCGACGTGCGACTGGTTTGCAGTCAATTCGACGAGCCAGTGCTGGCAGGTCACAATACATTGTCCAGCAACTCCACAAATTTGACCGCCATCTTGCGTCCGCCCTCATGATTGGGTTCCACTCTCGCCGTGTAGTCATCCGGACTTCTGCCATCGAGCACCTCATGCAGCGCATAAGGCACAATTTCCGTGCCTTCAACTTTGATCTGATTCGTCGCAATCTTGTACATCGCTCTAATCGCCTCTTGAAGTTGTCCAGGGAATGAGTTGTACCCAAGCGCCTTAAGCTGCAATTCCGCCCAACTTTGCTGACCGAATTGCGCCTCGAGTGGGAAGTAGATCATGCACACAACAACGGCACGCGGCTTGGTTTTCGCGGTGAGGCGCACAATGTAGTCTTGGACCTTGGTGCCAAACAGGTGCTTGAAGTAGGTCAAAGAACCGGCGCTGCAATCTTCCAATGATTTGCGTGGGGTGAGCCAGGCGAGTCGAAGCATGTGCGCGATGGTCCACGGTAGAGGTCTTAGCGCGACATCGTTTGCGCCTACACTCACGATGAGCACATCTTCGGGGCGCATGTTGTCACGAATAAATTCGTCGTGTGATAAGAGCTCCTCGTCGCGGTCACGCAGCATCGATTCTTCGACTGCCGTGTTGATGCACGTTGCACGCTCGCCCAGCAGATGGTTCATCCAGAACGCGACATCCGCTTTCGGCTGCGGCTTGTTCAGCGTTTTGTAGTAGATAGAGGGAGAATCAACACCGATCTCCGCGATTGTCTTGTGTAGCCAGAATTTGTTGTCTAGCGATGAGTCGCCGGCAAGGTACACAATGGGCTTGTCGGGCCGCTCCGCAAGCGTGATGTTGCGAAATTGAACAAGATCGCTGATTTGGTGTCCTTTCCACTCGAAGTAGAACCCGGGGGTGTTGATAGGACCCGTCCATTGTGTAAGCGACGATACAGCCATGATGAGTCGTGAATGTTGTCGACAATTTTGGCTGAATTGATCGCTCAAGATGGCAGGCGACAAGACATGAGACTGCCAGCCTTAAGTAGTTTCCAGGTCGGACCGGATGAAAAACGATGAATTGTTGGAAATGTGAGACATTGAGATGAACATGGTACGTGGCGGTGTTTTGCGCGTTTGCGTTGTGGAAGGCAACTACAATTGGTGACGGTGTTCCTGGTTCGTGCACAGACCACCGAACTGTGCACCACGCAATTCTCAGCCTTGCTTCATACACGACACACATCGATATAGCACTCGTCTTCGGTACCAAGCGGCTTCCAGGAGTAGGTATTTCAGCCCCGAACGAGCTAGCGTCAGAGTGCTAAGGATCTTGTGTTAGGTGACGCACCACCTGCAATTTGTGAAAGTGCGACTATACAAAGCCTGTTTACCTTTGCACCCTCATCAACAATTCTTAACGCTTCTACAGTGCTGCGAGGACATACAGGCTTCCTGTTAAGATCCTGGCGACAACTCGCACTCGCACGTTGTGTTCGTTACCAGCCATTGTGTACATATATTGGCCGACAAAAGTCTCGCACAATGGCGTCCGCATTTCTATATATGCGTTTCCCTTTCATTCGATCAGTCAGCCACTAGCTCACAAGGCAACAAACATGGCGACCCGATCGCGCTTTTCTACCGATACGGTATCGCTTCCTTCTTCTCACAGCAGTTCCTCGATGGCGGAGATGGTGTCGCTCCCTTCGTCTCTTTCTCCCACCGGTTCCTCGATGCAGGACATTGAGATTGCTCAGCTCAAGCAGGAGATTGAGCAGCTGCGGGTCAGTGAGTATACCATGAAGCAGCAGCGTGATAACGCCCGCACAGAGGGTTTCAAAATCGCGGGTGCGAGCGCCAAATACAGTCGTGGGGTTCAGGCACTTGAACAACAACTCACGGAGCTCAAGAAGGAAGTCGCGGACCTCAATGTAAAGCTAGAGGTAAGGGATAAGGAGCTGAGTCAAACCAGAGGTAAGCTCGCTTCCGAGCGAACAAAACGTCAGATGCTCCCTCCGCCTTCGCTTCCATCGTCGTCCAGGCATACAACGATCATCCCCGATATTCGATCGAAGGACGCCGAGCTTCGGTCCACTCAAGCACAGCTCGCTCAGTTGCAACGCGACTATGCTCAGCTCAAGGATCATGCCGAGCTCAATAATCTTCACGCAGGGGCGGATTGGGAAAGCTACAAGCGTGAATGCGACGAGCGTGTCGAGGACGCGGAACAACTGACCAAGGCAGCTGAAGCCGAGACCGAGGGGCTTCGGCACATTGAAGACGCCTACGAGCTTCTAGAGATCAAGGATTTTGAGACCAACAAAAAGCTTGTCGAGCTGATAAACGAATGCCGTCAAAAGGATGAGAGGGTTGCATGGTTCGAAGCTAACGCTAATGATCAGGCAGCCGCTCACGCCGACCTGCAGGAAGTTATCATCGACACCTATCTTGCATCGGAAGCTCCCGAGCTAACGTGTTCAAGCATCTACTCAGTGGCCACCAAGCCTCAAGCACCAGCACCTCGTCTCGCCATCTCCGCTGTGCAGTCAGTCAGCATCGCGCCTCAGGCCAAGCGGGCATGCGCCCCTTTCGCCGCCAACGTCGTCATCAACCTCTCGGCCACCGACCGCAAAACCTGGACACTCATGCAGCGCGTCCAGTCCGCTATATGCCTCAAGACGAGACTCGACATCCACGGCCCTCGAAATCTCACCAAGGATTTCATACAGGGTATGGCGCAGGTTGAAGCCGACCATGCGCACTGGCAAAACGTCGCGCTTAGCAGCATCGAGGAGATGGAGGAGTTTCGCAAACGCAAACTGTGCACCTTGCCCGGCCATCGCAATCTCGCAGATGAGCTGGTGGCCAAGGATCTTCAACTCCAGATACAGCAGGCGCTCATCTTGGATTGGGAGAGGGAGGCGGCGCATTGGCGGGCGCAGATGCCTCAGGCTGTGGCGAAGTTGCAGGACAAGCGGGCGAGTGGTAAGTGTTCTTGTAATTCTGCTGCTGACCCAGAGCCTTGAGCTCGTCGCATGTCTTCGTAAGCCAGGCTAGTTCCGCGGCTAGTAGCGTGTCCTCGTGCTTGGTAGCTCTTGCTTGTATGTCGCCGATTCTGTGGTAGGTATTATTCGCTCTACTTTATCTTTTTCCCGCATATGCATTCTTCTAATACAAAAAAATCTTCGAAAACAAACCCTTTCTGTCCTAATCTTTATTCCAATCCATCTGATCTTCCATAAAACTGACGTTGTCCTTTCGCCAGGTGTTGCAATGACTTGTGTCCCATAACCGATGATTCTCTAGGAAGCCTGTAAATAGTCACCGTACTCTAAGCCTCCACGGTATATCCTCACAACACTACCAAGCCTTCAGGGACTTTGCATGAGGACGTGAGGATGGCCAGGTCATCTTATGCTAAGATGGAAATTATAGCAACATCTACGCCACTCCCATCGTAGATTGTGTCATCGCTAACGTCTTGCGCTTCGTATCAAGGCGCGTATTATTGGCAGGGCATCGTCATAGAAGACTTCCAAGGTTGCGATAGTTCGCGCGTCTGTTTCAGACAGAACGAATGACGTTGGACGAGGTTCGAGACCTTTGTAGTACGAAATCACTTCGAATGTAAACTGCCCAGGATATGTGCAGCAATGAAAAATCGATGAGGAGAGACATCATTACGTACGGCCTCCAAACCCCCGTGCCGTCCTTCCCGATCGCCGCGCAACGGCCAACCGTGGCGCAGCCGCCGCCACACCAGCGCGAGCCTCACCATCCCATCTCAAAAGTCCCCGCCAACACACCACCCAATTCAACGCCCTCATCTCTCCCCCAAAGCCCGAATCCGGTGACTCGCAAACCATCGCACAACTTCACCGGTGTCGCAACGTTGAAAAGTGCACAAAAAAACACCAATAAGGTGCAACGCGTCGCATCACGCTCCGCAAGCCAAGTCAGCACGCACCCCTGCACTAGCCAATGGCGCGCGGTCACAAGCCACCCTGTTCGCGTAAATGACGTAGGCCGGGCGCTGTGCTGGGTCGTGGCATCGCATCATCGTTTCCAGGCTGGGTTGCTGGGTATAATAAAGAGGGGAGGGAGGGTTGCTTTGTTTCGTGTTCACACTGCTTCATCGACACTTGACAATCGACATTTGACGTTCTGCGAAGCGACATATCTTGCATACCAACTCGACGCTTAGGCAGACCCTGCAGCTATGGTCGCTCCCGCTATTGTACTCGGCTTGCGTGGCGTGCAGGTCTTGTTCAGTGTAATTGTGTTGGGTCTTACGGCTTATCGTACGTCTTCATCTTCACCATCTCTGCTCCAAACCATACAGGTATACTTACACACCGCAGTCATCGATGCATACAACGGCCCCTGGGACGGCGCCGGCTGGTCGCCTCATAGCGTGAACTTCATGCTCTTCACGTCCATTTGGACACTGCTCGCCGTCGCATATCTCGTCTTATCGCCGACACGTTTCCCGCGCGCGGCGCACAAGTATGCCATCGGCGCTGTGGAGTTCTTGACCATGTTGTTCTGGTTCGCGGCGTTTGTTGCGGTTGCCGTGCGGTGGGGTGATGCATATTGGGGATACTGGGGTCGCAAGGGAACGTTTTATCAGTCGGGCGTTGCTGCGATTGTGTTCTCGGCGTTCCTTTGGTGAGTACTTGCATACATGATTTGGATGGGTGGTGGCTAATTTGATGTAGGCTTACGTTCGTTGCGACGACTGTGCTTGCTGCGCTGCATATTCGCAGGACGCCACGCAATGATACCGCTCCTCCACCGGATATGGCTGGTGTCTAAGTTTGAAGGCCGACAGATTGTCGCCATTGTTATCGAAGGTTGATGCGAGTAATATCCATGTTTTATGATACCCTTCCTGTATTTCATTCCCGCTCTGAGACTGTCATGAATGAGCACCGCAATTCCTGCGTGGAGTTTGTCTTGGGGAATGTTCGGGGCGGTAATACCAACAGAAGTCGACGTTTTACAAATTTCACCCCTTATCTTCAAAGTAATGTGCCATACAAGAGTCAAATGTCGGCGTGAAGTTCACAAAAAATCATCGTCCCACCTCCTCTGCGGCTGCCCAGCGCTAGCTCGGCAGTACTACCGTTAGCGCCCCCAACACTCGGCTCGAAATCCATCCGATGTTTGCTCTTCCTTCGATTCCTTCCGCCCCGCAGACTCGTCTAACTAGCTTGCAGCATAAGACCTTGACATCGCGTCCTCCGCGTGCGGAGTACCTGAAGAAGGGCAATACGCGCGCCTGTCAGCGTTCGACTCCCGCCTCCATCGCTTGCACGATACGGACCATCACAACATGTCAAGGCGGGATTTTTCGGTCTCTTGCCTGATTTTACGCCCGAGCTTGCGTCTTCCCTTGCCGACGAGGTACCGCCGTCAGCTTCTTTGTCAACAAATCCTTCTGGAAGAAACGCCCCACACTCAATTCAGGTGTTCACCCGCGTCAAAGTAACGGCTTCCAATCAATCGATCCATCATCTTGGGTTTACTCGGCGCCTACATATGCAGTGAGCATGAGATGGATGCCCCAAGCATCGTTCGAGAAGGAAGCGCGAATCATGTGTATGGTCTTACCCGGTTAATATACATGCAGTAGCGGCTAGCTGATCCTGGTAACGATTGCGCCTATCGATTTGTTCCCCCAACGCTTGACCAGCCTCATCCGGTCGGCGCATTCCTGCACCTTGTTTAATTCAACGACATTGGCAGGCACGGACTTCGTCCTTCGAAGAAAGCTTCGAGTCCTCCATTTGTGAATCACAAGATGATTTCGATGCTGACGCTTCTAAAGACACGGATGTAGGCCCGTGGCGTGCGCTTTTTGACGCAACATGGACCCCGCTTCTGTACTCAGTATCCACCTCACACGATCTGCCGATTCACACACTATGCTCGAGCTAGAAAACTGAAAACAACTCAGTAAGACCAAATCTCAATCGCACCCCGAACAGCTAACGACATGAATAGAAGAAGAAAACGCAAATCACAAATAATTGAGTCTAGACGAATTGGTCAACGTTCAAGGGACCCCGAGGTCCATAAAAGTTCGGTCCAAGGGTCCAAGGCTACATGCAGCGTCTAAAACCAACACACTCAAATTGTTGGTATTCTGACGCTCGGTTTACTACGCCCCATTGCTGACTGAAGAAATATACGAACGGACGCACCCCACGGCACTTGGCTGCTACGACCACGGGTCGTAACCTGCAGTTGAGCGAGGATGAACTGACACCAGGATGGGATGAAGAGAGCCTCAATGCTGCAAACACGGCAAGCAAGGCGTTTACTTGTGCTCGATTGAGGATCGTCGGCGGTTGATGATCCGGTAATTGGAGGATTGTGATGTGTATTTAGCCGGTGCCAAGCTATGCACGGCAGATGCGCCCAGACGCTTAACTCATATAAGTGATTGATTCGGTATTGCGGCGACCGACTCCGCCTCAGCCTACCAACCTCCGGAGCCTCTGGGGTAAAGAGCCGGGGTAGCGGGACACACCCACGCAGTTGTTGGAGTATAAGGTCAGGGTCGGCCTGCATGGCTTTGCAAACGTTACGGCAACCTCAGGAGCCTCACAGTCACCACCATGGGCATCTTCAAGTCACCAAACGTCGGACATGGCTCCGACCCTATCGTTACACGCATGATTGAGCAGGACAAGGTTCCGTGGTACAAGAAACCTAATCTCAGGATCATGTACTTCTACCTCTTCGTCTGCTGCATGGGCATCGAGATCACGTCTGGATTCGATTCTCAGTTGATCAACACTCTCCAGTTCTCGGGCCCTTTCAACAAGTGTAGGCAGCCTGAGTCTTATGACACTCGCTCTTGAAGCTGATGAAGACAGACTTTGGCGACGGTTACGTGAACGCCAAGGGCAAGCCCGATATCGAGGCAGGCATCCTCGGATTTATCTCAGCTTGCTACCAGCTCGGCTCGATTCTCGCAGTGCCCGCTGCGCCATGGTTCAACCAAAAGTACGGAAGGCGATGGTCCATCATGTTTGGTTCCATAGTCATGTGTGTTGGTGCCATCCTGCAAGGTTTTGCTCAGCATTGTACGTTGGATCTCAGACCCGGCATGATACAACGTTGCTAACTCAGAGCGTAGTGGCCATGTACATCATCGCTCGTATGTTGCTCGGTGTTGGTATCGTTTTCGCCATCATCTCCGGCTCCTCTTTGATCGGTGAACTTGGGTACCCCAAGGAACGTCCGTTCTTAACCTCTCTGTTCAATGCTTCGTACTTTATTGGCGCCATCATCGCTGCCGGAATTGCTACCCGTACTACCGATATCGCGGGTGACTGGAGCTGGCGTGTTCCTTCTTTGTTGCAGATTTGCCCGTCGATTTTGCAGATCGCCTTTGTCTTGTGAGTATCACAAGGTTTGGTGTCCTTGCATTTGCTTACCAAGTCTAGCTGCCTCCCAGAAAGCCCTCGCTGGCTCGTCAGCAAGGACCGTGACGATGAAGCATTCGCCGTCTTGACCAAGTACCATGCCGAAGGGGACGCCAACTCACTGCTAGTCCAAGCCGAGATGGCGCAAATTCGATCCACAATCAAGATTGAGATGGAGCACTCCAAGCAGTCATGGATGGACATGCTTAGATCCGCTGGTATGCGTAGACGTGTTCTGATCACCGTGTTCCTTGGTCTTTTCACTCAAATGAGCGGCAACACCCTTCTCTCATACTACCAGAACCTTCTTTTCGACCTGATGGGCTACACCACCTCGTTCGCAAAAACTAGGATCAACATCGCCTATCAATGCTGGGGCCTCATCAATGGTGTCACCATCGCTCTCGTCGTTACAAGGTTCCCGCGAAGGAAGATGTTCATGCTCTCCGCCGGATCGATGGCACTAGTCTTCATGGCCATGACCATCACCTTCCACAGCCTGTCTGTCGCAAGCGCCGCCAAGACCAAGAATAGGGCAGCACAACTCGCTTCCCTAGTATTCTACTTTGCATACTCGCCCTGCTACAACATCGGAAACAACTCGCTCACGTACACATACCTGGTCGAGCTATTCCCCTATGCCCAGCGTACGATGGGTATCGGCATTCAACAGATCTTCGGCAAGGCGGCTGGCTTCTTCAACATCAACGTCAATCCTATTGCGATGAGGGCTATTGGCTGGAAGTACTTTGCGATCTACTGCGGCTGGATCACGTTCGAACTCATCTTTGTGTACTTCATGTACCCTGAGACGCACAACCGCACGCTCGAGGAGCTGACCTTCTGTAAGTCTCTCGCACCCACAGGCAAGGCTTTGGTGCTAACCAGTAAACAGTGTTCGAAGACAAGGCGCTCGGCGACGAGGCTGTTCGTGCTGTTGAGAAACAAGTCAATCAGAACCACGACCATGGCGACATTGATGGTGTTAGTGAGAAGGTTGAGACCAGGACTGTTGAGCGATCCGCTTAAGCACGTCATCATCAGGCTTAAATCTCTTTCTTGGGCAGCACATGGTCTGACAAACTCACATCACTCGATAGATAGAGCAACGTACCAAGAATTGAACGACGTTACGCTTCTATTCTCTTCGCACACAGATTCTGGCTAACGTGAATTGTCTAACACGTCCCAACATTGCGAGTCTTACCATGCTGTTCGCTTCGTCATGAATACCCTCCAGACCACCCTTTCCAATTAGCCCACCCTTTCTACCTCATCCATCCGAGACGCCACAACGCCACAAACGCCCAATCTTTGCTTCACCTTACTCCCCCTCCGACTCCGGTACTTCACCCTGCACATGCGCCAAATACGCATGCACCGCGCCACTCACATCCGCCGACGCCGTGCTATTGAGCAGCTCGTCCAGCGTATGCTGCACGGTTTGCCGGTAGAAACGCTTCACGATGGGTGGGTGGGCGCGCATTGGGGTTGAGGCGTGCAGGATTGGAGAAAAGTGTACGTTGGTTGTGAGTCGACAGGGAAGGTGGTCGTATCCTGAGGCAGTGGCGACGAAGTAAGGGCAGGCATCACGAACGACGCACCAGGTCTGCCGTCCTCAATCCCGCCCTGCGCTCCAGATTCCTCGCTCTTCGCATGCTTCGCCATGATCCCTGATTGCACGCCATACGTCCGCGGAAACGCAACTCCAATATTCCTCTTCCCCGGCGTGACGACATTCCCCTCCCCACCATCATCTTCCTCATCCTCCCCAAACATCTCACTCCGATCCATCGGTTCCAGAACTCTCTCTACCGCTCCTCTACGCTGCGGAACATCATTACGCTGTCTTCCGTCTCGCGCCACAGTGTCCCGGGGTCAAGGTTGAAGGGATGCGTCGCAGCAATAGCTAGGGCGTCGTTGATGCAGGAGATGGTTTCGTGGTAATCGAGGCCGCGGTAGGGAGGATTGGATGCACTTACGAGGGCGATGTAGCCGTTGAGAAATTCTTTGAGGTCGTGGTATATGGCGGACCATGATTCGTTGTGCAGGCTCAAGAGGGTGCGGCGTTGAGGCGTGTGGCGAGTAATCATGGTGTGAGGATTGTGTGTGACATATTTTGACGGGGAGGTATTTGATGTATTGTCCTCGGATGAAGCAGGAGGTGATGGGTCTGAATCGTCTTCGAGATGTTGGTAGAGTAGTGTGACGTCGGATAAGGGTGAGCGGGACTCAAGGACTTCTGATGCAGGAAGGTCATTGTCACTGATCTGACTTCGTTGAGAGCGCTGAGTTAGAGCGAAAGACGGCAACTGTGAGCCGAGTATGTCGGATGATGAATTGTCCGAATAATCTTCCCACATGCTATCGTCGTCGTGTGCAAGCTCAGGGGTGACTGGGGATGTGCTCAAAGTGGCATCACTCGCATCGTCTTCGTTGTCGTCTTCCATCGACTCGTCCGACTCATCGCCTTGAGACACGAAAGGGTTGGGTTTGAACAGTGACATCTCTTCCTCGATTTCCTCCAGCCGGCCAATTAGATTCTTGATCCGATTTGGCGAGCCCATTTGATCGTCGCACAGCCGTATGCTTAACAGAAGGACTTCACGGGCGCGATCGCCTTGGGCAAGGTCATGTGGGCATGTAGTATATGCCAAGTGCTGAGTAGCGATTTGGACTTCAGAAATACACGTTGATCGAACGGCGTCGTATGTGGGCGCCAATGTACAAGACATGAGCGTTTACTGTGGTGTTGAGTGGTGATTGGGGTGGGTTTTGATAGAAAAAACTCGATGGTAAGAAAAGCATGAAGAAATAGAAGGGGGCAGCGCTAATCACAAAGGTGAATCGGGGTTGGTTGTCTTGGGATGGCTCCTATTGTGTTGAAGATTTCTGCCTGGTGGCGAATTCAAAGTTTCTGTTCTAGGGGTGGTTTCTACTGTGTTGTAAGTTCCTGCCTGCGTGACGAATTGAACTTGAGGTGAAGCGCCGATCGATCATTTAGAGCGCGTGAACACCATTTCATTCACTACGCTGTGGTGGACAGAATATACAACAACGAAAATCCTAGTAACCCCAAACTAAGCATCATATACTTCGAGATGTTCTTCTCAATTTCCCTTGTCCATCTCCTTACCCTTCCCTTGGGTGTCTCTGGTCGTCTCTTCATCCTCTCCCTCTTCTTCATCACCCTCGCCTTCATCTCTCACTCCCTCTTCCCCGCTGCGATTATCGCCCTCAGTCCCTCTTGGTGGAAGATGCCTAGACGCAGGATGGTCCGCAGCATTCATAGGATGAGGCGTAGGGCCATAGTGCTGGTGACCTGGTCTTCTCCCGCTCCAGTGCGCGTGTTTAGCCCACTCTTCCCTTAGTCCACTGGGGTCTTCTCCTTCATATTCGATACTGGTTTTCATGAAAAGGATGTCGCCTGGTAGGGTTATGTCAGAGCCTTTGTAATTAGCTGGAAGCGTTTGGTGTAACTGCGTAAGTAGTGTCGGGTGGAGGCTGTGATCAACGATTGTATTGCTATCTGTTGTTCTGTTCTGTGATGTTCTGGTACAGGAGCTCTCAGCTCTGAGATAAGTGCACTTACCCACAGGGCAGCGCCTGCTACAATAGGATGTCATGTGATATCCGCCACGTGGTTACAGTTGGAGTCCATGGGGCAGCTGAACACCTGCATGGGGAGATTCCGGGGACATGGTCTGGGACGACGCGTCTATGGTGTCGGGAGCGGCGGTTCTTGACGACGGGGCCGCCACAGTGGCGGAAGAAGCAGTCGCGGATGATGCACGGGATGGTGCTGATGCCGGAGGTGGGTTGTTGTTGAATCTCACAAGCCCGGTTGTACCCCAAGTTGAGTTGTTGACATTGATGTGGATCGGATTTGCGGCGAAGTTAAGACCGAAGAGCTGGCGCTCCCTATCATTGACATACCCCCTCATTCCCTCAAAGACAATGCGAGCCTCGTCTTCAGTATTGGCATGGGCAACTCGATGGATTGCGCCACATACTTGTTGGAGGACACCGTCGTATACTATGTTATTGAGCCGACGGACAGACGACGAGTGCTTTAGATCAACCTCAAATGCATCCATCGCCGAACGAATATGCTGTAAGTTTGCTGAAGCCATGGTAACCGTTGCTGCTACCTTGACTGCGGGGAATGATAAATAGATAACCGTGGACTCTAATCATTCTTTATACGATGGACAAACTGGTTTGCTATCACGCCAGCATGACCTCGACTCACATGCTGATATGTCACATGAGATACAGTAGGATGAAATGGCTTGCTATTTGGTGTCAGGCGCCTCTTCCGAGATTGTGTCAGCGTGCAAAAGATCACCGCATCCTCACTAGCTATTCAACCGCAAACAGTCACGGAGGAGTAGACTAATGGGTTTATTGACTCTAAAGCAAAAGGTGCATGTATCTTGATACTTCGTTTCTCTATATATTGGTGATTAAGAGCCCTCACTATCTTCGCCCGTTGAAGATTTGTTCAGTCATTCCAAGCTTCCCTCCATGTACAAGCGGATCAAAGTTGAAGCCCAAACAGCAGAAAAACTCAGCCATATAAGTCATCTTTGCTCTCCTCCTCCTCATCCTCATCATCCTCATCTTCTTCGTCTTCCTCCGTGACGCCGGCGTTGCCTTGTGGAATATTCTACATTGATATCAGTGTTTGTGCATTATAGTGACCAGACTACTGGCTTACTGGGGGCGGAATTGGGCTCCCTGAGCCGGACCGGGGGGGTTCAAGGCACCAACAGCAGGTACCGAGCTGTACAGCTCAACGTAGTGATGTCAACATGTGAGAAGGAGGGTTGAGGAAGAAGTTCGTTGATTGATAGTGACTATCGAAGAGAGCGAATATATATCCTCCTGTTACATAAGCAGTGATGAAACACGCTACTCCAGAGTAGGTGTAGATGCTGACAAGTGATCTGTCGGATGTGAGAGACAGGGCAGAGAAGAGGGAGAAGGTCGTTGTATTGAGAGAGCTGCAGACAGCGATTATATACACAACCAGGATGAGTAAGCAGGTGACTAAGGGTCACATGAGGATGCAGTTCACATGTACTGTGTGAACTAAGGTGCCGTGCTGACATGATCGTTGAAGACTGTGCGGAACGTCTCACGAAGATTTCGAAATTCACGTCTGGCCTTTGCCTGCGCGCCCAGACCCGATGCGGGAATAGGATAGGTAGCAACTTTGCTAGACAGTTCGAGTCCACTCATTCAGAACCTCGTGATAGCGACCACTGGCTCGGTTCACAGGCTCGATGGTCGTGAAATCGTGCAGGAGGTTGCTAAGGAGATGCATACACTCCTGTTGCGAGAACTTGATGAAGTTGGCAGCTGCCAGCAGTCCATGGACTTGTCCTTAACGAAGACCTCCAAGGGCGGCGCCTGCGTTGTTGGCGGACACAGTGGCAGCTAGAAGATCCAAATTAGATTAACTTATCAATCATCGAAGCGAAGGTATGTTCACTAATGGTATAACTGAAGGCATTAAATTGATGAGCGATTGAGAGGGTTCGTTACCTCCAACTTCGGGGTTGAGAGTAGAGGCGGGGTGGGGTAAGGAAAAGAAACTTCAGGACAGTTGTGTATATAATAAATAGTAACAGGAAGGCAAAACGAGGTTGTCTGTAGGCGCTAACTGAATGACCTTTTCGGGATGGCGTTGATATCCACCCCCCATTGATATAAACCTTTTGGAAGAGGGAAAGGGTTTCAAACAAACCTGATCACTGAGTTGGGAGTGTGACTTCGAATAATGAGTTCAAAAGGAGTACAGAGTGGGGTAGATATAGCCCCAGGGCCTCGCGGGCTTGCTGCCGTGGTTGCCTGCGGTTGCGGCCCTGACTACATGTCAGGCTCGCAAACGATTGCTTGTAACAGTAAATGTGATCGTTAGTTGTCGAAATTTGGAGACAATAATATCACGAGATAGGGGTGATTGCGGCTCCACGTGCCAAACTAATTGTTGTCAATCGCGTTATGTCATGCTATACCAGAGTTGCTATCAGTCAGTCCAATCCAGACTGACAACGGACTGATATCCGTGCACGCATATATCTCATCATGAACAAGGGTGAGTTGAAGATTTGAGCATAGCTATACTTGTTTTGTCTGTACGCACGAGCCTTAGAGAGGCTTGTTATGATATTGCTATAGCAACACTAGCGTGCACGGCTTTATGCACGGATATCAGTCTGTTGTCAGTCTGGATTGGACTGACTGATAGCAACTTTGTGCTCTACTACTTCATCCTGTGTCAGGTCCATCTCCCGATAATGAGATAGAAAACTTGCTAAACTCTCGTTGATCCCCACCAGCCATTGCGGCTCCCTCGCACAGCTTTCAGCTGCTTTTGCGCTTCCTCGGCGAGGTACTCGTGGATGCCCTCTTCGAATTGTGACATGGGCTTCTTGGTCTTGCTACCCGCCTGTCTGTCTAGATCGGGATCAATGTCCATCTGCTCCTCCTTCCAATCAAGGTAACTGAGATATCCCTTGATGCCGGAATTCTTCCAGGCGGTGTACTGTTGGACGGTTATGGTGAGCTTTGGTGCTAAATCCGTTGCTACCGACTCCAAGGGGCGCTCTTCGACGTTGAGAACATCAGCCTTGTTGCGATGAGTATTTGAGCCGGAAGTATCCATTCTGCGAGTGACATATCCCAGGTCAGACATCTGCAATGAGTCTGGTCGATGAGCTTTATCCTAGTAGAATGGCCTATATGCTTCCAGCAAACCTTCTTGAAGGGCAGGGTAATAATTTCAAAGTTGAGGGTGTTGAAGTATGGTGATATGCTCATCGAGGTACAAGGTACGGAATTATATGATGTGAGGGAAGGGGGGAAAATGCAAAACGCTTCGCACCCTTCAAGTTAACTATGAAAAAATAAGGGCAATCTGGGCGATATTCAGGGTGAAATTCGATCGTAGAACTATGAATTGTAAGCAGTATGATCGTGCATTTACAGCGTTGGAGATTACACGCACAGCAACTGAATTCCTTGAGCTTGTTTTGGGGCGGTAACCTAAGACATGTTTGATGTCAGCCTGGCACCTTCGTGCACTAAGTACACTGTGAATGCTCTACTCATGTGATCCTTCATTTCTGCTTACTCAGCTCATTTGTGTATATAATCGCTTGCTGTAGCTCCCTCAATACAACAACCTTTTTCCTCCTTTTGCCCTGTCTCTCACCTCCGACAATGAAGATGGCTTCGAGTTCCGATATGCGGCTCAGTATAGCGACGACGAAGCCATGGAGATGGACGAGGATTAGAGTCGTCTCCGCCACCACTTTACGGCACTCTAAGTGCATAGCAATGATGTCGCGGTGTGAGAATGCAATATATTGAAGTGTATTGTTCTGTTGTTCTGTTTGTGTGCTTGTGTGCACCTCTCAGAAGGCTAGCAGCAGGGTCTGTTTACATAACGTATCTACGATACTGTTGAGGTAAGAGGTGCTCAATAACTGAGGAAGCAACGCCAGACCACTGCACGCAGCACACGTGACACACGTTCCTCATAAACCGTCACACACCCCCTCATCCTGTAGTCGATCCACGACGTAAGGATGAACCTCTCAGGCGTTGTTATCCATCTCACGAACCTTTGAACGAATGTCGACCAGGTGTAGTTGTTGTATGAATTCGATGTGCTTCTGTCGAGGAAGAATCTTTGTCATGCCGTCAGCGGGCATCTGGTTTGTCGACTTCCATTGCACGTGGAGGCGATCCCTCTCGACCTCCTGGCGGATCCAGTTCTGATGGATATCGACGTGCTTCAGCTTAGTGCTAAGCTTGTCCTGCTCCTTTGTGACTATGCCCACTGTCTGTTGATTGTCACACCAAATGACAGGCGTCTGATTGAGCTTCAAAGACAGTCCTTTGAACAGGCGGCACCACTCCTCCATCTCTGATCCAGCGAGTGAGAGGGCGAGCAGCTCTGCTTCAGTGGTTGATTTCGTGACAGTGCGTTGGAGTGTTGACTTCCAGTCAACAGTCATGCCAAACAGCTGAAATACGTATCCTTGAGAGCTTCGGCGCGTCTCAACGTCGTCAGCAAAGGAGGCATCAGATGCTCCAAAGAAGATAGGATCACGATAGTCCTGTGGCGTTGTGAGGTACTCCTAGATCTCCGCTTCATCAACAGCTTGCGCTTGCAGAGCGCGGTACTTCGTCTCAAGGATATGACGCCACACCCTTCGAATAGATTCGATGTGTGCTTGACCAGGGTTGGTCAAATGTGAGGCGTGGATGACGTGAGCGCGAGCCAGATCAGGTCGGGTATACTGCGTTAGGTAGGCAAGGTAGCCTACAAGCTCTTGATAGGTCTTCGTCCGAGCTCCGTTCGGTTCCTCGAGGGATTGTTCTAGGTAGTTCACCAGCATAGGTACCTCTGAAGGGCGGCCAGTCGAAATAATGTTGTATTTGGCGGCAACCTTGTCAATGTAGGCGTCCTGTACCAAGTGAATTGTACGTGCGTTGATGTCTCGAACAACGCGTATGCCTAAGAACCACTTGAGTTCTCCAAGGCATTTCAGGTTATAATGCTTATCAAGCTTCTTCTCAAACTCTTGATGTAGATGCCTGTTTGATGGATGGAAAGCCATCACAATATCGTCAACGTAGACGAACATGATCAACCAGCTGTTGACATAGACGCATGGAAATCCTGGTACAGGCGTCAAGCCTAGAGACTTCAGTGTCTCTCTCAGGTCCTTGTACCACAAGAGCGGTGACTCTTTCAGTCCGTACAGGGCTCTCAGCACCTGTAGGAGCTCTCCATCTTTCTTGAAACCAGCTGGCGTCTCAGCATAGAGCTTTCGGTTAAGGGTAGCGTTGAGAAACGCGTTCGGTACGTCGTACTGAAGTAACTCTAAGCCAAATTGATTGGCTATTGCAATGAGTGCTCGAAACGTTCGCGCAGCTAGTGTAGCAGCGTAAGTGTCTCCGTATGGCTGTTGTAGGTCGCCGCGGACAACAAGTCGTGCCTTGAATCGATAGAGGTAGCCGTCCTTGTCGAACTTGTATGTGAATACCCACATCAGGGGTAGCACCTCTGCATCAGCAGTCTCTGCTGTTTGTGTTGTCTTGGCGAAGCAGCCTTTGCCCCAGATCTCGCGATACTCTTTCTGCGCAGCCTGTCGAAACTGCTCTCCAAACTGATGGTAATCTAGCTCTTGATATGATCGCGGAGCTCTCGGAACCTGCGAACGGTGTATCTTTGTTGTTGGCTCAGCCTTCAAGGCAGTTGAGAAAGCCTTAAGGTAGTCGTCAACTGATCCTCCGTATGAGACAGCGTGAGAGTGCCATCTCTCTGGCGCCTGGAGATCGGCATTTCGTCGTGTACGTCGTGGGCCTTCAATGACGTTGTCCGTGCTGAGATCGAGGTTTCGACGTCTTGGAGCGTTGTTCTCATGTCGATCAGGTATGTAGCCTTCGATCTGCGTTGCTGAAAGGTCTTGAGATCCTTGCTCAACGTCGTATTGTTGTTCTTGAGCTAACTGCTCATCCAGAGCGCGTTGCTCTTGTTCTGTGGACAGTGAATCGTCTCGTCCGTATTGTTGGTTTTGAATTGGAGTTTCTGGAGTCAGCAATCCTGTGTCAGGCTGCTCCTTATCCTGTTCTGTCACCTCACCCCCCATCTGAGACTCCGTGAGCGCAGATGTGTGTACAGGTTGTCGACGGCGTTGTCGAGTCGTTAAAAGATCTTCGATTGCCATGTCGTCAGATTCAACCTCCTCTGGAAACGCGAGAAGCTCGATGACCTCTTCAATCACTGATTCTTGAGCGTAGCCTTGCAGGCCTTCGTAGAATTTCGTGGGCTCGAAGATGACGTCTCGTGTGCGTATGACCTGGTCCTTGGTAGGCAGCCAGATTCTGAAGATGTTGGTAGAGTCGTAGCCAACAAGGTGGCCAATCAGCGCTCTGCTTTCGAGCTTGTCCGCGCGCTTCAGCGAGCGGTTGAGTACGTAGGCTCGACAGCCTATCGGTTGCATGTGTTGAACCTTTGGCTTTGTTCCCCATACAACTTCATACGGTGTCTTCCATTGCAGCGCTTCTGTTGGTGTCCGATTCAGCGCGTATGCTGCTGTTCGAATCAGCTCATGAGCCAAAGACTTAGGCAGTCCTGCTTGGATCCTCATGGCTCTGGATCGGATAACAAGCAGCGATCCTGCTCGTTCTGCCAGTCCGTTCTGCTCTTCGGTGTACTCGGCTCGTGGCTCGTATCGAATACCAAGGTCTCTGCAAAGTTCTTCCAAGAAATTGGGTGATGTGCCATATCCACGTTCGTTGTCTGTCTTGATAGCTGTTACGTCGCAGTCAAAAACACGCTGTATGCTGCGTATATCCTGGATCAACCATCGGCTCAGAAACGGCTTTGATCGATGAGGGAAAGTGGAGACTTTGTGCCATTTTGAGTATTGATCAACAGAGTGTCCAGCCCATCGATCTCCGTTTAAGCAGGCTTCTCCTTGAGGTACCAGCTGAATAACATCCACGGAGACTCGATAGAATGGCTTTTGAGCTTGGTCCTCCTGTTGTCGCCGAGAGATCTGCTTTGTCAACTTTGACTCTGTACAGACAGTACAGAACTCGTTAGTGTCGCCTTCAACGACAAGACCGTCGACGTTCGCTGTGAGCTTCTCGATCGCTTTCTTGCCAGGATGACCCCACATCTGGTGGGCTGTCCTAGTATTGACTGTCTGATCTGGGCGCGGAGCCTTTGAAGGTCGGTAGGTAGTGCCGAAAGATGACAGCAAAGTCGGCTTCGGTCGGCGCGAGGCTTCGGCGTCCACCAGCCAGTGTCCTCCGTCGTGCTCCAGGTACGCGAGTATGTTTCCTGGATCGTCCTTGTACAGGAGATCCCGTCCTGAATCGAAGTGTATGCCCAGCTTCCTGCAACGAGCCAAGCCAATCAGGCTAGTGATGAAGCCTTCGACGTAGGCAACGTGAGTGAGCCTCAGCGATCGTGCGCCTGCGGGCGTGTTTGCCATGAGCTCCATACTTCCCCAGGCCGTAATTTGGACACGTCCAGTTCCAGCTCCTACGAACTCGGTCGCAGTAGCGTCGTACTCTCTTGTCCATCCCTTCCAGTCCTCAGTGTTGATCACATGAGTGTTGGAGCCAGGGTCAAGTATCCATCGGTTGCTGAGCTTGTCAATATCCTCTTCCATGCTCACTGCTGTGTAGAGGTTGTCTTCTGGCTTCATGTCATTGTCGTGTACGACCGTTCTCGTTTCGACTTGATCGTCGTCGTTATCCAGAGCAGGTTGCTCCAGGTCTTGTATCATGTACCGTACAGTGTTTGCTGTAGGTCTGGTGGGACGGCTGCCATCGTCCATGGCAATGCTCCCTCCACCATCTTGTTGCTTTGCGCACCACTTGTCAAGCGCCTTGTTGATCTTGTCTTTCAAGTCGTTGTCGGCGGCTAGGGCGGCGTCAAGCTTCTTTCGGCCAGTTGCATTGGCGTAGGCCTTGGGTCTTCGTGGGTGCTCGGTGTTGATCAACCAGCAGTCAACCCAGTAATGTTTTAAGCCACATGGGCATTTCGGTTTCGCCTTGTTGCCATCATTGTTGCCATCCTTGTTTTGCTGCTGAGGCTTAGCAGCGTCGAGCTCTGCTGCCATTGAGCTGAGTCCTGTCGACAGCGGTCGCACTCGCTTGAGGTAGGTGGTGAACTTGCTAACGTAGTCCTCCACTGACGGGATAGCAGTGCCAGCGTCCTCCAGGTCGATCAAGGCTCGCAGGCCTGATGTACCATACTCAGGATCAATCGTTCTGCAGGCAACAAGGAAATCTTCCTGTGCCCTTGATCCCATTGTCTCAGGAACCTGTGCGGCCATGCACATGTTGGTGATCTCCACCCAAGAGCGTAGCCATTCCTCAACCTTCCTGCCGCGTGGCGGCGTCTGGAGGGCTTTGTATCGTGCGATCAGATCGCGTTGTCGTGATGCGTCAGACGGTGCAAGGTGCTTCTTCAGCGTTGTCAGTCGCTCGTATGGCGTATCCTTGCTCTCAATCAGGTAAAGGTGCTTTGCTGCGATCGTTTTGCTGATCTCAGAGTTAAACTCAGCAAGAGCCTTCTTCTGGCGCCTGAACTCAAGGTCCTTGCGCTCCCATCGCTCATACTCCCATTGATACAGCTTCTGCTGTGCGGTAGTAAGGTGAGCAATTGACGTTGCGTCATTGTTGTGATCTTTCACCTGAGGTTCAATTGGTGCCGTTAACGTAGGCAAGACCGCTGCCTTCGTGGCAGGGTCAACGTACTGCCAGAGTTCGTTCTTCTGTGCAGTATCCTTTCGAATGAACAGCCACTTGTGCCAGTTGTCAGCTCGATCGAGGACGACAGTCACTCGGGTGACCGCAGGGTCTGACTCAGTAGTCATTGTTGACTGTGTATTAGTGGTTGGCGGCTCCGCACAGTATGATCAATCGTGATCTCGATCGTGGGTACCTATCAGTGGGTCGGCGGCTCCGTACAGTATAATCAATTGTTGATCTCGATCGTAGGTGCCAATTAGTTGTTGTGAGTGAGCAAGCTATCTAGTCGCAATCCGGGCTCATAACTGTCGCGGTGTGAGAATGCAATATATTGAAGTGTATTGTTCTGTTGTTCTGTTTGTGTGCTTGTGTGCACCTCTCAGAAGGCTAGCAGCAGGGTCTGTTTACATAACGTATCTACGATACTGTTGAGGTAAGAGGTGCTCAATAACTGAGGAAGCAACGCCAGACCACTGCACGCAGCACACGTGACACACGTTCCTCATAAACCGTCACAAATGAGATGCCAATTTGAATTCCAGCAACGTCAGTCCCATTCTCATCCTTTTTTCAGTGACGAGTCTTACTTCGTTTCTTTGTCGGAGGTGAGAGACAGGGCAAAAGGAGGAAAAAGGTTGTTGTATTGAGGGGAGCTACAGCAAGCGACTATATACACAAATGAGCTGAGTAAGCAGAAATGAAGGGTCACGTGAGTAGAGCATTCAAAGTGTACTTAGTGCACGAAGGTGCCAGGCTGACATTCATCTACCTCTCTTGAGTCATCATGCTCCTGGTTCATGAGCGTATCCTGGAGTTGGTATTTGACATCTTGTTCCTCCTCGCGCTCTCGGACATCCTTGGCATACGCTATCTCCATCCCCGCCACCAACTGCTCGGCGAAGCCCTTTTTGGGACGCGTCCCCGTATGCACGTAGCTAAGTGCACCAACACCGTATTTTGACAGGCCATCGGCGTCCCACTCAGATATTGCCGGCCGAGCAGGAGGCATGAGAAGTTTATCTAGCTGAGCGGCTGTGAGGCCGGATGGGCTGTCGTATTTGAACTTGAAGTCATTCTCCGCTGAGGGCATGAAGAACTCTTCAGTGTCAATAATACGTGGCTTTGGCCGTCTACCACCCTTCTTCGCCTTTTCAACCGTGGCACGCGTCTCAATGGGTGCCTGAGGCACCGGATCTAGCATCTTTGTGTCGGTCATGAGCTGGCTCTCTTCCTTGATCAAGCTGAGGGATTCACGCATGGCGCTCTCTGCTGGATCTGTTGCGTGTGCTGGCCACGACAATTTGAGTAGTGCAAGAGCAGCTTCATGGAAGTTATGCTCTTCAGAAGCCTGTGACTCAAGCGTTGTGCTCTTTAGTGGGTCCGTTGGGTGCGGTAGATGAGCAAGCTGAAGCAATGCCCGAACCGCGTCTTGCCGGTTACGTTCGTCGATGTCTCGAATATCCCCATCTTCTGCAGTTTTCTCAAATATGGCTTTTGGACTGCCTTCGACGGTCCGTACCGAGGTCGTGATAGACGCCGAAGATTCACGACTCGTATTCTGCTTAGATCTTCGACCTGCGCGAAGCGACTCGGTGTCCACAGACGGATCTTGATGGAACTTCTCAGTGTACTGGACAGCTTTACGCTTACGTCCGGAGCGACGAACCTGTGGCTTGTGTTCCTCGATATCTTTGGACGCGATTGATGAAGCTTGCGGAGGGGAAGCCACATTCGTGCTGTCGTCTGGGTTCAGTGGTCGATGTGGCAGGCTCTCCAAAATGAAAGATGGAATAGCAACGTAGTCATGACGTCTCTCGATATATCTCATGGTAGCAGACGCGGAGATTGGGCGCTGATCTGACAATATCTCGTGAACGACTAGCTGACGGCCCGCGGCACACTCAGCTCTATGCTTGACTTCTTGTGCCGTTCGATCAACAAATATAGCAGAGAACGGCTCAGGGCCGAGTTTATGCATCTGAGTTGGCCGATCGTCGTTTGTATTCTCCTCAATATGACGCTTCAGACCTCGCTGAACGGCCTTCGTAGTGGGCGCGGCTACGTCAATCATGACTGAGATAGGTGATACCGACACGATAGTTGTAGATTTCTGGTGCCTGAGAGAATCCTACTGTTCGAATATGTTTCGATCTGAGGAGTCAAAGCTCCTAAGGGTGAGCTGGTATGAACTGCAGCAGCAATGGATTCTGGTACTTTATGGAGGTGAGACTGATAAGCTGTAGGCCCGAGAAGCGGTGCGCTTACAGTGTTGAAGCCTGATGTTGGAGCAGTTGAGTGTGCACAGTAATGCAGCGCAAGCGCCTCGTGAAGTGCGCGGCTCCCTTTGAGAAAGAGGTAGTGAACACAACATCGCCTTCTTGGATGTACCTCAGTCAGATGGCGAAGAGTTGCTAGTCACCTGTACAATAGACCATGCTTTGAATTAACGTTTACTTTAGGACCTTCGTGATCTGTGGGACCGCGTCTGGGAATCGCCATCGACTATCGCATTCCATGTGTATCCCAGGAGTACGTTGTGCACTTTCGGGTGATGTATCTCGTATATGCAACAGGATTGTCAGAGTCAGCGCAATCTGTCATCTAGGTATACATCGACCTGAACCCGTGCATTTCGTGGACGCCTTCGACCGAGTACGGCGGCGGCGGCGATGACAACTACGACGACGGAGGATGGGAATTTTCTCCCGACACGCTGCACAGATCGACACTGCTTCAGAGAATGAACATCTTGATTTTCGGTTTTAGTTGAGCTGAATTGGCGAATTGCGACATGGAGAGAATTATGTATGGTAGTCACGACGTGGCGGCTTCGTGCTCAAATATGTCCGAAGATGGTCGGGTCCTGCAGCCTCGAGCACGGGCGACTGCCGCAACTTCGACGACCATTGAACATTGCCATTTCTTACTCTATAACGTCTAAAGAAATAAGAAACATGTAGAAGATGTGAGTGAAGGCAAGATTCTCACATTGTTTGAGGCGATTCGATTATCTAATGTGTTCCCATAGGTCCATGGATGCGATAGCAATATAGGTCATGTGCCTAGGTACCTTCACTGGCATACAATGTCGCCACTCATCAATTCCGCAACCACTCATATCCGACCGCTTTTGAAACAGCATAATTTCCAATATCTTCTGTGGGAATAGAGCAGAGATGAAGAAGAAGGTTGATTGTTCTATAGAGTAGACAAGCAAGATTATATACAAGAGTAGGCGTAAGCATATGATGTGGAAAGAGTGGCTGTGGAAGCCATGGAAGGTACTGGAATGTACCGTGCTCATGTAAGCTCATGTATCGGACCAATAGAGGATCACGATGTACCAATGAGGTTGAGCTGCTAGGTCTGACATCTTCAATCGTCAACACTCTAACGACGTTGCCGGAATGACAGCAGCAGAACGACGACATCCACGTATCAGCACGCGCCCTCCCCATTACACCTCCAAGTATCAATCCCAGTCATCGCTATCATCGTACTTCTCCAACGGTACAAAGTTCCCATCCTCATTCTTTCGCATCCTCACACTAGGCACGCGAGAAGCCTTCTCTGCAAGCACATTCCCCCTCTTCACCTCGACAATGCCTCCCAGCTCTTCGTTCGTCTTATCCACGTGTCTCTGCCGCAGTTCCAAGTCCTTCGTCCTTCCTCTCCCAATCAAGTTCCTGCCTTTCTTCTTCTCCCTCTCGACCGCCCTTTCGGGATATTTCTCGGGCCAGCCGTCGTCTCTCCACGACTCAAGCCGATGCTGCGCGCGGTGCGCATTAGTGTCCTGGGGCTTCTTCGACGTTTGGAACTCTGGAATGAGCGGCTGTGCATACTGAGGCTCCAGTGGCTTAAGGATCTGGCTAGCTGTACGGAAAACTGGGTCGTTTGGCTCTGCGGATATGTTGCGGAGGACGACTTCGACTTGCCGTGTAGCTTCGGTGTCGATTCTTTTGTGGAGGTCTGGACTTTTGCCTATTGATTTCAAGGCTTGTTCGTATATTTCGAGCACGGCTGCGCGTGTGATTGTGTTTTGGGTGCCGTCGCCGCTTTCTCGTTCGGTTTCCTTCGCGTAGCGGTCTCGGGTTTTCTGGAGCTCAACTGTTGTTTTCCCAGCGGGTGTGGTCCGATGTTCTTGCTGGATCGAGGAACGTTGTTGTACCCGTTCGTCAACGAGAAAGTCGTCAACAGGCGCTTTGGGCATGTGTTGGTGCGAAAGTAGGCACGAGGTCGAAGGTGGAGATTTAGGTTGTTGAGAGTCATGAGCAGTTGTTGCATCCAGAGGGAGCGAGATGGGGAACGGTGGAAGTCGTGTTGGCGGCGGCGCTCCTCCCTGGCGAAGGTAGCAAAGCATGATGAGTCGCGGCAAGCGCGCGCAAAGTTTGCTATGATCACAATTAGCAATCGTTCCCTATGATTGTGACTTTGGCGTGCGGCTGTAGGTGAGAAGGCTGCGCTGTGTTGAAAAGAATCTGAGGATTGAGTGATATGATGTGTGGCAACTTAGCTCCATTTTAGGAAATAGGGTGCTATTGGGTCAGTATACGTCACCGGCACTTTATTCCATCTTCAGTATCTCGATTCTTTGGATTTATGAGAACATCCATCGCCAGTTTTACATTCATTTCACGATTATGCTCCGTAAACTACTGTGAATCGAAACAGGACGCTGCCATTCATTCCACACTCCCAACAGTGAGCCAACAGGAATTTTCAATCCCACTCAAACATAGCTTCTTCACCCGAGATGCGGCGCCAGGCCTTTCTGTATCGCAACGTCAGTCATCATCTTCACCTTCACTTCCTGCGATGACTTACGTTCTCTTGTTGTACCTCTGCATCCTCAAATAGAACTTGTCGTTTGTTCTCGCGCGGCGTACAGTAGTGCGACCAAATATCAGGATGAGCGACTGTGGCTTAGTTGCTTCCCTATCCGCCATCTCAACGTCAGTATTGTCGCCTTCCGTGATGTCCTTACTGGCATTGGGCCTGCGTCCAGGGACTTGGTCGCTCTTTGCCAGCTTCATTTTCTTGAACTCCCGGCTCTTGTAGTATGCAGATGTGCCAGCGAGTTCAGCGAGTTTGACGTCGCGCTCACCCTCCCAGTCATATATGGCGGGTTTGTGAGATGGTGCGGATGTTTCGCACTCGCGTCGTGTCACGAGAACCGGCTGATGCATCGGTGGTTGGAATGCTGGGGGCATGCGGAACGTTCCCATCACCGGCACTGTACGAGTCGTTGTAGATGGTGTGGTGTTTACGTTCTCGCCAGGGCTGAAATAGTTATACGGTTTCGGACATTGCGGCAGTTCTGAGATGGTCGACATCGGCGCTTTTGGCACAGAACCCATGTCTGGTGCAGCAGAAATGTCACTGCTATCACTAGGTCTTTCGAAAGCGACTTTCTTGGGTTCTGAGTTCATCTGCAGGTTTGTTAGATGCCGGAACACGTCTCAGTGCAGTCGAAGGACGCTGGGTACCTCGAGATTCTGTCGCAATGCAGCGGTCTATGTAAAGTGAAGAGGTGTTTTGGGTGATGCAGGGCTCTCACACCCAGAGATGGAGAGGAATTTGTCTTAGCTTTACCAATCGGGTCTAGCCGTAGCCGTACGTTCACCACGCGACGCGTTGTGGGGAACGCCAGTCGCTACGCCCTCCAATTACATTTTCCCAGACTCCCGCATCCTCCGCAAGAGCATATGGTCTATTGACAAACTTCAGCCAATGCGAGATTATTTGGACCAGGCGCATTCGCAGGGCGCGTTCTGACCTAAAACGCTTGAAGTGAATTAAATGAAAGCCCTCCTTTACAAGGTATCCGTATTCGTTGTCTTCGGGTCACTACATTGCTATCTAAAAATGATCATGTTGCAGTTACTCATATGCTAGCAATCAAGGACCTGTCTATGCTCAGATCTCCTACCCAAATCTAACAGAGTCCTGATTATGCTGCGAGGATATACATACTTCGAGAGTTCACCTTAAACTCCAATAGTAAGAGACGAATTCTCGCAGCATCGTGTGGTGTTGTGATCGACGTTAATCTGATTCTTGGTGTGAGAACAGCAATCAATAGTATCGTCCTCCAGCATACATTCCCGTCATGATACATCAACTACTCTTATACCTACCTACCTGGGCAGCTTTCACTTAAAACATTTTGACGTTGTGTCACGCCAATGCCACCATCTCCCTAGGCTCCAAACCCCACTACATCAACCATCAGCCATCAGCATTTCTCCACCCCCAGAAAACAAGCCCACATACCTGCACCCACTCCTCCCGAAGCTGGACCTCGCTCTTCAGAACGACGAGTTCCAACTCCAGCCTCAACGTCCACAGCAAGTCACTGGGAGACTTGATGTTGAGCTTGAGGTCGCGCTCGAACTCTCGACCTAGCGCTGCGGACATGTCGTTGACGCGCTTGATGTGTGCTTTCTTTAGGCGCTTGAAGGTTCGCTTGGGATGCTGGTTGATAATGTCATCGAAGGTGGCGGTGAGGGCAAGCTTGCGGTCGTTATCTGTTGGGCGAGTGTAGGAAATGATTGGTGGGTTGGAGGCTTGCATTTTGATGGAGATTGGGGCGTATATGGAGATGATATTCCGTGAGATACTATTTGTAGGTGTGGTTGATGAGTGTATGGAATGAATGAGACGTATGAGCGGACACGAGTTGATACAGACGGAACCTTTAATCATGCTACGGCGTGTAAATTGTCAGCCTGGCACCTTAGTTCACATGGTACACTGTGGACTGCATAGCTACGTGACTCTTAGTCGCTGGCTTACTCATCATGTTGAGTATATAATCGCTCTATGTAGCTCTCTCAATACAACAACCTTCTTCTCACATTTGCCCTGTCTCCCACATCCGACATAAATCATGTTGCCGGCGAAGGCAGACAAACTTGCTCGCGCTGGGAAAGAGAGCAAAGGCGCTGGCGCTTCCATCGCCTGCGTTCCTTCCACTTTCAGGACTTTGAGGCTGTGTGTAACGATCGCAATTGGCTTTCATGCTTTCCTGCACTTCGGAATCTATTCATGCGCCTCAATATTGCTCACTTTCTATGACTTCAGGTGCGCATCCCAATACGCACTGTGCCCATAGTCGCATGCTCCCAGCTTATCTTCGTGAGTTCATGAGGATCTAAACCAGCCTACATCTAGCATTAGCTACGCATTAAACTTCCGCTCATGGCTACATACCTTGTCCCACTTGCGCTTCAAGTCCACGAGGCCTTGGTTCCAACTGAACACAATCTGCTCCTGGAAGCGCTGCTCGATTATCACAATTGACTCCTTTTGCAAAGAGATAGTAGACGTGGCGTCAAGGTGTCTGAGATCCTGTGTTAGTTCAATTGTGCATGTCGTGCAGGTGGTGTATTGGACGTACAAGGCCGTCGCGACGTCTGTCAGAACTTCGAGGAAATTATCGACCAGCGCCTTTTGCATTATTTCGCATTCTTTCGACATAACCTCGCGCTCCTTGGCGGCGTTGATCCTTGCGTGCTTCTGCGTAGACGAGATGTATGGATTCCAGAGGTAGTGGGCGGAGGAGAGCAGAGCGTCGATGTATACGGACATGGTGACTATTGGCGGGGTAGCGAAGAAAATGGGTAAGGGGAGAAGAATGTACCAATCGGGTGGCGTGCTTGCGGAGGGATGGGCGGTGCGCAGCGGAACGAGTGTACACGGGTGGAGAGATGCGGAAGGTTACTTGAAGGAGTGATGGCGGGGAAATCGATGTTGATAGAAGAAGCATCGATGCCGGCGTTGTAGTTGTGGGCCAAGATGAGGTCATGGGAGCTTTGGCAGGTGGAAACAAACTTTCACTGGAGACCAGGTGACTTTCGCTGTGGTTGTAGTGCACTGGAAACGATCAAGCAAAATTGACGAGCAGTCCATAATATAAATGCCTGGTGTCGCTATTTACAATCTTTGAAAATTAAAATGGATCTTATTGGTGTATCATGTCGGCGATTAGGGCCTGAAAAGCAACGCGAAAAGAATGCAATGGAGAAAACAATGCAAGGAACGGAGCCATCCATGGACGCATTTCAAGCCTCTGCGCAACGTCTAACCTGTGTGATCTGTCTTTCATCTTTCCCTCTTTCTTCCAGCCGTCTCGACGTCCTCAGTCTCTCGTTTTCTTCCGAGCCTCAAGAGCGTCGCTGCCAAATGCGTCAGCAGCCGATCGCTTGGTGCGTATACCGGAAGGCCGTCGAGTGGCCTCGACAGGACGAGAGCGTGTCTGTGGGCGAGGCGGGGCGGCTGGCAATGCGTTGCCAGTTGAATTTCGGGTGCCTGTCTGGATGTATGTAGGGCTCGAGCTAGCGAATGAGCCAGTGGCAGGATCGAGCATGTGGACCGGAGGTGTACCAGGCAACACTGTCGGCATGCATGGTGCAGTAGGAATCCCGAAGGTCGTTGGGCGAGTAGTGGCTAGGTCGGCATGGCTTGGAAGCAATAGGTGCGCAAACGGATTGCCTGCTGCATGGCAAACGTTAGTGTTTCATACCGTAAAGAGCAGGAGGATGGAAGACATACCGAGCACTCTAGCAGAGCGATACAGCAAGCCCCAATCTAGCAGAGAAGCCCTCTCGTCCGCCGAATGAATTGTATCTGCGGCAAGGTCAGCGTGAATGCGTGAGACTGGATCGTATTGAGCCATACTTTGTTCTTCATCACCCTCGTCAATATTGGCCTCTTCATCCTCTATCGGCACATCGTCATACTCGAAGCCCTCATCCCAATCTTGATCCTCTTCCTCCTCGTCCCAGGCGTCGTCGTCCTCATCGTCCTCATCGTCCTCATCATCTTCACTAGGATACTCCTCAGAGTCTCCACTGGAGAACCCTCCCTCGAGGTCTCCAGCAATATATAGCATAAAGTCGTTCGACTGGGTATTCCGGGTATGCTGGGGAATGCCCTCTTCGTCGTTCACGGCGCTCTCGCCATCTCCATCCTCTCTGCCGTAGACGTAATCATCGTCGTCTGAGTCATTGTCGCTACCGCTGCCGTAGCCACTGTCGTTGTCTTTTGGCTCGTCCTCCTCAGGTTCGGACTCGATGTCGGAGTCCTCTTCGATGCCCCAGAGCTCCGTCTCCATGTCGTTCATCTCATCATCGGACCTCTCGCCTTCAGCGTACTCGGCAGTCAGCCAAGTGATGTACTCGGCGCGGGTATCGAAGTCCTCTTCGTGGAGAATCTGGTCGTCGACGTTGGAGTCATTGTCCTCCCACTCGTCGTTGGACTGGTCGTCTTGGTTCCCGCTGTCACTCAAGCGATCGTCCACATCTTCATCGGTGTCGACGTCTTGCGACTCGTTGTTGTCGATTATTGGGCCAAGAACTCTGTTATAAAGAGCTTCTTCAGCGGAGGACTCCGAAGCATAGCCCGTGTCTTCCCTACAGAGACGTCCGGCGTCAGTGTGGTCTGGGTAAGTAGAAGTGGGCATCGTGACCTGAGACGGAGCAAAGTGTTAGTAGGAGTTGTCGAAGGAGAATGCGAAAGCGATAGGCATCAGAGGGACAGGATGTGTAACTTACGATGGCACTGATGGAAACGAGCAGGTGGACAAGTCCTGTCTCGAGAGTGGGCCAGGAATCCGGTTCCAAAGATGGCAAGAGAGCGAGATTGTAATGAGTGAGAGCTACCAGAAGAGACACCCAAACTTCAGAGGAGCACGCCTTAGGTGTTGTCAGTCCGTCAATAGAATTCTTGCAAAAACCCGTTGTGCAAATTCCGGACGGTTGACAGACTGAGCAAGCCGTGGTCAAGAATGGAGCTCAAGACAACAACTCAAGAACGCTCGTGACTAGCGGCTCATCGCCTGAGTAAGCCAGTGGGTCATTGTTGTTGTTGTGATGATGATATATAATATGACGTTATCAGGGTCTATATCGCACATAGCCGACGCGTGGGAAAACCGTTATAAGACTGTTGTGATCCAAGTCTGCTTAGTTATACGAGGGTTTGAGTAGTGATTGCTCCAGACAAACATTGCCGCTCAGCTTCAATCATGCTCATGGTGTAGAGTGGACAGCAATCGTGTTTGATGCGTGGTCGAGAGAGACGCAAATCGATGCTAAGTTTGTGAGCACATGTATAATTGTAGACCAGCTTCATGAGTACTGGTAAGTTGCTTGGGTATTGCGACGGACTTCGGTAGCAATCATGGTTCTGGTGGTAGATTCGATGGACCAAAAGGGATGGGTATTGCAGAAACGCCAGTCGTACATGCTAAAGGTCGAAATAGATCACGTCGCCGGATTCTTACACCGCTGATGCGTCGCCCACTTGACGAACCTCTCCTTCTTCCACCCACTCCTCCACGTCCTGACCTTGGTCACGCTGTCGACCTTCCACTCCTGCGGTGGGCTGTGCTTGCCGAAGCGCAAGCTGCTGCTGAGATGGCACTTGGTTTCTCCATTCTCGTTCCAGTTCTTCTGCTCGACGGACGAGTAGCTCCACTGCATGCAATACTCGCTGCTCTCGCACGACGCTTCACAGGCCTCAGGTGACTCCTCGCCGTTCGCGGCGTGCCCGTCGTTCGGGTCGTCGCTTTTGAAGAGAATGTTCCAGCGCGCGTTGGAGGAGTCGGAGGACAGGTTATCCCAGTCGCTGCGGTTGTCTGCGAGATTTTCGGGGACCATGAAGCGGGTCCACAGATCAGCAAAGAGCAACGGATTGCGGATGTGGTCTTCTGTGCGGTTCTTTTGGAGAAGATATAGATCGCTGTTCATTTCGGGTGGCACGTGGTGCATCATGAGGACGCGCTCGCACCATATGGCTGGCGAGAAAGGGGCGGAGCTGGGGTCGGCGCCGATGATCTCGGGCCATGCGCCGGACAGGCTGAGGTTCAGCTCGGCTTGCAGCACGCTGAATATGAGGTCAAAGGCAGAAGTGTGGTCGATGATCTTCTTCTCCCAGTTTTTGATGACATCCTTGCGCTCCTTGAACAACTCCTTCATCGCTCCGTACGACACTATGAAGGAGTTTCCACCGGCGGCAAAGGGGTTGGGCACGCCAGACGTCGGAGGGTTGCCGAAGAACCACTTTGTCTTTGGGTTGTACTGCGCCAGCCAGTCTAGCGTGTTTATCCTGTCCACAAAGGTGTCGTCGTCGACAAAGGCATACCAGCTACGTTCTGGCCTGTACTCCCACGCTCGTGTCATGGCCTGCAGTATCTTGTATTTTCCCAGCACTATCTGGACTTCTGCCTCTTCTTGCGGATCATTCCGTTTCAGTATATCCAAAGGTATGCTCTTGCGCGCATGGTCTACCTGCTGCCGGTATCTCTCCAGCTCTTTGTTCCCGCCAATGAAGTCGGTCGTGAAGCCATACAGGACGTCAAAAACGGGCCATATTCCAACGTTCATTTGAAGATCTCCAAATATCAATGTCGGGTCCGTGTCCTCTTCGAAGAGATACGCCAGCGACGGCGCAAGTTTGGGGTAGACGTTTGTAGCCGTCGTCATTATCGAGACGACGAGGTGGTCGTGGCCCACGCCGTGCGGGCCGAGGGCGCTTCCGGTCTGCGGTCGCATGCTTGGCGGTAGTTCTTCATCGTCGTAGTATCGCGGCCATCCTTTGATCCACATGAAGCCATAGACTACCAGCACCACCAGGAGCAGGCGTCCTGGGCGCGGGACTGCACGGGCGAGCATCGTCGCTACCGTATGAGGTTATTCATCGATGTGATGAGGAAGGAGCGAGTGTGTATGGTCAATCGGGTTGGCAGTCGGAGGTTGCGATCAGGTAGGAGCCATCAATGGCGCATGTGCTGATGGTACGGCGTAGCTCAGGAGGCAGCCGACGCGGATTCGCCAAGGCTAGGCCCAAAGCAAGCGATAAGAGAGTTTCCTGGCGTCGGGCCTTGTAAACCTTCAAAAACGCGCATTGCTGACGGAAGCGGATTCGCGAAATTTTTTCTTTGACACCGCAAACGCCAAAAATGATGTCTTCCGGTCGTTCTCTCCAAGAAATAGTTGCACGCGGCCGTTAGTGCGTGCATGCTTGGCGTCGTGCGACCCCAGATTTCTCCGAATGCAGGGCGGCGGCAGCGGCGATCCACCCTTCCAAACGCGGATCCTTCCATACACTAACTTCATGAAAACAGCCACTCCTCTTATTGTACATCATTCCGGCAAATAGCTCAAGCAGTGATCGTGCTTGTTGACTCTACGCGCAAGCTTAACACCAGCATCTAAGAGATTGTCGCATGGAGGAGCAGCATCACACACGGCATATTCCGTCTAGACGGAAACTGGCTCGATCGTTTGCGGCCTCCGCCAGATGGAAATTTTTGAGATGACTTTGCATGCGCCCACGGCAAGCCACTTTTCACCATCACATGGCAATAACGTGCTACAGCCCGTCGCTTAGACAACATGCACTTAGGGTTGCGCACTGTGACCGCACGACCACTAGGTACGAGAATTCATGTCCTACGCCTAGAGTCCAACAGGAAGCCTGAATATCCTCACGATACTTTTGGACGCTATTGGACTTATGACAGAGTTCTGAGATAGTCAGGCCTTTGGAACGTCAAGTACGATACCCAAAATTGCAACACCTGGTGCGACTATTTGGTATGCATCAAGATTGAGCCGATTTAGCTTGACGATGCCAAGACGTCCCGACGTCCGCACGTTGATTCGCATGAGCACCATGGTGTCTTCTTTCAACAATTTCACGTCCCGTGTCGCTGCTAGGTATGAAACATCGAGGAGAGCCCGTACCGGTACCGCGACTCGGGCCACGGCCAGTCATACCACCCTCTGAAGCCAACCATATCATATCGTGCGCGGGGAAGGAGAAGCTGCTTTCGTTGATAAAAGCATTGTCGTTGATTCGAATCACCCGCAGCAATGCTCGTTGGTCTATCCGTGGAGCATTTGTGGTGTCCCGCTGGATAGTTTTCACGGACCTCAAATGTCTCCACCCGCATCTAGTATGAGGCCTGCAATGGCACACTCACTGCAAGCTGCAGATCTCATCAGAGAAGTTGAGTCATACTATGAACCATTTCCAATACGCAATCGCAAGTACACGCTGTTATCAGTCACGGGTACTGTATATAAATTGTGTTTCTCTTGCCCTAATGCGTATTCTTCTCTTACCATTGCCCACATCATCTATATTTCACATCTAACTTCTAACCAGGCACTTCTAAATCATCAATATGGCCAGCCAATCTATTGGTCAGGCCCAACTTGCTTACCTTCAACAGATGGCTCGCTCCTGCAATTATGGGCCTACCCTGGATGCCCTTCCTCCCATAAGCGATTTTACCTTCGAACTGAGTAACGAAGGGGGAGACACACCTGTTCCCCGCCTTTTGGTTGGCGAAACAGCCGATACAAAAGTATGGGCGTTCTTGAGAACGATTACATACAAAAAACAAAAGTTTCTTTATCCACGCTTCTATGAACAGGAAAATGGGACTGAAAGGAAGGTTTGGTATACTTTAGCCTTCTATTTAGTCCAATGACCAACCCGCGACCAAGTATTATCACTGCAACAAAGGCACCTTTCGGCGCTTTTAAGGCCTACGCAGAGAATCCGGCCTTCATAGAGCAGTACAGCGCGCGAAACAAACGCACAACTATTGCTTACGATACGTTGTGTCTTTTTGTAGTATACCTTTGCTTACTCCACAACGAGTCGGAACAGGTTCTGCCGACAGAACAAGGTGGGAGTCCAATAGTGAGCAAAGAGTCGGAGAACAACTTCACACATGCCTGTCACGCTCTGGGGATATTCTGTAGGCATCTCCACTACTGATGTTGGTGTAACTAACGATGGTAACACAGTCAAGAATCATATCAAATTATCAATTGCCGGTCTCTTGAACCCTAAGCCCGAGGGTAGTGACATCGCGGAGCTTGCCAGAAGAACCTTTCCAAGGTCTCAAAGTCCAAACGAGGAAGATAAAGGGTTTGTCGGTGACCCAATTGGGGTGAAGCAGTCGATTCTGGAGAAAATGAGCACTACTCGACTAGAGCACGAATACGATAAGTCTCTCGACCGACAAGAAGAGTATAGCAGAGTATATAATGATCTTAATCTCCAGTTGGCAAATCTTCCGGACAACGACGGCAACGATGGGGGCAAGGCGAAGAAGGACATAGATCTTCGTATGGAGCAGCTAAATGAGCGGTGCCAAAGGCATGAGTTGCACCGGCAACTCGCACTAGTGGAAGGAAATAACGATAGCTATGAATGCATTCTGATAGTTGTGGTTGGCTTCTGATTGCTATGTGAGGGTGCTACGGAGGTGTACATGATCTGAGACAAGTAGGGCCGAAGTAGGATTGCGTCGGCTCATTGGGCAGTGTTGGGCAGCCAACGTACCTCCTGATACTCATGATCCGACACTAAGACTAGATCAAGCTAAGAAGCCAGGTACAGAATCCTCGCAGTAGTACGATTCCGGGCAACTTTCTACTGGTTACATAGAAGCTGTATATTTCATAGACTCAATCTTATTTTGTTACTAGGACTGTCTCAAGAAACTTCGACCAGATACAAATTTAAATGTGATGGATGTTGCAAAGGCTTAAGGATAACTTGCTAGTACTGTCATTCTTTAGATTGGTGTAACACCACTTCGAGTAACCATATCCAGAGACCTGAAGTTTTTCCAAGCCATGTGAATTTATCGTTACTCTCCACTTTCACGTTATCAGCTGCTAGACTTGGCGAATCATTCCTGTTCTCAGCTTAACGCGCAAAACTAAAGGATAGTGATTTGCCTGGACCGGCGAGCAAAATGAAGCCTGTGATGGTTCCGTAGTCCTTTGCCTAACGTATAGAACTATCGTACAAACGTATTCTATCATTAAGCTCGGTTGCCTAGTTTGCGGCCACCCCTAGTTTGCGGCCACCGTGCGCAAATGCGGCCACCCAGCTCAACACGTGATAACTCAACAACAACGCTTATATTTGAAACTCTGTACACATAGAGTCTAGAGTACGAGCTGCAGCTTGAGCTGCTGCAGCCTTTGCAGCTTTCTGAGTCTCCTTTGTTGATGCGCGCGCAACTTGAGCTGCTGCTCTGTCCATCACAGCCTTAATACTCTCAGCATTACTGAAGCGCTCATTCTGATCAACTCTGACTCGCTTTCTTGTCTGCTTACTCTGAAGTTGCTCTAGTTGATATTTCAAACGTTGATTCTCAGCCTGCAGTTGAGCTGAGTGCGCAGTTGATAGTGAAATAGCCTTGCCTGCCTTGCCAAGCACTAGACGGGTGCCCTGAGAGAGAGATTCTGATTGCAGTAGCTGCTGCTGAGCTTGATATATATCCTGAGCTCTCTTTGGGGTTGAGAAGGATAGATCTGCAGGAGATTGAGGCTGCGCAGCCTGTGCAGGAGGAGGAGGAGTGATAGGACAAGCAGAAACCTGAGAGGAGTGAATGACTATACTAGGGTTGTATGGGCAGATGCCTGTAGCTCTCCAACCAGCTCGAATAACGCGCTCAGATAGGCCTGTCTCTCGCGCATGATAATATGCGGATATGAAGCGTTCCTTCTTAATAGGAGCTGCGTCATCAAGGGCAGATAGAGATCTGATCTCAGATCTATATCCTGACTTGAGTACGCTAAAAGGAGCCAGGTCTAGAGGCTGCAGGATATGAGAGGTGTGAGGAGGAAGGTATATAGTCCATATCCTATGCTGACGGCAGAGCAGCATGAACTCAATATCAACGTGAGACCCATGGCCGTCAAGTATAAGCATCCTCCACTGATTGCCACTAGGCTGAGTTTCTGGGATAAATATGCGCCTCAGCCACTCAGATCCTATCTCATGCGAGGTCCATCCATTCTGAGAGGTAGTATAGAACCAGTCTAGCACTAATTCAGATGGGAACCACGTTGTCTGTAGGCTCTGTCCCTTGAAGATGACCATACACCTCAGTTTCTGCCCAGTAGCTGAGATTGTCTCAAGGATTGATACCCACTTGCAATCGCCTGGAGTTTTGACGTAAGTCTTGCGCTTGCCAGCTCGTGCGATCACCTGAGAGTTGGTACATACTCCTAGTGCAATGCCAGTCTCATCCATATTCCATATGTCCTCAACTCTGATATTGAGCTCAATTCGAGTGCGATGGAAGAGCTCTAGGAACGCTTGGATCTGAGCAGGACTCGCAGCCTCAGCTCTTAGGGTGTCAATCGATTGTCCGACAATGCTTGCAACTCGAGGTTGACGTGTAAGGAAGGAGGAGATCTATCGCTGGCCGAGAGGCTTGTAGTCGCCGCTGAGCCTCAGTATTTGAGTCGCCATCTCTCGTACGCGCGCATGAGATGGAGGCAGAGATCGCGCATCCTCCTCGAGTATCCAGTCAACTATAAAGGACTCTTGTTCAGGTGTCAACCGCTGCTGTTGCTGATGAGCTATTGCGTGTGGAACGCTGCCCTGTAGCCTGCGCTGGATTGAGGTCCGAGGGACTGCCCAAGCCTTGGCAGCTGCCCTCTGGCTTGTAAAAACACCAGATTCGAGATCGCGGATAGCACCTTGCAGAGCCTCCTCATGGGGATCCATATTGGGTGCGGCGTTGTTGAGTTATCGCGTGTTGAGCTCAGTGGCCGCATTCGCGCACGGTGGCCGCAAACTAGGGGTGGCCGCAAACTAGGCAACCGAGCTTACTTGATGTTCTTTTGGCAGCCGGGAAGCTTGACCTCAGGAGTCATTAAAGCAGCCCACCCTCACGCCCAGTCATGCTCCCTAGATACAATAATTGTTCTTGGCAAGTAAGTGTTCGGCAGCCTCCAGGTCCTGCCCGTGAGAGCAGTCACGTTCTGCCAAAGGAGCCTGCCTGTTTGGGCTTAGCCCGTTTCCATCTCCATCAACTCACCTGAGTTTCCGATAGTAGTTCATCACCAATTCCATCCACTTTCATGTGTCCCCTCTTGTGCCTCTCATCAAGTAGACATCGCAATGCTTAGGCGAAAAGACCAAGCGCACAAGCGAGATTCCACGCGTGTTCTCCGAGCTTCCAAATTTCCCCGCACAGTTCAAGCTCCAATAACCGTTCCGTGCTTTTTGTACGACACGTCACCGAGAGCATGAATCATGCCGCACGGATACCTATCGCACCAATGCTCTGTCCACCAATACTCCATGCACTTCCATGGCAGTGTAGGCTGGCGAGAGGATCAGGTCATATCAGACTATAGAGCAAACTTGCGCCGAGGACGCCCACAACTACCGTATGCAGTTTGCGTGAACGAAACGCGTGGAACCGGACAATACCGACGCGATTGAAGAACTCGAAGCCGAAATAGCACGATTAGAAGGGTTTCGAGATGACCACGATTAGAAGCGGTTCGAGATGACCACGAAAAGGAACGGATCACAGTTTTGGAACCTGCCCTTATAGCTGCCCAAAATACTAATGGGTAAGCACTGTGTCTGGGAGCACTTTGGCTTGTTATGGGGTACCTAAATTGTATCTGTAGATTTCATTGAGTTTGTGAGTTTTAGATACATGTACAACTATGTTTGTTTCTATTGGAACAAGGTCCCTGTAGTAGTATGACTACCATAGAGAACCGAATGGGAGGAGGGACAAGGTAGGGTGGCTGCAACGTATTGTATTGACTATCGTGTTTTTTCGTATAAGAGGCGTCACCAATTTCACGTTAGGACGTCACAGTCAGCCGTGCGGCCCGTGCCTCCCTTACATCGGAGGTACCACGGCCCTTCCTTCCACCAACCTGGACTGAACCCACACATTCTCAACAGTTTCCTTATAACCCGAAAGGCCAATGCCAATGTGTGTACAACGAAAATGAGCGACATATTACACTTTTTATATGCGTATGTGGCTGCTTCTGTAGTGTATCCATCTTCAAGTTTAACAAATCCTGTCGACTTGGAGAACGTGTATCATCGTCGGCTTCGACGATCTAAGCAGGATGGCGAGGAAATTTTGCTCTATTGTTAGCAGAGCCCGAACAGGCTTGCCGAATCTGTGAGCTGCTAAACAGTTGAGGGGAAATTCAGGAGGCGTTTAGGCTGTACCATCACTTGCTAAAGAACGTAATTCAGGCTTTAGTTCGCAAATGCTTTACAGGCGAAGGAATTTGTCGGATGTGGGATAGAGGACAGAAAGAAGGGCAGAAGGTTGTTGTATTGAAAGAGCTACGGAGAGTGATTATATACACAACCAAGATGAGTAATCAAGTGACAAAGAGTCACGTGAGAGATGTAGTCCACAGTGTACCATGTGAACTGAGGTGCCAGGCTGACAGAATTGCTTCGAGTTAGCAATCTCAATCTTGAAACTTAAGCGCACCCCACATCTACATTCCTGCATAGACGTTCTTCTTGGCCCCCTCTCGAAACCGCATCCAATCAGTCCAATCACTACACCAACAAACTAGCGGTCACAAGAAATGACTCGTCTACAATTTTCTAGCCGGGCTCATTGTAGTGACTCACATACAGAGCTCAGAGCAGCAATAGTGATTCGCGAGAAGTATACATTGTCTCCCTAGCTCTGTCTTTGTCCATTTTTTCCCGCTTCCAAACATCACCGCACGTCGCTCTGCATTCCCACTGGCTGACGTAGATCCTTCATTCCCATATTCAAATGGCTCTTCAATGCCCGGTGCTGCTTGAAAAGCACATTAAGAATTCCGAAGCCTCAGTATGCGAGGCAAGACTTTCAGATTTGCTAATACTAAAAAGACTCACCAGAGCTAATTCCGAGTCAGATCAAGGAGCGAATTTCTGGTCATGAAAGGGAGGAGGCGACATTGACGATCGAGATAAAGGATCAGAAAGACAAACTCAAAAATCTAAGGCCTCGGGCTGGGAGTAGTCGCAAAGCGATTGATCAAGGGGACGAGGAGATCAAAGAGCTCGAGGCCAGGCTGAGGGGTCACGTAGCAGGAAAGGGAGGAGAAAAACGGGATTTTGACATTGCAGAGCTTCATCTGGAATATGCACGTGCGGATTTAAAGAACATTGTGAAACCATAGAGGGGTTTAGGTATGGGGCAGGCAATTGTGTTGAATTCCAAGGTCAGAAACCAAACGTTGAGCTTTTCCGTCGTGCCGGGCTAGGTAAGCTGCAAATTGCGGACAAAACTTATTCCTACATGGCGAATACCCCGCATGATATCGAAATCTTGTCATAACATCGTAAGCTAGAAAATCTATTATTTGCGCACAATCACCGCAGGTTTGACTGCCCGCGAGCTTTAGACCTTTCGCGTGCTGAGGGGTATGAAAACCCGAATTCAGCTTAACCCTTATCAAACGAATTCATGAACACGTAGATTTGTTTACTGTGGGTCCAAATTTGTTGTTTGCTCGCTTCGAGCACCCCCTTCGCACGTAAATAAGGTCAACGAATCGTCCACTCCTCCTCGAACTGCACCCACGGATCATCCCCTTCAACTTCGTTCTTTACTCTATACATTACTTCCCTTCCTCTCAAATATGCTGGGCATTATCAGCCGATATGGCTCCGAGTATATACCTTGAGACAGCGCCCGACTTGCTCTACCTCGATAGGTGCGCCACCGGGCCGCTTCAAAAACTATCGTTGCTCCGAACTGAACGCCACAATACTACAGTTTATGTATGCTCGACTATGAATCGCGCTATGCTCACATAGAAAATAGCCAAGCTGCACCTTCAAAGCTTCATCGAAACTGTCCGCGACGATCACCGTTCCTTTCAAATTATACAAAGTCTAAAGCTGCTGTAGCTGACTAAATTTGTGTCCTTGCCACGACCACGCATAAAGTCAAGAACCCTTATAACCGTTACCATGGTTCAGCTAGCACGTAAGACCAACATCGCCATTCTCAAATTAAGCACTGACGTACTTGCGGTGCTCGAAGCGGAGGACTCCGGTGAGACTCGATCGATGCTCCGTTAACCTTCGTTGCTAATGAATGCGGGGTAGAACCAATATCGCAGCTTGACGCCATAGAAGCTTGGGCCGAGTCGAATAACATTGGGCATCAGTTCATGAAGCTGCCGGATACGAAAGAGTACTCCTTTGTTGCAGTCGCGGCCGAAGAACAGAGTGAGAAGCCGTTTTACAGCATGAAGCTCTACCTGGTTCAAAATGAGAACTACAAGACCTAGGCACTGGTCAAGATATATGGCGACTGCACCAAGAGATCTACCGAGGTCATGTTCCGAAACGAATCGCCCGCGGGCATGTATAAACAAGCCAAGGAATTCAAGGACCTAGCGCTCATGTACCCCTTCCGAGTGTTCAAAAAGAAGGGAAAGATTGACAGCATGCGACAACTCTAACACTTCATCCAACATCTATTTCTGGATGCGGATGTGGTTCAGAAGATATTCCCGGATCCAATGATGCCTCATCTCGCGTTATTGCATGGGGCCATGTCGTTGATTAGCAACGCGTAAGAGTCGAAAGGTAAGTGCCCGACTTCCAATAGATGCGCCGTCCTAATAATGTATAGGTGAGGTCTAGAGCATACCCGACATGCATTTCCCTCAACACTTCGACCGCGACGCCATTGATGACGACACAGAGACCGATGTGAAGGCACCGGCTCCATGAAAGAAAAATGTCAAAGGAGGCAAAGGTATACGTGTGACTCGGAAGGAGGGCATCGCAATCAAGGCTGGCGCGAAAGGCGTCACTGTCGCTAGAGAGCGTCCTGCAAAGGAAGGCACAACCAGCGCGATGCAGCGCGGTCCAGCTAAAAAGCGCCCCACCGAAGGAGCAAATCATCGCGCTCCCAATGCGACTCCAGCCAGCGCCCCTCTCTGCTCTCCAACGAAATACGATACCCTAACAACCTACAAGCCACGCCTCGCGCCTCTTCCCGCCCGCAAGCCACCGCTCGTGGACCATTGCAACGACCCGCACGATAGCCAGAAAACACAGACAACGTCGCTTCCAACGCCATCCGCTGCCTCTCCATGAGTCCATCTCTCCGTGGCAGCAGAGACATTTTCACCCCCTTAGGCGACGCCATTGGAGACCTGAAGCGCAAGGCCGAGACGTCGAACAACCCCGCGCACGCCTACAAGCTGTTGAAGCGCCGCGCCGACGACGAAGCGGCAAGGATAGCGCGATTTAAGCTGGAAATGGAGGTGGTGCGCAGGAGTGCGAAGAAGCGTTTCGACAGGCGGCTAAGGACGAGAAGATGAGGCAAATTCGGGAGAATCCCACGGAGTTCTTCGAAGCGTATGAGCGAGATAACGAGGGGCTGGCATAGATTTTGATTCCTGAATTATTCAAATCAAACACCCGGAATCAGAGTCAAGTCAGGCTGAGTCAACACGAATCAAAGTCAAATCAGAGTCAAATCTGAGTCAGGTGTTGTTGGTGTTTTTGTATAGTTATACTGCAAATGGGGTCCTTAGGGCCTCACTGTCGCTCCCATCATCACTGTCAATGTAGTTATTTGGCAGTCTATAAGCGACACCACGGTGTGACCAATCCTTCAACAATCATGAGCATCTAATTGTGTTGGCACTCAATTGAGGTCTCTCCCACGACGTTGTTCTTCTTGCCTTGCTGAATGTTCGCTCTGACTCAGCGCTCATTGCAAAGGCAGAGAGCACGTCAACAGCAAGTTGTGACAGGGCAGGGAAGGTTGATTGTTGTGTCGGCTGGGCCCACCACTCAATAACCGTCATTTGTCTCCCTTTTAGAGTTGGCAGTCGACTTGGAGGAGCAGAGATAAAGGCTTTAAAATTGTCCTCACTGTCTGCAACAACGGCCGATTGTTGTTGCCACCGATCAAAGGCTGACAACTCGGCTGCGGAGGTGTCTTGATCCCTCGGGCTGCTAGACAGGGTAGGCTCAAGCCAATCACGGTATATATACCACAAGGCCTCTGCTTGTTGCAGACCTGATTTCAACCACTTCTTCTTCTCTGCTGTATTCCATTGGTTCTGTAGCCATTTGTAACGACGTTCTGGGTGCACAAGGGCAGCTGTAATGTAGGCACTACTCTCATCAATAAGCGCGTAGTACTTGCTAAAGAGGAACCAGGCCGTGTTCAGTGGGGCAAGCAGAGTTTTGTGCTTAGAGTGGTGCCTCTGTTGGTCTTCGAAGTGGTTGATTAGGAATTCCATAGATAGTTTGAAACAGTTGAGGGTCGCTTGATGTCCCTCTGCTTTAAGAGTTACCTCCTTAAAAGGAAGAAGGAAGTTGTGGACATGCTCTAGGAGTGTCCAGTCGTCGTCTGTAAGCATAACTAACTCTAGAGCATCAGGATATCTTGCACACAACGCGTTGAGGATAGGCCTTGTTCTAAAGGCCTCTTCAATCATAAGAAGCCAACTATTCCACCGTGTCTCGCCAGGGATCTTAGGGATAGTTGATGGGCACTCTGGAAACCCTTTTGCCAGTCTCTTAAAGGCTTGACTGAATTTGTCGTCTCGCAGTATAACTGCAAAACTGCGGAGTTTTGCAAGTGCAGGGTGCCTTGCAAGGGCTGTGTCTGCAATATCGTAGTTACTACAACTGTAGCTCTCTGTCCCGTCCCTGTTAGACTCTAGTTGTGACAACCTTGCTCTTTCATACGCTAGTTCAGCTGCTTCTTCATTAGTTGCAAACATAAAGGCCTGTGTAGCGAGGTTGATAATATGGCCAATGCAACGTAGTCTTCGCGTCTTCTCAGTCCAGTAGCTAATGCCTTCAGCACGCATAAAGGACTCAATTGCACGGACAAGCGTGTTATTCACTCCCGCGTTGTTAGAGGTTATCCAGCCCAGCCGTGTAGTAAGGTTGTACTCCTTGATAGTCCGTATAAGAATTGTAGCTAAGTATGCCCCAGATTTAGACTCTTCGCCGTCAACGTCAACAAGGTCGAGAAGGAGTTGAATTAGCTGTCCATTTTGGTCCACAAACTGGACATTCACTGCCTGGAAGTGCTTGTGCCCGTGCTTCGTTTTCCACGTGTCAGTGCTGATATAGAAGCAGCTAATTGTATCGTCGCAGAGATATCGAATAACCTCCTCTTGTTGAGCGCGGAAGTTCCGGACAATGCGTGAGGACAGTGAGCTACTAGAGCGAAGCAATTCATGCTCAGCCTCAGGGTTGACAGCCATAATCAACGCTTTAAATTCGTTAGAGACCACTGATTTGTGTGATATACTGCACGCGGTCACAAAGCGGGCAAGGGCGTTGCGGAACAACTGCTTTTGAGCAGCACTGCGGAGGACTGTAACGGTTTGATTGTGACTAGATTCAGCATGCTTTGTAGCCATACTATGGAGGCCTTGTTGCAGGCTGTTGGCTTGTGCAATTGTTGAGGGTGTAGCTGAGAACCTGCCCACAAAGATGGCATGTTTTTGGAGGTGACGAGCCGCATTGCTTGATGGGCCTTTCTAGTTACAGTTGTCCTCTGCGCAGTAGAAGATTTGATGGCCATGATCATCCCTCTCAGCCTCGTAGGGTAGCCGTGCTCTTGCATGCTTCTAAACTGACTTGTCCTTCTGCCCAAGGCCTCTGTAAGGTGTACTGCTGCCCCTCTTCCTCTTAAGAAACTGTGCCCCAGTCTCTGTCGCAGAAGTAACTGGCAAAGGCGTTAAAGGTACAGTTGATTGGGACTGGGTGTCGGCATCGTTAAGGAAGGCGACAATCCTCTCGTTGATATCGATCAGGCTAGTATTGTCGGTATCCTCTGCAGTCCCTGTATCGTCCAGCAGTGCAATTGACGCATCATCATATGTATCATCTTTATCTGGGACAGCGAATGTCTGGGTCAGGCGGCTTCTTCTGGGACGATTAGCCATAGTGGAAAGTGGGTTGGTAGGTTGGACAAAGGTGTGTATACAGCTAAGAGACCGAGTTTTCAAGGATAGGGTATAGCCGAAGTTGAGCCGGCTGATTCAATTGATTCAGAGTCAAATCAAAAGGTCATGAATCTGAGTCAAATCAATCAAATCAAATCAGATTTGATTTGATTATGAATCAGAAATCAAAATCTATGGGGGCTGGGGACTGAGAAAGGGGATGACGGGAATGAAGGGCGGGAAGAGGAGGACAGGTAAATAAATTCATAGAAGACTCGAGTTCGAACTTTGTGAAGACTTCATACTGTACTCGCGCACTCGCATATACATCGAAAACATCTCCTTAGATAATTGAAACCCTCCCACCTCACACATAAGCACACAAAGCGATGAGAGCCTGACCGAAACCCATAGAACACATACACATACCCACACAATCCCCTAACCCTCAGGCGCAGCCATGCTCTGCCTACTATGTTGCTTCCTCACGAACTTTCGCTTCCCATCAATCACCATCCTCCTATTCATAACCTCCTTCTGCCGATTCTCCCACTCCTCCATGAAATTCTGCTTCTCGATATCCAGTATTTCGAGCTCTGCGTCGACGTTGTTGATCTGCTTGGTCAGGGTTCTTTCTTCCTGGATGATGCGAGCCATTTCCTCCCAGTGCTCCTCTTCGGCGGTTCGTTTCGTCCCGCGGGGCGAGGGAGCTGTGGCTGATGGCTCGGGTGCCGGTGCATCTGGTTGCGGCGTGGCGGCGAGGTCGGATTGAATGTGACTTTCGTCGAAGAGTTGTTCACTCGGGACTCTCGGTGGAGCTTGCGGCTCGCTTGGCATGTTGCTGTTCTCACGTTCTCGAGGCTTTGCGGCAGAACGGCCCATGCGCGCTGCGATGTACTCGAGCGCGGAGCGTAAGCGCTCCGGATATGCTTTCGTTTCTCGGAGGACTACATCTTTGGCGATGCCAGCTGCGATGAAGTACCACTTGATCATAAGAGTGAGACGTGCTCTGTCGCCTTGCTCGACGGGATGAGCGTCTTTAGGGTATGTCTTGTTAAATGGATGTAGGATGCGGTGCTTGACGACGGTGTTGCAGCTTAGATGAGTGGGGAGTGATCTACTGGGATTCTCGACCCAGAAGTGGATCTCGTGCCAGCCTCCAACAGGCCTGTTGGGCTTCATGTAAGCATATATTTCGTCTTCGCTCTGCAAGAGACGCCCAATGAACAGTTTCTTTGGTTGTCCTTCTGGTAGCCAGTCTTGATCAGCGAAGCCGAGGCGGTCTGCGTCTGGGATATTATCCAAGAGATGAAGATCATTGTACCCATCTAGGTATTGGCAAAGTGTGTCGTAGTCGGTGACGCCACCTTTGTCGCTGGTTGATGGCGTCTCAACTGGCGTTACAAGCTGTTCGAGGACTGCGGCTTCAGTGGCTGGATCCGGAGACCCGGCATCTTCAGCAGGCTGAGCCGAACGCAGGCCATACGGGCTTCTCGGTTCGACGGGTTCGGGGCTTTCCTCAACTGCCATTGGCGTCTCTCTCAACCCTTCAAGGCGACGCGAGCCACGCCGGTCCTTCTCAGCTTCCTGCCCAACTTGGATCTTCCTCAGTGCATCGTAGAATCGACTACAGTAGTCCGTATAGTCGCCCGGGATCCCATCTACCCATAAGCCTCGAAGCATGAAGTACCACTTGAACAGGATGCTGGACTTTCGTTTGCAGGATTTAGAGACGTCGGCATTGTATTTAAACGGTGCGATGAGCGGCTTTACCATTACGTCGTGTTGCGCTAGGCTGTGTGTTGTCGATGGAATGATAGGACCGTTGATTGGCGTCGAGGAGTAACGCACTTCTCGAACCTTGTCACCGTGCTGTGTCAGAAAGGCGAGAATGTGACGAGAGTCTTCGATGCCAATCACAAGCGCCTCCGGAGGGCTACCTCCAGAATATGGTATCCATTTCATGGATTTGTGCGATGGCAGAGCGTCCAGCAAGTGCAGCGCATCATAGTCTTCGTCGAGCCGTCTTCTTATTTCGCTAAGCGCCATGTTTCAGATAGCTCTTTTCGTCGGGAGTGGAATTTGCGCTAGAAACGAAGATGATGCTTCTTTCTGTAACGCTGAACCAGATCAGATGAAGGTCAAGCGAGGTTTTTGTTTGCTGGCGCTAATCGCACGGTCGCAAACAGGGCGGCACACAGGGTGCACAATCAAGAATCAAGCGACGTCGCTGTCTTAGAGTGGTAGATGCAATGGAAGTAATCGCAACAGTATATGAGGAGGTGTGGAGATATCTTTCAACGACACCCGGCTGAGGAAGAGGAGTTGGTCCCTGATTTCCCAACTAGTCGACAGCAGAGGCAAGTGCGGCGCGTGCACGACGCGCTAAAACGACAGGGGTCCTGAGACGACCTGTTATCACTTCGACTCGTCACTGCAACAACAAAATTTTACAAAGACACGTATATCGTTCACGAATTTCACTTTGCCGATAACAAAGCAGTTCCATTTCTGCAGCAACAATACCTCTCGAGCCTTTCCTTAGAGATTCCAAGTCGGAGCAGACAAAATTTACTCCTTCAAAGCACAATCAACGCAAGCAAATAGAAAAGGTAGCACATAAGCTGCCACAGATAGCAAAGCCAGCCTACTCCAAACATTTTTAGCGTCACAATCTCACTCGCCAGTTTTCGACCCTCGATTCAAAACTCGACAACCAATTTGCATCCAAGCATCCGCTTTTGAAACCCAGCAAACACATGAAGCAGAACAAACATCTCCATCCAGGTCAAGAAATACTCCGCTCCTTTCTGGAGCCACTCTCATCACCACGATCACCAGAGGACTCCCCCAGCACGTAAGTCAACACATAACGATCGTCCTTCTCGATCTCAGCTTTTCGCTTTTGCCTGTTCTCAACTTCGCTCTTGGCGCTCTGCAGCTCTTCTTCATCTGCTGTCATCTCATCCTTAACGGCCTTGATCTGCTCTTCGATCTTCACTATCTTGTCTTTTACTGCGGCTTGCATTCCGTCCAACTTTATCTTCGCTTCGGCGTTCTTGTCGGCAATGACCTTTTGCAGCGCTACGCCGCATTCGCCGAGGTGAGTGGTAAGGCCTTGGTCTTCTGGGCAAATCTCAGCGTATATACTGCGCGACGCGTCTTGTATGGCTTCCGCGCATGTGTTAGTGCTGCACGCTAACATGGTTATCCCTACACTCTCTCTTTGTTCACATATATATAGCTCCCTTCATTCATAGCTATTCAATCAACTCAGTCCTTCATGCTCCTTCTATATCACATACGTGAGAGTTAGAGATGCGGGTTTCTTGTCTTTTTGCGCCAGAGTCGGCATCGTGGATTTGCAGCTGCAGATCCACGAGCTGCATATTGGGGGTCTTGAGCTTGATTTCGAGGCGCTCAATAGTTTTCTGGTTTGTGGTGTTGTCCTTCCTCCTTTTATTCCAGGTGGAGTAGGTCTCATTGCGCTTCTGAAAGGCCTCAGAACTGATGAATATCTTGACCAGTTCATGAACAGAGTCACCTGTCTCCGAGGCGGAAGAATCAGATTCAGACCCGGAGTCCGAAGCAGAACCAAGGTCTTCAATAATGGACGTCGGATTGTGGGGAGTAGCGATCGGATCGTTGGGATTAGACTGTCTGTATATAGATGTAACCCTTGATGCACTCCTGCTGGCTGTGATATTGGTTGTCGGGAACTCTAAGGTGGGTGATGGCAAGCTGCTCTTCGATGGGAGTGAATCGTTTAGCGCGAGGTCTTCTACTGTTTCATCCGGCCTGTCTTCGAGATCACATACAATATCAGGATCGTCCGGCGACCCAGACGGAACCCGAAACCACGTCTCGCGCCTGAAGATCACTCTTGGTGGAGTGTCGACTGATGAAGAGCTTGAGGAGAACATTCCGAAGCGTCCGCTGTTTAGCGGATGGTAGGCTTATTCACAGCGGTAAACCCTGTTGTCTCGTCGCCACCTCCGACGCCAATGTCGAGTGTGTTGTCTTCGGATGCTTGACTAGTCTCTGCCGAACTATCTCGAGCTACGCTTGGGAGAGGCTCAGCGTGCAGCGCGGGAAAAGCATTTTGCGTTGACGGGGAGATGGGATCAATAGAGGCTCGATCGGAAGAGGAGGATTCACTCCCGCTCACGACGTTTGCTGCTAAGTTCCGGTCTCGCCCTGCCTCTTTCTAGCGAATGGTCAGCAGTCACTCAAAACGTGAGGAAGAGTCAAATACCTTGATCGTATCCGAGACCTCATTTGGCGATGGACCAGCACTACCCGAATTGAGCTAGACTTCCGTGTTCTTTTTAACGTCGAAGCGCCTATCCTCAAACTTCTACACAGTGTTGGCGAAAAATTCGAGGTCTATCGAGACAAGCTGTCCGTCCGAGTGGCCGCGAAGCGCGAAGCAACCCTTGAGGAACGCGCGCAACTTTTGTGCCCGAGCAGTTCCTTGATCTTTGATTTCCAGAAATGAATAGGGCTTGAGGTATGCAACTGAGTGCATTGTGGTCTTCATAACGAGCTGTTTGTCTCCATTGCCAACTTCTTGGAAAACATTCACCTGATTTGGCGGCGACGCTCTACGATCGAAGAACGCGAACACGGGATGGCCCTTGAGGTTACCAATCTGCAGTTTCTCATCCGCTCCTTTGGTTATGGTAGGAGTCCGCTCCAAGCGGTTCAGGTATGGCAGATTTCCGGTGCCGCACTTTTCCCATAGGATTTCTTTGATCGCTTGTCGGTAACGACCTCGTCCTGGACCCGGAGATACCACGCTTTGACTAGTAGATGATGTTGTGACGCGACTGGCGACTTCTTGGGTATCGACACTGACCTCGCGCTTTCCTTTTTCTGCCGAGCCGCGCTCAATGTCAAGCAACGCTTGTCGAATAGCGCTATTGACCGTCGATCGTGGCCGTAGGGGATTGTCTTGAGTATGTCCGAGGAGAACGAAGCAAGCTGAAATGAAAGCCTTAAGAGGAGCATCTATGCTGAGTGGTCGACTGTTGTGCGGACGGATGTACTTGAACGGCGCCAAAAATGACACCTGACGAAGCTTAGCAGCCAAGTCAATGGGCGTAATACCGTCTTCGAGCACAAAGGTAACCGTGGCCATCAACATATCTGGAGGGCCTTTCAAACCATGGTTTTGGAAGTACGAGTAGACATCCCGTCCCTTGAACTCCCCAACCTCGAGTATCTCAGACGCTTTGCCAGATGCCTCGGGATCGGGATTGAACGACCTCTTCAGGGACTCGGAGAATGGTATGCTGGTCGTACCGATCACATGTTTGACGAGAGTACTGATAGCCTTGACATCTTCGGCAGTATCGTCGCGATCCATCGCTGTGAATGTCATGCCGGCAAGTCGATGATGATGTTGAAATCCAGCAACTGAATGTGGAAGAGGATGGTAAGCTCGATGTGTGTAAAATGACGGCGGCACTCTTTGGATTACAAACGGTACCGCCGCCGCGTCAGGGCACCGCAACATACCCTACCATCGAACCAAACAATCGAGGCATCCTAAGCGGTATCGCAAAGATGTCAGACCTTGCTTACTGCCCATCCGCCTACCTGCCACCGCTGAAGAGCGTATGTCTGGCCCAATGAGCGTCCAGTATAGATGCGTAGTTTACCACAGGCCTCGGCATGTGGCAAACGACATGTCATAACACTACGCCTGCTGAAAGCTGCAAACAGCGTCCACATATGCGACGGCATGATTGGTCGAGCGCGCTTTCCTAAGTACCGGGTCTGAGCGCGATAACCAGGCCATGGCGGTTGTCAGGTCGCCAGTGCGAAGTCGGAACACATGCGGCAAGTAAGCGGTGAGGTGTACCTAATAGCGGTATCAACACGCAACTTCCGTTCTGAGTCGAAATCGCATGAGTCTTCACGCAGCACGTGATTCTCAGCATACAACACGATGAGGTAAGGACGCTTTCATTTTTTTCGAGATGGTAATGATATCTTCGGTTTGGGTTGTCTACCACATAGCGATAGTCATGGCCCAGATATCCCATATTCCAAACCCATATCAATCGCAACTCCCACAAATAACCCAAACGCCCACCACTCCGCGTGAAAACCCAACCCCATTCCAACTCGCATCTCTATCCCCAAACCCCATATGCTCTCAATCCACCCCACCAACACTCCTCTGCCTCGCCAAACCCTCCGCAATCTCTCGAATCGCCGCCCTATTGCCCCTTAACTCCTCATCTGCCTTTTCCCTTTCCCTCGCCAATTGCTGCCAGAGATGCAACAAGCTCTTTTGTTCGCATTCGATGCTGTCGAGTTGTGTGGCGAGGTCTTCCTCGTGTGCGATAGCGGTTTTCATGGTGGATAGGAATGATGGGACGAGGGCTAGGGGTGGGCTTTGTTTGAGAAGGGGACCTGGCGAAGGTAGGCTGGGGTGGGTGATGGTGATGGTATTGGGGTCTGGATAAGTGTCGTGGAGAGGTATGTATGCCCGGATGCTGTTGTCCCAAGCTAGAGGGCCGGTTTTGAGACGAAGGATTCTGTCTGCGTCTTTCTCATCCTCGGTGGTTTTTCTTCGCTTCCGTGACTTTTGGAAGGAGTGCAGAAGTGCTGCGGGGGTGAGTGTGCGGGGGTTGTTGGTGTCGGGGTCCACTTCGATGGATTGGAGGATGTTGTCGTGGGTTAAGGGCTTTTTGGTGGTGATGGAGGGAGTCTCTGGTCTGGCTGGATGGTGACTGGGGGAATGAACCGGTGCGTCGATGGCGTCGATTTCGCTTTCGCTGTCTTCGATGACGGGCCGGATGCGCTTGGTGCGTCGAGTCAGCTCGTTGCGGATGCATGTCGCATTTAATGAACGGGTAGTCTGTCGGTGTAGTGGAGTATCGCAAATAGATGCTCTATCCAAACCGGTGAATGAATCGGAACGCTGTCCTTGATCTCGGAGCAGCTGAACCTCAAGCTGCATTTCGCGAATTTTCCTGCGTCTCTCACGTCCCTCTTCTTCCCCTCTCCGAATCTCCTCTTCAAGATCTCTCTCCTTCCGCGTAATCTCCCTCTCTTTCTCACACACTCCATGCTGTCCACACATGCGACTTTCCACCATTTGCTGCTGTGCTTCAAATTCAATTCCCCTTTGCTGCCAGGCAGCAAATTCACCAGCGACGTCTGGCGTCGCATCGTCTCGCGGTTTGTTTGACTCGCGGTGCCTCAGCTTCTCAAACGCCATGAAGAGCTTCTTTCTGACGGTCTCTGGCAGTCTCAAAGCACCGTTTCTGCTTGCCGCCTCTTGCAGGAAGTACCAATAGAGTAGGCCTTTCAGCATATCTCTCCGCCTATCCGCCCAGGACTGCTCGCTGTTTACGGGCTGGGCCGACGTTCTGTTCCAGAACTCCTTGAAAGGCTCGATGAAGTGGATCTTGTCCATTATCTCGCCTGGTTTGTAGACCGGTTTATCGTGGGTAAGGACATGAAATTTGAGCTTTGGCGCCGCATCAGGTGATCTTCCGTCTGTTGGTCGAACACTGACCATGGCTGCAACGTCCTGGTTCCCGACTGTGCCAATCCAGAGTTTATAGGGATGCTCCGACGTAATATGATCTTGTGGTTCGATAACCACATCTTCCAACCCCGGCAATCCCTCCACCACATCTCTCAAGCCCTTGCGCTCAAGGTCCGCCTGCAAACTCTTGAGCGTAGCTTTTGCGGCCGGAATGCGGGAAGACGACTGCGCCATTGTATCTGTTGTGATCTGGACCGCTTGGCGAACGGAGCGACGTGAAGCTAAGATGTTACTGCCGAGGTGTGTTGAGGCGAGAGACACTCTGTGTTTGAACTGGACAGCTACGAGTCGATAGAAGTTCTGCGAGTCGAAAGTAGTAGTGGTGTGAAACTTAGGAATGGAAGTAGGAGTTCGCGCCGAGGTCTGTTGAGGTGAGAGAACCCGAGAGCAAATTGCACGAGTTGAGAAAGGATAGGATGAAGGAAAAGGTGTCTGTAGTGAAAGACAAAGTAAGTAGCCTCAAAGCGGCGGCAGTAAGTGAAACGCGCCACAAGACGAAGCTAGAGGTAAAGGTGAGTGTCAAGCACCACACCTGCACCCAGCCGTAACAAGACATAGCCATGCAATAAAATACAATCTTCAATATACGAAAATTTGGGATATATGGGTATATGGATGATACATCCGACACCCGCCCAACCCCAGCCCCCAAAACACCCATGAAAATGCCCCGATCATCCACATGCACCGACCCTTAAGATTACAAAGAACCCTCACACACACACAAAAAAAAATCAGGTCTCCGCCTCCGCCATAATCTGCTCCCCCTCATCCAGCATCTCCACCACACGCTTCAAATTCCCCACCATCTCCTTCGCCTGCCCGACGAGCAGCAACTTCTCCGCATTGGCGGGGAGGCCCAAATACGTCGGAGGTTCGCGCTCGGGCAAGTCGTTGACCCAGTGCATGAAGTCCTTCCAGCCAGTAGTGCTAGGCAACTCCAAGCCTTTGCTATGTTCCGTGTCTTTCACGATTTGGAAGTTATCTTCAAAGGCGGCGGGCGTCATACAGTCATCGACAATGGACGCGAGGGTGCGGAAGTCAGACTCGTCGTCGATTTTGCCGCCGTACATTTCTGTGATGAGGATGCGCAGCATTTCCCATGGGATCTTTGTGGGGGCGATGTTGGACCGGCCTTGGGCGACGGTGTCGATCCATGTGTCGATTATGAAGCTGCAGCATTCGTACTAGAGGGTTGTTAGCACGGAACGTGAACATAAATGTGAGAGAAGACTTACGTCGCTGTCGTTGAACTCCCAGAAGCCCTTCCAACCGAGTGTGGGTGCGTAGCGAAGGCGCTCTTGAATCACGGCGTGCAAGAAGGACAAAACAAGGTAGACACGCGCCTTCTCTACAGGAGCCTTGGTGGCCTTCTCCGCCAGCGAAGACAGTGAATCTTTCATATTAGCGCGGATACCAGCAGGCTGCTCGTAAGACAACACGCGCGAAGCTCGAAGAAGATTGACCGGGATCTTCGGGCTCGTCTCCATAGACAAGAACAGGCGAAAGTCAGGATTAGGCTTAAGCGACTCCAACCTCTTCTCGAGCGATTGCAGCCATTGAGGCGCAAGATGCACGTTTTTGACGAGGACCCAATTTCCAGTCGTCGCAGCATTAGCAATGGCCTTGTCTGCCGTTGCAGCACCCTCATTCGAACCCATAGCGATGTTAGAGCACGTCACGCGTTCCCTCTCGACGAGATTGTCGACCTTGTAGCTGGCGTCGAAACCGGGACTTGAGCTGAGTGCCACTGGAGTGACGGCGTTGACTTGCTTGACGATATCTCCAAGGTCGCCGCTAATATCCATGATGCCCTTGCCAAGCACCTCCGTAACAAAGCGCTCGACAGCAGGAACGAAGCGATCCACACGGAATAGCTTGACCAGGATGAGAGCTCGAAGATGTTTGTCGAGCTTATTGAGGTTTTCGGGCCAGACTTGCGGCACATGGCGATCACCAAGTTCCTCGTTGAGGAATGCATCCCAGGTGGCAGGTTCCACCTTCTCGAGCTCCCCCTTGAACATGGCTAGCTTAGATGCACGCTCGATGACCTCATCCTTACGCTCGGGCTGCGTGGAGACATCGACACCGTCAAGATCGTCGTCGAGAAGCCTGTCGATATGTGTCTTGTCCATCTTGTAGGGCGCGGCCTGTACAAGAAGCATAGCAAACGTGACGCGGTCCTTTTGAAGAAGTGAGAGCGAAGTCCGACGGTAGGCATCAACGAACAGCTCGGTGATGATCTGATCGATGCGCGCAGCGTAGCCAGTGATGGACGAGTTCCTGATCTTGCGCAGTACAGTTTCAAAGATCTGAGTGAAGTACTGAAGCGAGAACTGGTAGAAGTGATTGAGGTGGTGAAGTTGCTCCAGCACCGCGAAAATGGCCGAGCACGAACGTGCAACGACGGTGTACTCCTTGGTGATGTTCTCAACTTCTGTCATCACACCCGCAGTTTCAGAGACCTTGTCCGAGATCTCCTTAGCCTCCTTCTTGAGCGTCTCTAGAGTCTCGATAACGCGGTCGTCATCGAGAATATTGCCGCGAGACTCGTTGAGGGCTTGAAGAAGACGCTTCTCAAGCTGCCGCAAGTGCACAGCAAACTCTCCTTGCATTTTGATGAGATTCGATCGTCGCTCATCAACATCCGGCCTCTCCGATTTGAGCACCTCGTTGAGAGTCTGAGTCTGCAAGCTGCTCTGCGTGACTGTGAAATTGACAAAGGTAGTGCGACTGCAGATATCAGGTGGAAAGTTGGCAGAAGGATCGCGCGTCGACAGGTAGAGTCGGAAAGATGGCGAGAAATCGATCTCTTGCTTGCCCAATTGGATGAGCACACGACCACCGGTCTTCTGGTACTCCTTGTTGAGAACATGGTTGAGAATCGGATCCAAGTGTTCGGCGTCCTGAATCAAGATGGGATTGCCGAAACGCAGAGAACTCTCAAGCTGCTTAGTAAACGAATCGTCCAAGAAGCTCGTGACCGTAAGACGACGGTCCTTGCACTCGTTCTGGAGGAACTCAGTCGTTCTACCAGAGGGATCGATGATGAGCGGGTATCGGTTGAAGCGCTTGAGTACGATAGCGTTCTCGGTGCACAGATCATCGACCGGTAAACCATTGTGTTGCCATGTCAGGCGATCATCGGCAGTCGAAAGGTACTCCGTGAAAGGATTTGGTGTCTTGTATGTAATGCCAGAGTGTTTGAGATGCTCGAACCAGTCCTCAGTCAAGGCCTTCCTGTACTGTTGGTCATAGTAGCCGGCATACGCGATAAAGGCAGCCGCTACCAATACGTCACCAACAATAGTGTCGATCTGCGAGTCGAAAGACTTGCTGCTGACTTCCCAGCGTTCGCGCTCGGACGACAAGCTATCGAGAAGTCGCACACTGCGGTCGACCTTGAACTGGACAGTCGACATCTCCGTCTTGATGGCCTGGGTCTCGCTAATCAGTGCCGCGTACTCGGTCTTGTACCGGCCAATGCTGTCCTCCAGGTTCTGGATCAGCATCTGAGTTTCCTGCGCACCTTCCTCGGTCTTTTGCAGTTCCGCTTGTAGATTGTCGACCTCAGCACGGAGCGGGCCAACACGATCCAGGATGTCGGAGTAGGTAACCTGAGCGGAGACCCACTGCACTAGCGGACCACACGCCTTCGAAGCGCGGTTCACCTTCTCGAATGTGAACTCCTCTCGGGAGAGGTAGTCGTTCTGCATCTTCTTTCGATGTCCAGACGTCATCTGTCGCTCGTTGTCAAACTGCACAATGCTTGCAATGAAATCGTCGCGTCGGACAATGGAGACAATAGTCTTCCAGCTATCCGGCTTGTGGCCAAGCAAAGTACACACAGCCTCCAGTGCAAGCTTGACACCGGCGGGAGGATTCTGCATAGATCGAACTTCCGTGAGATGTTGTCGCTTGATATTCTGCACACTCTTCTGTGCCTCAATCACAGCTGGTTCAGCCGCCGCCAAATCCGTATTCACCTCCTCTTGTCGCTGTTGAATCTCCTCCTTGTCCTTTGCAAGCTGAGCTTGAATCTGGATAGACCCAGCCTTCTTCTGTTCAGCCTCGCGCTGATCGGCAACCATGCGTTGCAGCTTCTCATTCGCCTCAGCGTCCTTCTTCGTTAGTTGCGTCTGCTTCTCCGCAAGGCTCACACGAAGCTCCTTGACCTTGTCGAATGTCTCACGAAGCTTCTCCAGACCCACGTTGAGATGACGTTGCTGCTCCTCCAAGTCCTCGCGCTTCTCATTGTAAAGTGTAACGTACTGCGCAACGAAGTCGAGGAAGTGACGTGGCGTAAGATACATCTTCCGATTCTGCGTCTTCTGGAGCTTGTCGTTCTTTGATCTCAGCGAATGATGAACCGCGACCATAGCGTTGACCACGCTCTCGCGATGAGATGGTGGCAAGTTGAGGCCACGATAAGCAACCGGTATGCTATCTGGAGCGACATAATTCGGTCGGTCAAGATCGACAGACTGAGTGAGCTCAGAGCTGACCTGGTAAAGAGCTTGATCAGACCAGTCTCCGAACCAGTTAAGCACGCAACGATTGAACAGAGCCGGACTAGTAGCCGCCTTAGACGACAAGCCCTCCTCGGGAGGGTTCATTGTGAAGACGACGTGAAGATTCTTGACGATCTGATCCGTGAACCACTTGTAGAGCTCTTCCTGTGAGTCGAGAATGGTACCTTGTCGCTGAGCACCTTCTTTGATGGCGGTCATGAGAGCTGCATACTCGTCGCCTTCGAATAGACCAGGTACCTCAGCATTGGCGAGGAGGGTATTCATGCGCTCGAGGAAACCAGAATCCAACACGTTCGCTTCATCCATGATGAAGCAGATCTTCTCGCCCTTGCAACCGCAACGACGGAGGACATTGCGCAGATCCTCATCGAAGTCTTCGCCAGAGTATTTGCCGTGAACTTTGATCTGATACACGCTGAGACCATTCATCCAGGCGACAAAGCGGGACAAAGTTGTCTTTCCAGAGCCACTCACACCAATGAGGATAAGATGACCCTGCGGCTGTCGGAAGACACGATCGATGCGTAGAACATGCTCGAGCACATCGTTGAAGAGAATAAGCGGAACATCGACCTCTTCCTCGCAGAAAGTCTTGAGACGAGCCTTGACAAAGTCGCGCAGTTGTTCGCGCTCGACTGGGATGTAGTTCTTCGATAGCCAGTTGGAGAAAAGAATAGGACCACCAAGTGCTTTGCCCTCGTCAATGGTCGGGAAATGTTCCAGCGCAATCCGATGTACGCAGTCGTCAGTCCACTGCCGCTCGTCTTCCGCAATGAGACGATCCTGGAACAATCGAAGGGCTTCATGTGCCCAAATCCTGACGAGGCCTTCAACAGGTAAAGTCTCGAGTGGTCGAAGGGCCTCGTAAATACCGCGAACCCAGCGCGTCAGCTCACGCGGGGAGTAGACGTAATGCGGTTGAATATCCGGAGTGAATCTCTTCTGCGACTCGGCGTACAGCTGCACCATAGCCTTCGTCAATGCATCAGAGTAGCCACGCAAGGTTGGAATGATCTTCAGCACAGCGCTATTGAAAGTGCCGTAGATCTGGAGTAGTGACTGTTCACCAGGATAATCGACCATGATAAGCGGCGCATGTCGCAAGAATCGCAGACCCATCGGCGTACGGCCCGCATCAGTAGGAGGGTTACAAGCACCCACGAATTGAATGCGATCCAAAGTGACCCAAGTCTTGTCCGAAGTCCTCCAGAATCCGTTGTGTTCGACAAGCTGTCGGAGGAAGGAGATGGCACGCTGAGTACCATATTTATCAGGAGCTGGCAAATTTATCTCATCGCAGAAGATAACGAGCCAGCGGCCAACCTGGGTAGGCGTAAGCTGAACGCCATTGAGGGTCTTCTTGTACTCGCAGTACTGCTCGAAAGTCTTGATAAGCAGATCCGGAGTCGTCGCGCTTGAGAAATTGAGACCAACAACCTGCATGTTGGGTAATTTGCGAAGCGCACTGAACAAGGTCATGGTCTTTCCGGAACCAGGCGGACCACATAGTAAGAGAGGCTTGTGCTCTGCAAGCCATGAGTAGAGAACGTCTTCGTGGCGTACAGTGTCCAGCGTAGGAATGACCACGTCAGTCTGTACGATAGAGTGAGTATTGACCTCGACATTAGGTACTTGATTCTGCCACATGTCCCAATCCGGCTTGTCAGGCTTGACATCGTAGTCGATGAGCGATGTCGTCTCATTGAGAGGCGGAAGCTCCACATCAGTAAGCCCAGCAATGAGGTCGCCGAATTGCTTGCGGTCCGTCAGAGGACAGTCACCAACCAAAGCCCATACTATCGCAACCAGGAGCTTCTTGGCAAGGTACGTCTCCATCTTGTCGTCTTCAAGCGGGAAATCTTGGTGTTGTACATTATACTCCAGCACATTGCGACAAGCCTTATTGAGCAACGAGAAGAGTGTGTTGAGTGCTCGAATATCCGTGTACTCCATGATATGCTTGAACTTCCTCGCCAGACTGAGCGCTTTCTCGATGAAGCGATCTTGTGTGAGTTTGATGTGCAGAAAATCAGCGACCATGGTCTGAGTTGCGAGAGTCTTTTGGGACATCTGGCCTGGTGCCACGGAATCGTCCTCGATGTCTTCGAAGGGCACAGACTTGAGATGCTCAATGTAGTTCTTGATCATCATGTCGACCTCCACGGTGTCATCACTGAACCACACCATACCGCAACGAGAAACGGTAGCAAGCGTAGCGTACTTTAGCGTCTCGACTTCGAACATGATGCGGACGTTGGATGGCAGGTTGAGACGCTCACCGTTGGGAAGAGTGAGGAGTTTGTTGTCGTCAAGAACAGAGTTCAAGTTCTCAACCCATTCAGGATCGACATCTCCATCAAACACGATCCAGTGTCGCTTGGTGTCTTCCCCACGGAGATTGTCGACGATCTTACGGAGGATGCTGGTGAACAGACCATCGGTCCACTCGCGGGTCGTGCTGTCAAGTGTTCCGTACAGCTGTTCCTTGTTCATCACCTTAGGGTCGATGACATGGCAGACACCCTCAACATCCTCAACAGCTTGCAGAGCAGAGAGCAACGTCTTCCAAGCCGCAGATTTACCTGATCCCGAAGAGCCAACCATCATGACACCGTGGTGCAGGTTCTGAATCTGGTAGAGTTGTAAAATCTTGGTCATCCAAGCATCACTGACGACCAGCTTGGATACCGCTGCACAGGTTCGAATCGCTGCTGTTAATTTCTCGAGCGGTGCGGGAATGTACTCGACACCCGGGAATGAGTCCTCCTGGATCGCCTTCATGAGATCCACATCCGAGCGGATGAGCTTGGGTGCCATGGTCTCTCGCAAACTCTGGATGATGATTTGCGGCTCCATGGTGGCTTCGTCCGGAATCTGCGACTCTTCTTGCACCGCGATACGGGCGCGCTTGAGCCCACCAGAGCTCACGAGTACACTCTTCAAGGCACGCAGGCCAAAGTCGTAATGTGCTTGCTTCGAAAGACCGGCCGCGCATTTGTCGAAGAACGGCACGACCTGTTTTGAGAGTTCCTTTGCTTGTGTGAAACCCTGTGAGTAGAGCATGACTTCGGCGATAAGTTCCTTGTCGGGCTTCGACATGGCGACGCTTCGGAACAGCTTCTTCAAATTGTCAGGTAAGTTGGAACGACCAGCATAGCCGGGGTTCATGGTGATGAAGACGCCAGTATTGCCGTTGACAGTCAGCTGGCGACCAATGAGCTCGATCTGCGACTTCTCATCCTCGACAACCTTGCGGAGACCTAGCTGGATGTTCTGAATCTGCTGCGACACAGCCGAGAGAATGCGCTCCTCGAGACGATTGAACTCGTCGAAGCAACCCCACGCACCGACCTGGCAAATACCGAGGAAGATACGGCCCATGGCTTGGAAATCGAAAGTGTCGTCACAGCAAAAGACAAGGGTAAAGCGACCGAGTTGCACACCAAGAGCCTTGACTGACTCGGTCTTGCCGGTACCAGCAGGTCCATATGGCGAGCCACCGAGGCGCTGGCAGAGAGCTTGGGTGAGAGTAAGGAAGCAGCGATCGGTAAGAGGCGTGCGAACGAGACGGTCTGCAACGCCCAGGTATTCGAAGCCATAGTCAAGAGTGGCATTAGCCATCTTAATCTTCAAGCGAAGTAGTAAATCGTTATTCGGCTCGTACACATAACGCATAGACAGAAGCCACATGTGATGCGTAGGCGAGCGTGCACCCACCTTGTGCAGCTTGTGGATGACATCGCGCTGATGAACGAACTCGGTGATAAGATCCTCGTACTTGCGGCGTTGAATGGGCTCAAGGTCGCCTAGAACCGCAGTAGCGAGGAATTGAAGGAGGTTCACTTGTTTCTCGTACAAGTGAGGCAGTGTCGCGCCTTCATCAGCAAGAGACTTCTCCACGGTGGCAGTCCAAGCCATTTGGGTACCAAGCACGACGACCTGCGCAGGGTACTTGGTGAGATAGTCGTTGAAGGCCGCTGGATCTATCACGTCGTCCGCAACAATCTCCGCAAACTCCTCATAGGCTTCGTACGCCAGCTCCGCGAGTGTAGTCTTCATGTTGTGCTCAAGCGCACCAAGCCACTCGTTAATCCTCGGGGTCTTGACGAGAGAGATGTCTTTGCGAAGCTGCACTTCCTCGCCCTCCTTCGACGTAAATCCCTTGATGACACCATCCTCATCGACGAGCAGTCCCGAGATACCAGCAAACATCTTCCTAAGATGCTTGGCGATGCGGAGGACGTCGTTACTATTACCGATGATTTCCAGCAGGTCTTCGTCACCCACAAAGTAGAAGCGCGGGAAGGAGACACGTTCGCGCTCCAGATACTCTCCAAGGGCTTTCTGGATCTTGTTGAGAAGCTCAGCAAGACGCTCGAGGGATTTCTGTACGCCAGAGATGTTGAGAACCTCTAGGACGAAAGGCTGTCGCGAGACCTTCTTCATGACTGACAGGAACTCCGAGTTGATGTTCTGAAAACGAGAAGACTCCATTGGCAGCAAGTGCTTGATATCGGCGTTACCAGTGAAGACACCCTCAAGGTATACCCACTGGCGCTGCACATCAATCCAGACATCGAAAAGGACATGAACACGGTTCAGCTTGTCTTCCCATGAAGAAGCTTCCTCTTCGAATTCCTTGTAGTACGGTGAGTGGCGCATAGCTTGCAGCGAGTTGAGGTTCTCGCTACATTTGGCGAAGAGGTCGTCCCAGCCACGAATCAGGCGGCACTTGTTTTGGTAGTTGACGAGCTCCAGTCCATAGTTTTGCCATGTCTCTCGGACCTGCTTGAGGAATTCTTCCAGTGCCATCTCACCCTGTGCTTGTGTGATGACGTCTCGAATGATCTTCTCACTCGGGCCAAGCTTGAGATCCCATACGTCGCCAAGGGTCATGGAGATGGGTGAATAACGCTTATGGGGCCTAAGCTGCTTGAAGATCCTGGTCCAATGGCGCTCACGGACAGCATCGGATCGTAGCTCGGCAAGCACGGCATTCTCCTTGAGCAGCTGCTTGAGTGTAGTCTGAACATACTCAAACGCTTGATACTGCCGCATACGACTAGGCATATCCTTGGTCATCTTGAGCAGATTGTCGATGTTTTGTCGAAGTTTGCGCGGCTGGATGCTACTCCAGAGAACTTCGCGGAGGTCGTTGATGCTGAGCCAGATGGTACCAAGGGCAGACCATACAGATTTAAAGTCATGCACCTCTTCCAAAAGAGTCTCCAGTGCATTCTCGGGCGACGGCGGCAAACCAAGAGCTTCCTTAGCTTTCGAGATGTTTCCAGACTCGGTCTGCAGCTGGTTGAGCTTCTGGTCAAATCGTGCGAGGATGGTCGAGGCCTCGGCAGGTGGCAGATTGCCAGTAACTGGTTTGTCCTCAGCCCATTCCGCCGTGATATCTACGATCTTCTGGTTGACGACCTTGTCCTCTGCAGCAATCTTGGCTCTGAGCGCGTCAGCCTGGTCGTTGGCTATCTTCGTCTTTCGCTCGAGAACCTCGGTCAAGGTCTGCCACTCATGATCAATCTGGTCCATCTCCAGCCAATCCGAGGGGAACTGGTAGCGTTGGCGAGCCAAAGTAGCTGTACCTTGCCGGAAGGTGACAATCTCTGGCTCCCACTCCATGACCTTACGCTTGCATTGCTGCACGGTGGTGATGAATGACACAGCTTGGGCGGTTGAGGAGGCTTCCAGGGTTTGTACTTCCAGGTCCTTGCGTGCTTTTTCGATCTGAACAAAGACATCGGTCATTCGCTGACCAAGCCTGCTGGCAAACTTGGTGAGAATCTCCTGCTGCCATTGATCGTATTTGGCATTGACCTTGACCTGGACTTGGTCATAGTCGACAGTAACATAACCAAATCGGCGGCTGATGTCGGAATTGTCAAAGGTAGCGCGTGTCTTTCGGATCTCTTGAAGAAGCTGCAGCCAACGGGAAAGATCTTCGCCGAGAATATCATACACATGCTCAGACTGGAGGTCCCACAAAGACTGGAATTGTAGCCACTCATCCACATATGATGAGATATCTCGAAGCTTGCCTTCGACAGCACCGTATACTTCGATGAGTGATTCCGTGCAGCGGCTGGGTAGGTCGGAGAATTGATTGAGAGAAGCATCGTCGCTTGCTTCCAGTCGTATCTCGTATCGCGAAGCCTTAATCTTCTGGAGAGTGCATATAACGGCGAGCCATTGCTGCAATTGTTCGAGCCAGCTTGCGCGGGCATACTCGACAGGCGGACTAAGGTAGATGACCTGGTTGCGCATCGTGATTTCGAGTGTAAGTCGAGAGAGCGCTGGCTTGACCTCAGACACCTCATTCGGCGCGGGTTGGCTGATAGGTCGTCTTGTGTCGTCCTCGTTGTCCACGTTGCTGAACACCTCGATCCACAGTGTAATAGCCCGGCTGAGACGTACTAGCAAGATGGCTTCAATGCGCGCGTTCATCTCAGCAACCCAGGACGCAAGGTTAGCGTAGTTCTCCAAGTTGAGCTGATCGATCTGCTTCTGGATAGTCTCGAGATTGCGCTGGAAAGCATCTTTGTTGTACGGGCATGTTTCCAAATCCTTCAGCGCCTTCTCAATCGTCGCATTGATTGAGACGAGGCCCGCAACCTTGGTTTGTAGCAATGATGTCGAGGCAGCGAAGTCGCGAACAAATTGAACGTGCTTGCTCTCACTTCGAACGCTACCAGCTCCGACCGGGAAGCCGGACTGGCGGACGTGAAGGTCATATGCGTGCACGAACGATTCCCACTTCAACGGCACTCCTTTACCCACGAGTGCTTGGACGTCGTTGGCGTAGTTATTGAGTAGCAGTGAGACCCCAGCCATCTCGGAAATCGAGCGCACGGTCTGTGTATACGTGCGCACACTCTCCATGAGACTGACAGCATATGGATATACGCGCTTGGCCTCTTTTGAGATGTTGTTGATGCCATGAGGAACCTGGTAGCCCCGCCACGTCAAGTTCCGCACTTCCTTGAAGAGGGCAATAACTTGTGCATCGAAGTTGACATTGAGCTCTAGGATGTTGCCCGCCGCGCGGTTCTTGCTGACAAGGAAAAGACGTCCTGATATCGACAGTTTCCTCCGCGCGACCTCTTGTAGCCATGACTCGAAGATGGGTCGAGTGTCGAGCTTCTTCTTGAACATGCTACTCTCGGCTTGCAGCTTTTGACCTTCCGAATGGAGTGCCCAGTCCTTGCCCAGGATGTCTTCGACCTTGCCCATGTAGTTCTCCAGCTGAGTCTCAATCTGGCGGGCCCAAATGACAGCACCAGACACTGGCGGGAAATCGCGAAGTTGCGCCATTGCATGGGCTTCCGAGTTGCCGTACTGGCGCTTGAAGCGCTCGTGGAGGGCGGAGATGTCTTGCTTGACATTCTCAATAAGTTGCGATTGGTATTCCGAGATGGCTCCTCGAATCTTGGGTCGCACGAAGAGTGGATTGAACTTGGAGAAGACGCGGAACATCTCACTCGCGGTCTTGGCGGTGCCCAAGCGATCCCTCAGTCTGGCAATGATCGAGTTCTCGACACGCGACGTGCGCTCATTGTACTTTTGCTCGGCCTGCTCGAATAATCGCGTGCCTTCTGCCGACACATCTAGCACATCCACATCCTTAAGCACATCGTACGCTTCCTTGACTTCTTTGACGGCATCCACGTCGCCAATCTCCTCAATGATCACCTCCTTCGTTTGTGAGCTGTCGGAAAGCGATGATTGCGAACCCAGGACGTTGACGATGGTGCGTTGAAGCTGCTCGTGGTTTTTTCGAAACGTGGTGATGTACCGTATGCGCTCCTCCGTCTCCTTGTGGCGAGCTGCGATCTTGATGGGAATGAACTTCTCGTTCCTCCGCCTTGTCACTTCACGGGCAACATTGGTGAACTCCTTCACATTCTCTTCCCAAGTCCGCCAAATGCTCTCTGCTACAGCCATTATAGCCTGGAACTCGGGGTAGTCCATGTGCATTAGGGTCTTGCCGTGGAGAAGCTTGTGCAGCTTCTCGTCGAGATCGCCGGAGATGGCTTCCACGAGAGGAAGTGCACGTCGGACCGGGTACGGGCAAATGCGGAGCTTCTTGTTCATGTGGCCGAAGATGGAGTTGATTGCTTCTTGTACAGCTTGTAAGGACGTCGCGGAGAGGAGCTGGTCGAGCGGGAACTCGCGCATAAGCTGGTTGTACTTTTGCACCAGATCCGTACTCTCCTTCAGTCCAGTGTCGGCGCTGAAACTAACGGTCGCCTGGAATCGCTTCGCATTCTTCAGCACATCCAAGGTCAGCCTAACACCAGTGCTACCAAGCTGCCTCTCGATGTCTTGCAGACGGTTCTCCATAGACAGCCAAAAGTTGATTTCCTGTCCCGCCGTCCCTGTCGACACGTCGCGCGATGTCTTGGTGATGGTCTGTATCGACTTGATCCAGCCATTGACCGTAGATTGGAGGCCGTTGAGAAAGCCGCTGTCCTGCAAGATCGCTGCTGGGATGAGCTCCGGAGATGGCTTGACTCCCTTTTGCTCAGCATCATCGAGCGCACTCTGAATGAGCGGGTGCAGTGGTAGAAGAAGCTCCGGAATCTCTGCGTTTTGCTGCAGGTGTCCAAAGCTCAGGGTCAGCTCGGCCATCTTCTTCTTCGCCGCCGAGATGCCGGTCCTGGCGTCGTTGTCACCCTTGCTGTATGCTCCCCCCGAAGCCCGCTGGCTCTTGGTGTAGTTGTCAAAGTACGGCTCGACCGTGGCCTGCATGTGCGACTGAAGGAACTCGTAAGGCGAAGCATCTTGCGAAGAAGCGTTATTAGACAATATGTATCCGGGAAGGGTCGAAATGTGAACTTGGGTGCTAAGGGGTATCGCTGGGTCTAAAGGTAAAGCTCGCTTCGAAATGACAACAAAGGCCACGCAGCTAGGCGGGGCGGAGAATTCGGACGAAATAGTGTAGGTGAAGTGCTCGGTGACACCTGAAAGCATGTTAGCATGGTCGCTCCTTCCCACTCAGGTGGTACCTGCCATTTGTGCCATCGAGACCGTCCACGTGAGGCTCATCGACTCTGCTCTTGACCAGATACAGCGCCGACTGCCCCTCTGAAGCGAAGCGCAAGCATCGTTGCAGGGTATCCTCTTTCCGTGCGGCAGAGAGCAGACTGCCAGGTGCGTAGAGATCCTGTTCTGCTGCGCCGAGGTTGACATCGAGGATCTTTTCTAGGTATGCGACGATGATGTTGGCGTCTATTGAGGGTGGTGTCGGACTGGGCGCCCGTATGCTGCCGTTGGCCGCCCCTGGGGCCAGCGGTCCCTCCATGTTGGTATTTTGGCGGAAATGTCAGGGTGAAGACATGTGTTTCTTCGCTGCCGGTGGTGTGCGAAGGTGGGCGGTTGTAGGATTAGTCACGAAGAGGTACGGAGGGTCGCAGGTGCCTGGCGGTGATGGCGATGAGTTGTCTCTCCGGCTTGCGAAAGTTCACGGGAGCTTGAGTCGCGTCGACGCGGCCGGTGCACGCCTTACCCGAATTGCCCACTCCCGCACTTGGCGCTGCCGCAGGGGATCGGCGTAAATGCGATGTGATTGGCGGCTCAACCTTGAAACGATTGCGACGATTACACAGCTGTGGACGGTGATGCAGGTGATGTGTACGCGACGCGAGGTTTGTTTGACGTTGGCGTCCTGGTCACCAACACTCAGCACGCAGTCACGATCCTACGTGCGAGGAAGGCGCAGATTCCTAACGCTCTGGCCCGCACGTGGCAGCCGTCATTTCGGTTGCACAACGTTCGGCTGAAGACCCTGTCGCTCGTATCATGTTCGCAAGGCTGCATTAATTGCTTCTGCTATTACTCTGACGTACGGCTGAATATCTAGTCGCTGAAAGCATGTCCTGGATGTGTTCGCGACTGCTTTTGGAAAGCAACAAAATAAGACAGAAATAAACAGTCTTCCTGTAAGCACTAAGTGAAAGATAGCATGCAGGTTGGGTGCATTATAAATGCCACATACCTGCCTACTGCATTTGCCTTTTACTACGACTGACATACGCCACATCCATCGACTTCGCAGCTCGCACGTTGAGAATGCGGGTATGTGCTTCTATCCAAAGATCGCAGAATTCCTAGGAGTGAATATAAGCCTGAGCATCAGTAAAGTTATTACTATACTTGATCAAACACACACATAGGTCATCTCATCCCTCCTCGCCCTCGGTCCTCCAACTCCACACCATCCCCCTCGTCCAAACCATCATCCCTATCTCCATCTCCATCCTCACCCCCTCCACCGACCCCAACTCCAACCGGACTCCCCAACCTAACCTCCCCCCCAACCATCGCTCCCAATCCCACCTTCCCAAGCACCCACCTCCCCCACGCCGCAACCCTCTCCATGCCCTCATCTCCTCCACCTACACCCCCCTGCCCCGCCTCAACCGTAAACTGATACTTCAAGCAATCCTTGACCGTGACAAGGCCCGTCAAGCGTCCGCGATATTCTATGAGTATGACGCGCGGCCCCATTTTCTTGAAGAGTTCGAGGACGGTTTCGAGCGGGAGGCGGGGGTGCACGGTTAGGGGGGTGGGGTCGATGAAGCGGGAGAGATCTAAGGGCATCGACGTTGATGTAGCCTCCGCACTGGCCGTAAAACAGCATTCCACATCCGCCGCAGCGCCTAAATCCTTTCTCGCTCTCTCAACCGCATACCGCAACTCCGTGCGTCCCACGTACCCCACCAGCGCCTTTCCCTCGCACACCGGAAAGCCCGAATACGCATGCGCGTCGAGCAGGCGCTCGACGTGCGAGAGCTGCATGCCGTGTGCGGCGAGGCACGTGACGCGCGACGACATGACTTTGCTAACGGGCACGCCGAAGGTGTGGTCTTCTTTGGAGTCGAGGAAGGGGTAGCCGTTGAGGTAGATCATGCGGTCTGCGATGCCGCCGTGGCCGAAGCGTTCGCTGACGGCTTTCGTGACGCCGACGACGATCTGTATCATGGAATCAGCATCATCCTTATCATCAACAGCAAGAGATGGTTGTGGGGAAGCTTACCATGGTGGGCAGGATGTACGTCAAAGCGCCAGTGATTTCAAACATGATGACCACAACGCTAATGCTGATATGCATAATTCCGCTCAACGCTGCCGCAGCGCCAAGGAAAGCGTATGTGCCGGGTGTGATGCAGGGCCCGTCTGGGTCGCATGCATTGAAGAAGGCTGATCCAGGGAAAGATTCGTGGATGTGTTGGACGAAGATACCCACCATGCGACCGAATGCCGCACCGACGGCCATGGAGGGCACGAATATACCAGCCGGAACCTTACATCCGAAGGATATGACGACGAGGAGTGTGCGTATGATAGTGGCGATGGCGAGGCTGCCGATCATGTGCCACCGTTGGTCGCGGTCGCAGAGCTTGTCGTAGTCGTGTCCGTTTTCGCATTCCTGGAAGAGAATCTCCATGCTCTCTGTCATGTCGATGCGGAGGAACATGTTGGGGTAGCATATGATGGCAGTGACGACCGCGAGTGTGACGGCTTCCATAATGGGATCGTTGGCAAGGTGTTTCTTGCGAAAGACTTGCATCCTGAGATTCCACTTGATGACGAACGCGCCATACAAGCCGCCGAAGACTCCGATGACGAGGTAGAACAGTATCTCGAAGAAGTGCCACCCACGGTCGTATTTGACCTGGAACATGACAAGCTGACCGGTGCGGAAAGGGTTCATTGCCTATATATCTATCAGCCCCGACACACCTAACTGGACTGCATGCCGGATGGCAAAAAGACGAGCACGACTTACAGCCAAAACAGCCGTAGCAACCAACGCGCAAAAGTAACTCCTCCAAAGCGTCTTGAGCGGGAAATAATTCGACATCTCCTCGAGCGAAAACAAGACGCCCCCAATCGGACTTCCAAACGCAACGCCCACGCCCGCCGCCGCACTCGCGCTCAATATCTCGCGCGTCTTCGCCGCATTGCGCCTATACTTGTCGAAGAACCTGCTAATCACATTCCCGGTGCAGACGGCGTAATGCACACTAGGCCCTTCTTTCCCGACGCTAAGGCCACTCGCAATCGCGAGCGGCAAGCCAATGCTCTTGATGAAGAGCGTCGTGAAGCCCAGAAAGCCCTTCATGACAAACCCAGCTATGATGCACTTCATCTCGCTAATGCCGCTGCCTGCCGCGTACGGCGCAAAACTCTTGACCAGCCGCGCAGCCGTGAATGCAAACACACCCGCGAAAGTAATGTACACGACATAACTGAGCGGCCAGAATCCGCCGCCCCAGTGCTTCCACTCCGCGCACCCCGCCTCGGCGCCCCAGCAGCAAAACGACTCGTTAAGGTAAAATGCCGTGGTGCAGTAGCCCAACTTGATATCTGACAGCCACTCGGTGACGATATTGAGGAACGCAGCATTGAGACCTATTGCGCTGCCAACGAGCGTAACAACAATCCAGGCCTGGCCGGCATCATATGCTTCGGCGATCTTTGCGCGCCAGATGCCGTTGCCCCTGCCTAGATATGTTCGGCCGTCGTGATTGCGGGGGCCGAGGGCGCGTCTGTTGCGCCGCGCTTTCCGGCGCAGTTGTTCGCGCGCGGCATCTTGGACCCAGTCGATTGTCGTGAAGTCTTCATATCGTTTGATCTCTGCTATCTCTTCGACGATGACATGGTCCGTGTGCGTGGTGTTTGCGGCTTCGGGGTCGGCGTCGGCATCGTGTTCGAACGAGTGTATCGACGTGTTGCGGCGGCGGAGGGAGGGTGTGAAGGAGATTGAGCGGGTTGATCGGGGTGCTGGACGTGGATTAGAGGGTTCGCGAGCCCTCGGGACAGGGCGAGAGTTAGAAGATTGCCTAGCACGCGAATGCGCTGATTCTGTACCATTCATCGCATTGCTGTATCCATTCAATTCAGCCTCAAACAGTGGGCTGGAAGAGGTGGGAAGCTTAGTAGACGAAAGCTCCAGACAGCTCCAGATGGACGTCTCGGAAGTCCGCAATGAACGATTGGTCCGTGCCAAGAGCGCTGCTCATCAGCTTCAGGAGGACGCAGTATTTTTATTATGAATCGAAATGTTAATTCGATTAGCGCCATATAGGAGTGTGATTACAAGAGAACATTTTATCGCCATTTGAAGCGTATTACGATACATTGACACGATTGAGTTGTTCATGGTGGGTTGTTATTGGGGACATTTGCACTCTTCAAACCGACAAAGTAAACTACTAAATAATTCACCAAACAACACCACAACATCAAATCAGGCCAAAACTTGCACAATAGATTGCCTGAGACTTCCTCGAGAGGATACAGCAGTTTCCAAAACAGCCCACCTAAAGCGGTCTTCAAACCAGCAAAGCAGCATTCCAACAGCATTTCATCTCATGACTAAATTCATCTATTTCGACTATCATGTCATGCAGGGTATCATCAACGTCTATATCTATTCATATGCCAGTATTCGCATCAGCCATAGTATCAACTTCGCCATCTACGCCATCTCAGCTATGTCACCAGGCCCTCTTTAGATGCCGAGACCTCACCACCCACCAATCTCATCGACTTTACTCCATCTCGATAGTGCCGGGAGGCTTACTAGTAACTACTCAAACATTAGCAACCATTATCCTAGGGGCGCAAGATCCAAACTTACTGTCATACACGACCCTACACACGCCATTAACCTCATTCACAATCCGCCGACTAACCTTTTTGAGAAACTCGCCATCAAACGGGTACCAATCCGCCGTCATAAAGTCGCTCGTCTCCACGGCTCGGAGCGCAATTACCTGGTCGTGCACGCGCTTGTCGCCCATGACGCCGACGGCTTTGACGGGCAACAGGGCGGCAAACGCCTGGCTGATTTTCTTGTACAGGCCCGCGGCGCGGATCTCTTCGATGAAGATGAAGTCTGCTTCGCGTGCGATGCGCACTTGTTCGCGCGTGACTTCGCCTAGGATGCGGATAGCGATGCCGGGGCCGGGGAAGGGGTGGCGCCAGACGAGGTCTTCTGGGATGCCGAGTTCGACGCCCAGGGCGCGCACTTCGTCTTTGAAGAGCTCGCGCAGAGGCTCGATGAGTTTGAGGTTCATGTCTGCTGGGAGGCCGCCGACGTTGTGGTGCGTTTTGATGGTTTGTGAGGGGCCTTTGAAGGAGAGAGATTCGATGACGTCTGGGTAGAGCGTGCCTTGAAGGAGCCATTCGATTTCGCCGGCGTTGCTGGACTTGTGTGCGTCTGCTGCGATCTTCTTTGCTTGCGATTGGAAGACCTCGATGAAGGTGTTTCCGATGACTTTGCGCTTTTGCTCGGGGTTGTCGGTGATGCCCTTGAGACGGTCGAGGAACATGTCGGACGCGTCGATGACGGTGAGGTTGATGCCCAGGCCCCTTTCGAGCGTCTCCTTGACCTGCTTTGCCTCATTCAGCCTCAGCACGCCGTTGTCGACCATGACGGCGTGGAAGCGGTCGCCGATAGCCTCCTTCATCAGCTTAGCTGCAACCGTAGAGTCGACGCCGCCGCTGACTGCGCCAATGACCTGCCCCTTGTCGCCGACCAGCTTCCGGATGCGTGTAATCTCCTGGTCCACGAACTTACCCATAGTCCAGTCTGTCTGCGCCTGGCAGATATCGACCGCAAAGTTTTTGAGCACAATCTTGCCCTTTGGTGTATGTGTGACCTCCGGGTGGAACTGGATGCCATAGTACTTGCTCGTCTTGTGCGCAATGCCTGCGAACGGCGCATTGGTGGTGGTCGCGACTGTGGTGAAGTCCTGAGGCATGTGACTAAGCTTGTCGCCGTGGCTCATCCACACCTCAAGCTCATTGCCCAGGTCCTTGAACAGCTCGTCCATATGTCCGCCTTGGTTCTCCACCTTCAAGATCGCGTGTCCGTACTCCCTCTTCTCGCCCGCAGCCACGCCGGCATTCTTGCCGAAATGCCATGCCATCTCTTGCAGTCCGTAGCATATTCCGAGAATCGGAACCCCGAGGTCGAACACTGCATGATCAACGTGCGGTGCGCCTTCCTCATATACCGAGTATGGGCCGCCGGAGAGAATGATGCCCTTGGGTTTGAACGGGATATCGGCGAGTTTGGTGTTGCACGGGAGCATCTCGGAGTAGACATTGAGTTCGCGGAGTCGTCGTGTGATGAGATGTGTGTATTGTGAGCCAAAGTCGAGCACGAGGATGGTGTCGAAGGTCTTGTGGGGCGGAATTGGGTCTGAGTTGTCGGTCGCCATGTTGGACTGAATGTTTGCTGGGGTGAAATTATCGTTTGAAAGAGTGTGAGAAAAGGTACGTAAGGAGAAGTGTCGAGTTAGTGTTCGGGAGGGGTGACTCTAGGGTGGATTTCAAAAATTTAGGTGGGGCTATCGATAAGGACCATGCAGAGATGCGCGACCGCGTTTTCCAGTGCAGTCACTGCACCACCAACACAACACAGCACCAATGGCGAAACGAAAGTCAAAAGCCGACCCGGAAGACCTCCCCGACGCGCCCGATAAGCCCAAGCAGCAAGATGACGACGACTCGGGCAGCGACTCGGTATGCGCCGCCAAACTCCCCCCGCCATGCGCCGCTCACAAAAGTTAGGACATGGACATGGTCAACGTCGACTTCGAATGGTTCGACCCCCAGCCTGCCGTCGACTTCCACGGCCTCAAGACCCTCCTGCGCCAGCTGCTAGACGTCGATTCGCAGCTCTTTGACCTCTCGCAACTCACAGACCTCATACTCTCGCAACCCACACTCGGCAGCACTGTGAAGGTTGATGGCAACGAGACGGATCCATACGCTTTCCTCACTGTCTTGAATCTGAAGACGCATAAAGTGCGTACCTGGCATATCTCACTCAAGCGCAACACATATTGACGCAGCAGCAGGACTCAAAAGTCATACAAGACCTAACAACCTACCTATCCCGGAAGTCAGGCCCCATACTGCCAGACTTACCCGCCCTCCTCGCCCCATCATCGCAAGCACAAGTCGGCCTCATCCTAACCGAGCGCTTCATAAACATGCCCCACGAAATCGTGCCCCCAATGTACGCCATGCTCCTCGAAGAAATCGCCTGGGCGCGCGACGCCTCCGAGCCCTACAATTTCACGCACTACCTGTTTCTCTCAAAGTGCTACAGCGAAATACAGTCGCAGCTGCCCAGCGCAGATGCGCCGCGGACGAAGAAGGCGAAGAAGGCGACGGAGGGGGAGGTGTTTTATTTCCATCCAGAGGACGAGGTGCTGCATAAACATGCGCTGGGACATGGCGGGTTCGAGTATGATACCCCCGTAGACGAGGGCGCGAGCGATAGTAAGCGGGCGTTTCAGGAGTTGGGAGTCAGGCCGATGGGGCATTTGGTGCTTGTTGATGCGGGGAGCTTTGAGGGTGCTGTGGCGGGCGTGAAGGCGTTTTTGAGCGGGGAATGAAATATGCGAAAAGGCAGGGCGTCGTGGATTCTAACTGGTGTTACATTGCATACAGCACACACGCGCTCATCTACCTCTTCCTCAAGAAAACCGCATAGGAAAAAAAAGATGCAATCCCACTAGCTATTCACAATCCCCCGTCATGCCGTGCCGCGTCTAACCAATAACAACCTTGCCCTCTTCGGGGAAGTCGTACGACGGAATCTCCAAGTTCAGCGGCGCCGGTCCCTTTCTTATGCGCCCCGAGATGTCGTAGTGCGAGCCGTGGCAAGGGCAGAACCAGCCTCCAAAGTCGCCCGCCTCGCCAATGGGCACGCATCCCAAGTGAGTGCAGACGCCGAGCATGATGAGCCACTCTGGCTTCTGGACGCGGTCGCCGTCGGACTGGGGGTCGCGCAGGGACTCCCACTTTGTGTCTTCTGCCTCTTTGATTTCGGACTCTGTGCGGTGGCGGATGAAGACGGGCTTGCCGCGCCATTTGATAATGACCTGGTGGCGTGTTAGCGTGGATGTGGGGGAGGGTGTGTTGGGGACCAGAGGGGGCACGCACGTTCTTGCCCTCGGGGATGGCGGCGAGGTCAATTTCTACTTTTGCTTGGGCGAGGACGTCGGCGGAGGCGGACATGTTGACGAGGAAGTCTGTAGGCGGGGGTTAGCTTGTCATCTGTATCAAGCCGAGCTCCCATGCCATCCGCAAAACAGCCAATTGCACTGCTGCAGCTCCACAGCCGGTCATGCTCCCAATTCCATGCCCCCTCTTATGACATGCAGCTATCACTGTGCTGGGTCGCCGTACCTTGCACAGTGGCCTTCGCGCCAAGCGCCGACAGCGCACCCATAGTGCCGACCATGAAGTACTGGAAGACCTTGGGGCCCGTCTCGCCGCCCTTATTCCTGTACGCGGCAAACGACGGGATCTTGGTGGAGTCGGGGCTGCTCTTGAAGGGGCTGTCGAAGGACGAGGCCGAGGCATTGCGCGTCTGCAGCGCGGTGCAGCCGGCGCGGGCGACGGGCAATTGGTGGGCGGTCCATGAGCGTGCAATGGCACGGGATGTGTTTGCGAGGGCGGGCATCGTGGACGCGGGCGCGGATGTGGGTGCTGGGGATGGCGTGGGTGAGGTCGTTGACGATTGAAGATTTGGCAGGTCGCAGCTGCCGCTTCGGCGGGCTCTTAGTAACGAGGGTGTCGTGCCCTCCTATTGGTGAGTGGGACCTAGTAAGAGAACACCAAACTGCGTCATCCATGGATTATTTCAACACCATAAAAGTCATTCATCTGACTTTACTATTTGCTAGGAACATACGTGCAAGCTGATACAGTGACTGCTGTCCGTCTCCACGATGACTGGTCTCAGCCGTATACATCAGCTTGGCGTCTGCCTGTTTCTTTCAGCTTGATATCGCGTAGTCCTTTAGATTCCACTATCATTTGCTGAATGCTCAACCGTGGCTTTCAGTATCGACCCTGCAGATGCAAAGGGCGGTACGGCAAGGGCGCTAAGAATTGCACCTCTTGATAAAAGCCCTGGGTTGATCTCACCTTCATCAACCACACCACTGCAACCTCGTCACTTCAATACCTCGAGAAATCAAAGGCTAGCAGACGCTCCAAATTCTACAGTCATGGCCCCCAAGAACAACGAAAGCATAACCTCATATTTCCAGCCCGCAGGCGAGGCTAAAGGCAAGAGCAAGGCAGTCATAAAAAGCACCGAGGAGAGTAACCCAAACACATCCAAAGCAACGTCTCAGTCACATCCACAGACCAAAGGCAAAGGAAAGCGACAAACCTCATCCTCACCACTACCCCCAACAAAAAAGCGACCCAACACCACATCCACACCCACCACCCAGCCCTCCCATCTCGCCTACACCGACATCCCATCCAACTGGCTCCAAGACACCCCCGCAAATGACTCCCCCACCCTCCACCTAACCCACCACAAAGGCGACCTCTTCGCCGCCCCCGCTCACACCCTCCTCATCCACGCTTGCAACACTCAGGGTCATTGGGGCGCCGGCATAGCCAAAGCCTTCAAGTCGCTCTACCCGGCTGCATATCGCGCACACCACGCCTTCTGCGCAAAGGCGCATGACCCCAAGACGAAGCCTGTTCCTACAGGCACCTCGCAACTTCTCGCGCCCGTGGACGGCAGCGAGCACTGGATTGGATGTGTATTCACGAGCGCCAAGTACGGCCGGGCGAAGGATAAGCCGGACGCTATTGTGCGGAATAGTGTGGCGGCGGTGGAGATGTTGCTTGAGCTTGTAAGGGTGGCGAAGGAGGCTGGGGAGGAGGTAGGGGTGGTAAGGATGTGTAAAATCAATAGTGGGAAGTTCGGTGTGCCGTGGGAGAGGACGGAGGAGGCGTTGAGAGGGATTGTGCTGAGGGAGGGGTGGCCCGGTGAGATTGAGGTTTGGGAACCGAGGGAGGAGGTTTGAGAGGTGGGATGGGATGGGATGGAGCCTGTGATTTGGGGTTTGATGGTGCGTGTATGTTCTTATACTGTTATGACCATGTCTAGGGAAATTAATGGGGATGGATAGGGCATACAGGTCTTTATATGCTAGGACGGAAGATAGTCCAACATGTGTAGAATACAGCCACGCACCGCGTGTTGTTTTTGATGCCTCACCAAATCCGCGCTCCACCGTACGAAGATGTGAAAATGATTCCGCGCATGGACGTGTAAAACATCTCATTTTCCATTATGGATATTTCTCGCGTCTTGGAATATGTTCCAGTCCATTCCATCCATCATCCACACATACATATCTTCCCCAATCAATAGCGCCTGTTCAATGCTTTTCCAACGCCACACAAAATGCAATCATTACAAGCAATTTCAACCCAGCTACCGCCCCGCCCCATTCACACTCGTAAACCCGCCCGTACTCCTCCTCACCTCAGGACTCGCAGTCGCCACTTGCCGCGGCGGCCCACGCATCTCCATCTCCAGCTGCATCGCCGCAGCATCCTCGACTTCTTTATCGCTGTCCTCGACGCGCGCATCGACGTCCATGGCGTCGGGCTCAGGTGCGGGTTGAATTCGTACCGGCGACGAAGACGCCACGCCATTTTGCATCTCATCCCCCACACCTCCATCGCCATTACTCTTCCCCCCCGCCTTCCCCTTGCCCTTCCCCTTGCCCTCCCTCTCCACCCTCTCCCTCTCCCTGCGCTCCTCGGTATCCTTCTCCCTCATTTCACGCTCCTCCTTCCTCTTCCTCGCCTCCTTAAACACGACCGTCTTCGGCACAACATCGACCGCAAACTCCAGGTTATCCGTCTTCGCGACCGCGCTGCTGACGTCGCGGTATTGTATGTTTCTGCGCGGCTTGCGCTCTGTTTTGACGACGTTGTGGGTGGTGGTGGCGAGGTGCTGGATGAACATTTCGGTGGCGAGCGCGATGGCGAAGGCGGCGTTTTTGGACACGTTGAGGCGCTCGGGGTCGGCGTGGATGATTTTTTGGACACGGGCGACTGGGGAGAGTTAGTGGGGTGGAGAAGATGGAGCGTGTTGGGATTGGGGGGCGGGGTTTAGATGGAGACGGGAGAGAGGTTTGGTGCTGGAATTGAGAGTGCGTTGGGAGGTGTGCTGGGTGTAGTAATGGCTCCATGGCTCAATAGGCTTTGGGATGGGAACGGCTGAAACTTACGAGGAAGCGACACATGTCCAGTGACCTCCTTCGAGGGCGCAATCGGGGTGTTGTTGTACGGCATCTTTGCGCCTGGGAAACCGCGCTGAGGGTCAAGGTGTAGTATCGATTTGCGCGTCCCAACTGCTCCGAGGTGCACAATAGCTGTTCGAATTATGATGCACCTAGTTTGACGCGTCAGAGTCGTGGGTGTATGTGTGTGTGTTGCTGGTAACGCGTGTTGAAGTTGGTGAGCTGCCGTGGTCGAGGTGTAGTAAACCTTGGAAGTTCCGCGGTGCAGCCTTGCAGCATGGGTACTTTCATCGTAAGCAGGTTTAACCGAAGCCGCTGCGGCTTACTGCATCGGGAAGGGTGTTTGGAACCTTGATGATGCTGAGATGAAGCGCCCACCTTCCTACAAACTTTTCTACTTTTCTGACAAGTGCCGATAGGAAGATTGACTATTCGTTACTACCGGTCAACGTATTACGAGTACTTCTGCAATTGGCTTTCTGACACCTGCATCACGATCTGGTACTACCTACCGTCGCAACGCTAGCCATGAAGCTACCTCTAGCATGCCTTCTTGCAGCGAGTGTGACCACAACTGCATTGTCTCAGATTCCGTTCCAGGAAACACCAGACATCTCGGGCTTCAAGGTCCATCAGTCCCAGTTCTCCCCTGACCATTCCATCCGCATCAAGCAGCAACAAAACTCCACCCTCTGCGATGCCCACTCGAAGCAGTACACGGGCTGGCTAGATGTCGGCTCCAAGCACCTTTTCTTCTGGTACTTTGAGTCGCAGAACAAGCCTTCCGAGGACCCATTGCTGCTATGGCTTACCGGTGGTCCTGGAGCTTCGTCGATGATTGGGCTGCTACAAGAGCTGGGGCCTTGTTTGATCAACGAGCATGGCAACGGTACGGTATATAACGAATACGGGTGGAGCAAGAATGCAAACATCATCTTCGTGGACCAGCCTGCTGGCGTCGGGTTCAGCTACCTCGACGAAGGGATCCCCGTGCCTGGGACGAGTTTCACAGCGGCCGCGGACATGCAACACTTCTTGCAGCTATTTACGGCCGATGTGTTTCCGGATCTTGAGGGCAGGAAATTTCATATCACAGGCGAGAGCTATGCTGTGCGTGCAAGTCCATGTTACATTATCCCAGTTGCTAACTCAACTGTAGGGCCACTATGTCCCAACACTGGGCGCACAGATTGTGTCTCAAAACGCGCTCTATCCTAAACGCCCTCAAATCAATCTGGCGTCTATCTTCGTTGGTAACGGTTACGTTTCGCCTCTGGATACTGCCTTTGGCTACTGGGAGACACTCTGCACTACCAATCCTGGCGTCGAAGCTCCCATTTTTAACCAAACACGCTGCGACATCATGGCCTCCAATCTACCGCGTTGCATGGACCTCGGCAAGGTGTGCTACAACCATCCCGACGTAGCAATCTGCCAGGCTGCCGAGGAGGTGTGCTGGACTGGCATTATCGAGCACTACGACGGCGAGTCTGGCGCGGGCGGTCGCAATCGCTTCGATATTACGCATCCGTGTCAGACAGGAGACGATATGTGCTATCCAGAAATCCAACGCATCTCAGATTATTTGAACACACCGTGGGTCTGGGAGGCTCTGGGTGTACCCAAAGCCGTCACAAACTACAGCGTCATATCCGAAGACGTCTACATGGCATTCGCACTAACATCCGACGACGCAAGCACCACACAGCCCCAGGTACTCTACCTGCTCGACGCCGGCATCGACGTGCTCTTCTACCAGGGCAATCTGGACTTGGCATGCAACACGGCGGGTAATCTACAGTGGGCAAACTCGATGCAGTGGAAGGGTCAGCCGGCGTTTGTTGCGCAGCCGAAGAGGGCGTGGAAGGATGGCGGGAAGGCAATCGGGTGGTTTAAGGAGGTTAAGGTCGAAACGAGAAGCGGGAGGCAGACTACTTTTGCTATGTCTACGGTGGATGGGGCGGGGCATATGGTACCGTACGATAAGCCGAGGGAGGCGTTGGCATTGGTGGAGAGGTGGTTGGGAGATAGGAGCTATGCGTAGATGAAGATGGGTACATATCATAGTCCTTGTGTACATGTGACTTGATATATACACAGCAATATGGCGAGCACTTTGCTTTGTAGAGGATCGGTGGATCTGCGTGGAGTAGCAAGTCATCACTAGATGCAGCTCGATGGCAGAGCCGCATTTGGGCTCAACAGCTCGCAATCGCAACACACCAATCATGCCAGGGAAGTATGGTACAGCCCGCAGGTCGCACACCACTGTGCGCCACGGTGATTAGTGCCCGAGATTTGGTGTCTTTTCTCCACAGAAGAATATTTACGTCATCGAGTTATGACGTAGCATCGGACAGACATTTACATTAAAATCGGAACGACCTCCAGGCACAGGAAACACAAAACCATTTTCAACTCTCCATCAAACTTCAAAACAACCCTCACACTTCACAGTTAACATGTCTGGAAACTCAAGCGTCGGAAATTCTGGTGTGTACCAGGCTGACGACCAGCGCACCGTCAGCGACGCTACCATCGAGGAGGAGAAGAAGGAGAACAGATTCCACGAGGGCAAGGATAACTCGCACTTGGCTCAAGACTCCAGTACGTTCACGTCATCATAGACAGTTCCACTCCCCTTCCATCATGCTTCAAAAGCATCGATGCTAACCCAATGGCAGAGGACGAGCGCTCCATCAAGAACAAGCTTGCGCGCGAGGAGAAGCGCGAGAACGAGGACGAAGACATCTCAGAGCAGGAGAAACTCCGCCGGGAAGACGCCACTGCGCCTGCGCGCGCCCACGGCAATGAGCCCAGCAAGGGGGCAAAGATCGACCAACAGATCCGCGAGGAGGAAGAGGAGGAGCTCAGACGCAAGGGCAAGGCTTAGATACCCCGCTGAAGACTGGGACGGTATGAGACGCCAATTGTCCAGCATTGAGCTGAGACTTGGAGTATGAAATGAATAACAAACCTTCAAATATTCTGAGCTTTGAAGAGATTGTGAGGCTCATGATGCAAACTTCGCGTGACTGTCGTGCTTCCCCTCCATGCAACAAAATGACTCGCGCGCGACCTCGGAACAAATGCCGACAGCAATAACCCCTCGACATGTCTGATACCAGCTCCAAGGCCGACGTCGCCCTGTCTTCGGAACATCAACGCCCGTCCCAAGCTCGAATTCCTCCGTGACAAAGCATTGCGACTTACATGCATCTCCTGCGACCCATAAGACACGCCGCCCACGCATCCACCGCCTTCGCACGCGCTTCCTTCTGCCCCACCAACACGCTCCTCTCGAGCATCCTACGCCACCACACAGCCAGAATGTCGTCGAGCATGGCGCAGCGCCTCAAGGGCAAGACGATTGTGATTACGGGCGCGAGCTCGGGGATTGGCAAAGCAACGGCTGTTGAGTTTGCAAAAACGCAGCCGGATGACTTGAAGCTGATTTTGACGGCGCGGCGGGAAGACACGCTGAAGGAAGTCGCGAGGGAGATTGAGGGGTTTGCGAAGGGCGTGAAGGTGCTGCCTGTGAAGTTGGATATCAGCAAGATAGACCAAGTACAGGCGTTTGTCGGGAATCTGCCAGAGGAATTCAAGGACATCGATGTGCTAGTAAACAACGCGTAAGGCCATCACTTTCCTCTATCCCCCAAAGCCCCAGTGTATGGCACTGCTTCTAACCATACCAGCGGCCTCGTCAAAGGCATGGCGCAAGCCCCCGAAATCTCCACCGCCGACATCGACACCATGTTCTCCACAAACGTCACCGGCCTCATCGCCATGACACAAGCTATCCTGCCCCTCCTCAAAGCCAAAGACCGCGGCGACATCATCAACATCGGGTCCATCGCGGGCCGCGAGCCCTACGCCGGCGGCAGCATCTACTGCGCCACAAAGGCGGCCGTGCGCTCCTTCACCGACGCCATGCGCAAGGAGCTCATCGCCACGCGCATCCGCGTCATTGTGATTGACCCGGGCCAGGTGGAGACGGAGTTTAGCGTCGTGAGGTTTGGTGGGGACACGGAGAAGGCGAAGAAGGTGTATGAGGGCGTCGAGCCGCTGACGGGTGAGGATATTGCGGAGGTGGTGGTTTTTGCGGCGGGCAGGAGGGAGAATGTTGTGCTGGCGGATACGTTGGTGTTTCCGAGTCATCAAGTAAGTTGTGTGGGGGAGAGACGTGGGTGTGGGGTCTTTGCTAATCTGGTGTAGGCTGCGGCGGGCGTTATGCATCGCAAGACGGCGCAATGACTAGCCGGGGCGAAGTTGTAGATATATCGAATAGAGGGGTTTTGTGTATATGTCAGTTCGTATCTGAGTCGCGCTATCAGCTTGAGGTGGTGTTTGCTACTTTCATGGAGATGCTAACAGTGCTTATTAGACATTCCATCGAGATATAAACTGTTTCTAGCCTTCTCATCTCTTCCACACATATCTCCAGGGATCTAGTATAACTACACTGAAAGCACTGTGAATCCCCACGCGCTCTACAAATCCTCACCTCTCCCTTCCGCATCAAATTGCTCACCCCTCGACCTTTCACCACCAAGAAGCCTGGTAGTATATCATCACTATAGCGCAGTCTGTGGTTAAGGTTTACACTCACTCGCTCACTCTCTACTTCTGGACTCGTCAACTGCACATCCACCGAGACTTATACACCTAACGTAAGGACACAGAGCTTTCGTCACAGGCACCATGACACGAGTCACACGCATACCTGTACCTTCACGCACCGCACAACGACCGAGCACAGCGTCAGATGCAGCTGCGAAGTATCGTTTACGCGCCTCGACGTCGCCGCCGCGCAAGTATACGTCCCTTCTGCCTTTGGACGACTCTGCTGCTGCGTTATCGAGTGTCTTTCGCGGCGATGTGAAGACGCTCTTCGCGCTCAAGCCGGACGAGGAATGTCTTGTTCGGGGCAATGTACGCGGCGAAGTGTCAACCCTTCTACAGGACGATGGCACGGATGCGGAAGAAGCGAGGAAAAATCGCCTTATGCGTAGCCATAAGGGTATATCGCTTGCTTTCCTGATAGCCAGCGCCGACACTACTATAGCCACAGAGGAGAAACATCCTGGCGTTGACGGTGCTGCAGATACAACAATCTCCATTGAGTCAATGAGCAGCTCATCGCGCGCCTCACTAGACGATGATACAAAGCAATGCGTCCCGGGAGCGGCCTTACGCGCAGCTGGCGAACAACCTCCCTCGCTGCGCTCATTGCAAAAGCATCAGCCGCAGAAGACAGCTATCCAGACGCAAACTCCGATTCAGATGCCTCGGCCGAGAGCGACTCCTCCAACCATGAGTTATGCGCGCTCGACGTCTTGCGTGAGCGCTTCTGGAAGCGCTTACATGATAAAGGGAACCTGTTGCAGTATCAGGATTGGCAGAGTTTGAAGTGGGAGTTTGGCATGGAGTTTGTGGGTGGACCGAGTGGGTTGAGACGAGTGGTTGATGCTGATGGGATTGGAGAAGAGGGTGAGGAGGGCAGTTTGCGTATGGATGTGGATGTGGATGTGGATGTGGGTGATGGGCAGGTAAGTGCATTTTTTGGGTACTTACCTGGGCAGCGTGCTGACAATCCACGACAGCCATCGATTAGCCCATTCGAGGACATCAAAGTCGAGATGCTTGCTCCTCTTGAAGTGGATGGCAGAGTTGCGTGTGGGGAGATTGATGTAAGTCTCAGTATGATCTCTGCCTGCTATACAGCACTAGCGAATTACAGGCTCACGACGATATCAACGAAAAGGATACCTCTGGCCCAGATACCCCAACCCCTCCATCTCGAGTCGTTAACATCCACAATGTCTTGGCCAACGATGCTCTGAGCGGAAAGTCCAATACCGACACGTCACTCTCTTCCAAGCCAAGCTCGACTTCAACGGAGTCTTCGAGCGACACGGCAAAGACGGGATGCTCGCGTTCCCTCGATGCTAGTAACTTCAAGATTTCGGAGCGCAAACTCCGAAGAGAATATTATGTCTTTACGGCCTCCAAGGATGTTGGTGGTGTGGACGAACATACATTTGGTACAGCGGATGTTGAGCGCACCAAGCAGAGCTTGATTGCAACCGGATCTTCACGCGACACGGCAAAGCCGGGATGCTCACATGCCTCTGATGCATACAATCTTGATGTTTCTGAGCTCAAACTCCGGAGAGAATACTATGTCTACACTGGAGGTGTGGATGAAGGTACATTTGTTACGGCGGATGTTGAGCGCACGGACAGCCCCGTCATGGGTCCGTCCCTGAACGTCGTCCAGCACGCGCGACCGGATTTAGATCAAGACTTGGGCGTGTCACACATTACCCCCGAGGAAGCAACTCTTCGCGTCCTATTAACCTCACTGACACTCGACCCGCCATCCTCACTCCCTCAAGTCGTCAATGAGAATGAACTTGATGGAGAACATATTCCCGCAGCGGCCGAGCATAATGACTCTTCCGATTTCGCAGGCCAGGCGGAGACTTCACGACGTCGCCAGTGGATGGAAAAGGCGAAGAAGGTGCCCGAGCAAGCCCACCGCCTCGCGAGATCGACTAAGAAGTTCATGCGCACTGTGCTAGATTGTGTGCCGCTGGTGATGGCTGGGCGTAAACCTTACGGTTTGTAACTGGTTAGTGGAGAATGCTAGCGTCGTGGCTCGCTCTTCTTCTGTATGCGTAGTGCTTTTGAGGGGTTCTTGCGTGTTTGAAATTTTATCTACCGATTTATTTTTAAGCTTTTTTTCATGATTAGAAAGACGCAAATAAACATCGTGTTTTCATTCTAGTTCAATGTTTACAATTTCTTAAAAGATTGGAATTTAGCCACTCGGCTATGTGAAACAATGTTGTTCACAACGTTCCAAGGTTCTGTTAAATACAAGGTCCCGTGACTTACGTACTTCACTGTAAGCGAACCTCGCGCCCCAAATGCCCCTTATCGATACACGATGCTATCACACCTAGCGGTCCCTAAGCCCCGCTTATCTATCCCAACCTCCAAGTATTTTGCAATACTTGCACAGCAACCGCGCACGTCCCGAGTCACCCGCACAACACTTTGAACCCTGCCATGATAGACGGAAACCACGGTTACGACTAGCATTAGCATACATTTTCAATCCCTTACGTCGCTGGAGATTTGAATTGACTCAACTGTTCAACGTCAACTCACACATCAACTCGAGCATCAAACATTTACGAACACACACACGCACACATATCGACATCTCAACACAAAAATGTCGACATTCACCCTCACACGCTCCACACACACTTCCTGGGCCGACGACGACGACGACGACTTCGACTTCGACACATGGAAAGCCACCGCCGACCTCTCCGCCCCAACACCAATATCCCTCCCTCCCCTGCAACTCTCGCGCAAGCAAGAGGAAACGCCATACTCAGTACACTTGCCCACCGAAGCCGCGCCGTGGGCGCGCATCCAAGACGCCTCGCCAATTCGCCACCAGCCCACCAACTTTGACGACTTATCGGGCTTCGAGGAAACGGCGCTGCGTGCTATGAGGGATTGTGTTGGCGCGCCGCCGCACACAGATTTGAGTTCGTGGGATGATGGGACGGCGTCGCCGCGCGAGCGGATGAATTATGCGAGGAATTGGAGGCGCGTCAAGGTTGATCTCGGGTGGGATTGTAGGGGGGTGGCGATGTTAGTGAAGACGAAGTTGGGGGAGGCTGAGACGGTGGAAGAGGAATTCACCACCACCACACTCGCCGACCTTCCTTCAGATGAGGATGCTGGAGTTGAGGGTGAGGCGTTGCCGGAGCTAATGCCTGATGAGGGCGTGAAGCCCATCGTAGTACTCGACGAGGGGTACTACAGCGACGTCTCCGCGCCTCTTTCGCCCACTCTTTCCGCACCTGAGGAGGGCGTCAGTGCGACGCAGGTCGACCTTTCTCTCTCTGATATGCCCGCCCCGCGACGACATCGCACCGACTCACTAGACGCCGTTGCCACAGATGGCGTTGTCGACCTCTGGTCTGCGGGATCACGATTTTTCGCTGCGGACGAGGAAGACGTGAAGATGCCGGATGAGGTATGGGGGTGGAGTGCGGCAGCGGTTGTGGCGGTGGGTGTGCTTGCTGGCGCGGGCATGTGGTTCTGTCGACGGCGATGAGTATTCTTCGGAAGCGCTGGCTCTTCTCATTGATCTCCCCGAACTTCCATCCCTGGCTTGAGGATCCTTATGGGTACGGTTAGAGTCCTTACTGACTCCCTCCTTGGGGTTCCAATATTGCCGGGTGGAGGGGCTGGGTCGGGACTTTGGGAGCGAGTTAGCGCAGCGTTTGGTTTGTTTGGAAGCATAGCGAGGTGTTTTGAGATGCATTGTATGGCATTGTATACCCTGGGATTAGAGCATTGATTATTGAAAAGCAGAGAAGCAGTAAGAACGATTTGAAGATTGACACTTGATTTATGCGCCCGAGTATCTCAGGCTAACAGTGCATGCCCAGCAGCCCTTTATCAATCATGATCCCACCGACTTAATGATGTATTCTAATTACTTCGGTGCCTGCCCTCCACCATCCGCATTCCCTCCCTGCACCCCCAACCCCGGACAACAACACCCCTTCTGCTCAAACCAATTACAAATTCCACTACAACACTCCGCACAGCACCAATCCTCTCCATATCCCCACCTCGCACAACACCCCTCCTCCTCAGCGCCGCAACACCACCCGCGGACTTTCCCTCCGAACCCACGCACGCTATCCCAGCATCTACGCACACCGTTCCAACAATCCATGGACAACAGCGAGTGTAAGTCGTCACGGATATACATGCCGATGGCCGCGCCTGCACAGAGGCCTGCAATACCAAGCATCAAGACGGCGATGATTATCCCCGTGTTAAACCCGGAGTCCTCTGTATTGGGACTGTCGGGCAGGAACATGGGATGGTCGGAATCGGGACCTTTGACGGAAGGGGGGTGGGCTTTGGCGCCGGGCATGGTGTGTGGAGGCGTTGATGCGAAGGGCGGGGCGCCGAGGATTGGGAGAGCGGTGGTGGTGCATGTGAGGGCGAGGGCCTGGGGTGTTTTGTTAGGTTGGTGGTTAGGGAAGGGTGGGGGATGTGGCTTACTGATAGCGCGATGAGCGAGCGACTTGATGAGGTTGTGGATGGCATTTTTGCGATGGACCAGTGTTGTGGCGTGTATGTATTTATAGTGATGGTGGTAGCGATGCGAGCGATGAGCGATAGCGAGATGGGATGCGTGGGTCAACGATGGTGATGTTTGCGATGAGAGTTGAGAGACGGAGAGGTGCCGTATACGAAAGCGGGCAACATGTTTGCGGAATGGCAAGTATGAGACAGGATTGAGGAAGTTGGTGTCTGAAGATCGAACCGCTGCTTCCCCATTTGACGGCCGTCACTGCCGTCTGTGACGTTTCTTTTCAAGCCGCCATTTCTACCTCACTCTCAAAAATAAACATTGATGTCAGCCACAACCGCACTCAAATACCAAACCACTCTCCTTCTGCAATCGAACTTCCCATCTCCACTTACCCTTCTAATTTCACCGTAACCCCCTAAGGCTTCATTTCGCCGCTCTCCTCATCGTGCAGCCCCCCGACCGCTCCGCAGTAGAACATATTCTGGAATATCCGATGGTAGATATTCCCCGTACCGTAGCCCTGGCGCGCTTTGTGCACCACGTGGACGAACCAGCTGAGGATGAGCACTGCAATCAAGATGCTGGCAATGTGCTCGCCGTAGGCCGAGGTGAGGTGGTGAGTTGAGTCTGGGTCAGAGACAGGAGTGCTCATTGTGGTGGTCGAGAAGATGGAGGTGAGTGTGGTGCTGTGGAGTGGGTTGGTGATTGTCAGGGCGTGGGATTGAGAATTGGAGACTTACTGGTTAGTGCGGATGATGCCGTGACAGTGGTCGCTGTGTGCAGTGTTGTAGGATGCAAGATATGTGGGATCGGGCTGTGAGGGTCGCATCTATGAGAGCGTTTAATTTCCGACATTGAAGTCTGGGGCGTTTGCTTCCTAGTATCTTGCTTGCCGCAGTCGGCGCCTACATGGAATTTTCGCAGTTATGAGGTAATGTCTTCGTAGGCGAATGTTTCCAGGCATATACATGGGGTGGAGTTGGAGATTAGGTGTCCCACATGATATCAAGCTTCACCTCATCAACCCCTCGAACTGTTTGATAGAAATCTCGTTCTTGACCCAAACATGCTATACATTAACAATCACAGTCGCGCCCGATACAACCGCTGTTGTCTCCTCCGGCTTTGCAGGATCTACAAGGACATCTCAAGGCATGCTTGAACCTCTCGAGGAACGTGGACTCGTCATCATCGCTAGGAAAAAATGCAACGAGGATGCACAAGAGGAACCATAGTGCGAAGATGCCCCCAAAAGCAATAAATATAAGTGCTAGGAGTGATTTCCAATTCTTTGTTCCCAGGCGTAAAGTGTCGTCGGGACGGGAAGTGTGTGGATCATAGTCGTTGACGGCCACGGGGAGCGGTGCTGCGTGAATTTTTGCGAGGATGGCCAGCATCGTCATCTAAAGCTGTATGTTAGAAAGGATGTCCTTTTCCGAACGACGTAAACCTACGAGGAATGCGACAATGCCCTTGTGGTCTGGAAGTGAAATGAAACCTGTCAGATGTCCACTGTCAGCCTGGCACCTCGGTTCACATGGTACACTGCGGACTGCATCTCTACGTGACTCTTAGTCACTGGCTTACTCATCATGTTGTGTATATAATCGCTCTATGTAGCTCTCTTAATACAACAACCTTCTTCTCTAATGGAATGTGTGGTACTTGTTGTATTGTTTGTGCTACGGTACAGAGTAGGAGCATATAGAGATGGAAACAGGCTAAGCCCAAATGGGCTAGATAGCCAAGTACATGCTTATATGAGCAGGAACCTTAGGGCTATCGAACACACCCCCTTATCGAGAGATGCGAGCTCTGAAAAGAAGGAAATAAAACTAGATACAGGGGTATAACGCAGGTAATGTACGAATACTAAGCAACAATTAGTTGCAGAGGAGAGGTAGGCACAGGCCAACTTAAGCCACCTAAGCGGCATGCTTCAGCTTGTCAAGCGGCTTTGTAAGGCTATTAGCAGCTATCTTAGTAGTAGGGACATATTGCAGGTTGATTTTCCTGTCCTTAACTTAGTCCTTAATGTAGTAGTAGTAGATATCAACATGCTTCGTACGCTTATAATAACCCTTAGAGGAGACGAGCTATATAGAAGGTTGATTGTCGCTAAGGAGCTTTAGCAGGGTAATATCTGCGCCTAAGTAATTGAGCTAGCGGAGCAGTTAAACGAGCTAGGTAGCTTTCTTAGAGCAGAATGTCAGGCCAACGTACTCTGCCTTAGTGGTTAAGGTAGTAACAAGACGCTGTTTGCTAGACTTGTAGCAGATTGTGCTGCCTACGAACTTAAAGAGGTAACTAGAGGTAGACTTGCGATCCTCTGCGTTAGCAAACAAGGTGTCGCTGTACGCGTAGAGTCTAAGGTCTTAATTGTAGGTTAGTAACGTAGGTAACGCCTTTAAGTAGATGTTAAGCGTAAGTGTAGTAGCGCTCTTAGCTAGGGCTTTAAAGCGCATAAGGAGGGCCTTGTACGTGTACAGGTAGTTAATAATCTGCAGGGCATAATTGTAATAATCGTCTGTTAGGTTAGCTATAGCTCGAGCTAAGTATCTAACATAAAATGCGACGTTAACGCGTAGCTGCAAGGCAGGGTAGAGTAGGCGACTAATAATAGACTAGTAACGCTATAGAGCTTAGTCCTTACAGACGTCGTTAGGGCGGCGGAGTCTTAACTTTAACGCCTTAACGTCTATAGGATTGTAGCGAGTAACATAACTATAGTAGTAGTTCTTAGCAAGCTTGTTAATGTATAGTTCTATACTAAGCTTAATAGCGCAGTTAGGGCGGTCGCGGCGTATGCGTATACCTAGGTAGTAAGAGATTAGGCTAAGGTCGTGGCATTTGTACTTGTTAAAGATAAGTGCTTTAAGAGCGGCTATCTCTAGCGTAGTGCGAGTAATAAACAGGAGGTCGTCAACGTAAGCAAGAATAATTGCTCTAGTAGTCTTGTTAATAAAGACACACAGATTAGCTTTAATAGGGTAGAAGCTAATAGAGGTAAGAAAGCGAGCGAGCTCCTCGTACTAGAGACGTAGAGAGCGACGGAGGCCGTACAGGGCTTTGTTAAGCCAAGCATACCTACTATTAGGTAAACGGATGTATAGGATCTTGTTACAATTAAGTTTGCTGTTAAGGAAAGCGGTAACTACGTTAGCCTAGTTACACTTAAGGTCTAGCGCAGTAACAAGAGCGATGTTATCAACGGTGTTCTCCTATACTTCTCTTAGGTCCTGGCTTGTCCGGTCTCACACGAGTTCGGGTGTTCCAGGCTCTTAACCTTAGGTAGGCGGGAGGATGACAAGGAGGTGTGGCGCTGATGGTAGGGCTTCTGTGAGTTCGGGACAGACAACGAGGGGTCGTTCTTGCAAAGCTTCAACCAACACTGCGAGAGTGTAACAGATATTCAATTTAGGTAAAGAGACCTTGCACTGACTATCTATGGAAGATTGACTACGAAGAGAAACCATAACCTAAGAGATCCTCCTCTGCTATATAGTCCCATTCTTCGTCTTGTCCTGTATTCCGTTCTGCCGCAATTCGTGCTGTTCTGCTATCCTTCTGGCGTTCTGCTAGCAGAACGTTCGTTCTGCTGCAGAACGGCCGTTCTGCGTGCAGAACGCTGCCAAGGCTGCAGAACGCGCTACTGCAGGCAGTACGCGCTAGCGGGTCACGTGACCCGCTAAGCGCGGGGCATCCTGTGTCATTCTTTCCCGGGCCCTGTGGCTTACCTGCGGCTGATTCCTTATTACTGTCATTGCCTAGACGCGAGTACATCTGCTGTGAGGTGTCCGTAACACTCGCTCCCCTTTTAAGGTTGACGTCCCAACAACCCTGCTGTTTGGCTTTTGTGCCGTTGTTCTGTGGCGAGGTACAAAGGTAGGCGTTCCCCTTCCTGCTGTCCCTCTCTCCTTGTTTCTTCAAAACCTTTTCTGATTTTCGACATGCCTCCAGCACGTACCCCTGTGGAACGCAAACACTAACTTGGTGACTGTGTGCTTCGGTCTAGACGTCTCGTAATGAAGCCGTGTTCATCCTGTGAGAAGGTTGGTCGTGCGTGTGTCCTATCGAAGTCTTCTTCTGCCTGCTCTGAGTGTATCTCTCATGGCACTCGTTGTAGTTTGTGGACCTCTGATTCGAACTGGTCGTCCCTAGAGAAGAGCCGTGACCGTCTGCGTAGCCAACTGCGGGAAACTCAGGCGGAGCAGTCTCGGGAATTTGAGGAGAGGAGAGCGCGTGCTAAAGCGCTGTTTGCAAAAGAAAGTCGGCTGCGGAAGCAGCTTGACTTGTTGGATCGTCGTGAGGCCGACTACGTGGCTCGCGATATGTCTTCTCTTGAGGAGCTGGAGCGGTTAGAGCAGGAGGAGCTAGATAAGGCTGCCAGTGCCTCTATTGTCGAGGAGTCCGCATCGCCGACATCCTTGACTGCGGTTTCTTCCGCTGCCTTTGACTAGGAGGGTCTTGACCTTTCGCAGTCTTTCTTAGATCCTGGATTCCTGGGTTCTTTTGGTGAAAGTCGTTCACTAGGGCCTAAACTGCCTGTTTCCTCAGGTGCTTAGGAGGTTCCCACGTGTTTTGTTCGGTAGGCTATCCTGTCCATTTGACAAGGTACTTCCACTGACCCTTAAACTTCTGTAGTCCTTGGATGCTTTCAACGTGGAATTCTTCTTCTGGTTCCAACTCAACGTCTTGGAGGAGAGGTGCTTCCTCTGGTGCGGGCTCTAAGAGTGAGACATAGAAAACTAGGTGTATCCGCATTGATTTGGGTAGCTGTAACTTATAGTTGACGGGTCCTTTTTGTTTGATGACTTTGAATGGTCCAAGTCTTAGGTTGTTAAGTTTGCTGCTAGGTTTTTTTGTGCGGATGTTTTTTCGGGAGAGTAAAACTTTATCCCCCTCTTTAAAGGTCGGTCCCTCGATCCTTTTCCTGTTGGTATACTCCGTTGTTTTGGTGTTTCTTCTTGCGATATTTTCGCTCAGAATCCTGTAGAGTTCCTTAAGCTGTTCTGTTTTAAGCCTAGCTTCTTCAGATATGCTTTCTGGGTCCTTAGTGGAGCCGTATGCCTTAGGCTCGTACCTATAATTGGCGTAGAATGGCGAGTATCCCGTAGTTGCTGACTTAGCGCTATTAAAGGCGAACTGCGCCGTTGGAAGGTATTCTACCCAATTGTCCTGTGCTTTGTTGACGTACATGCGGAGGTATTGCTCTAGTGTTTGATTCGTACGTTCGGTTTGTCTGTCTGTCTGCGGATGGAAGCTGGTTGACAGCTTGTTGGCGGCTCCTAGCCGTGCCCAAAGCGTTTTCCAAAATGCTGACGTAAACAGCTTATCGCGGTCCGTGATGAATTTGTCCGGAATCCCGTGATTTGCTGTAAGCGTCCTAATTACTTCGTAAGAGAGGTCAGCCGCTGTGATTGCTTTATTTGTTGGGATAAAGTAGGCGTATTTGCTAGTTTTGCACACGATCACTAGGATTGTGTCGCAAACTCTCTCTAATCCTAGCTCGACTAAGGGTGGTAACTTGACGATAAAGTCCATTGTGACTACGCTCTAGGGTCGTTCTAGTGCTGAGATTGCCTGTAGTAAGCCATAAGGCTTATGTCGCTTAGGCTTGTTCTGCTGGCATTTAAGGCAGTTGTCTGTTACTTCCTTAACTGTAGCGCGGAGGTTAGTCATTGCGTAGTCTCTAGAGATTTTATCGCACATAACTTCCGTGCCTAGGTGACTATACTAGAGAGAGTTGTGTAGGTCCTGGATTAACTCTGTCTTGAGTTCGTCTAGCACAAACTTCCTTTTCGTGTTATAGACTTCGTCGTGTATTTCTCTTTCGTTAGCTGACAGCTCGCTGTAGTCTCTGAAGTCTACTAGTGTTTCTTCTAGGCGTTCTGCCTATTCGTTCTGAACGGCCGTTGTTCGTGCGGCTGCTACTTGAATTTTCTTTAGCTAGTTGTAAACTAGTCCTCTATCTTGATCCATTCGTAGGATTGCGTTGCTAGCTGGTTTTTTGTTAATGACATAGTCGGGTCTCCGGCTAATAGCGTCTGCAGCGGCGTTGTCTTTTCCTTTGCGGTGATAGATCTTGAAGTTATACTAGGCGAGAGTTTCAGCCTACCTTGTCTGCCTACGGCCTAGGTCTTTGGTCGTAGTGAAACTTGTAAGGTTCTAGTGATCTGAAAAGATTTGGACCTAGTACTTAGGTCCGAGAAGTTGGGGTTTCTATCCTTTCAGGGCTTCTACAATTGCAAGAAGTTCCTTTTTATACACATCGTAGTTGAGTTCCGGTGCGGAGAATTTCCTAGAGTGGTAAAACACTAGTCTGGTTTTACTATCTTCTCCTTTCTGGTGTAGGATTGCTCCTAATGCGAAATCGGACGCGTTAGTGTCTACTAACAGTTATAGTTCGGGGTTAAACATTGCAAGGAAGGGTGCCGTTGTGAATCTTTCTTTAAGCAGCTCGAAAGCCTTCTCTTGTTCTAGGCCCTAGGAGAATCCTTTCTCCTTCTTTGTAACCTCCGTGAGTGGAGCGGTTACTTAGGAATATCCTTAGATAAATTTCCGATAGAAGTTGGCAAAACCAAGGAAGGACTGAACTTGCTTGACAGTCTTTGGTGTTTCCCAGTTCTTGATAGTATCTAGCTTAGATAGATCCATCTCAATTTGATCCCTAGAGATCACAAATCTGAGGAATTTTGTTCTTGTAACATGGAATTCGCATTTTGATCTCTAGACCCAAAGGTTGTATTCTCTTAGTTTAAGGAGTACCTTCTTAACGTGTTTGACGTGTTCTTCTAGTGTACCGCTTGAGTAGACTAGCACGTCGTCAAGGTATGCTGTTACAAAGACGTCTAAGTATTCATGTAACGCAGCGTTAATCACTGCTTAAAAGGTTGCCGGTGCATTAGTGAGTCCGAAGGGCATAACCATGAAATCAAATAATCTATATCTAGTTCGGAAAGCGGTTTTCTATTCGTGACCTTCTGCGATCCTAATTCGGTAAAATCCTTCTTAGATGTCGAATTTTGTAAACTACTTAGCCCCTCGGAGTCGGTCCATAAGCTCCTAGATAAGTAGTAACGGGTAGCGGTCCTTTCTTATAGCATCGTTGATCCTTCTGAAGTCTACGCACATGCGTAGTTCCCTATTAGGTTTTAGGACATACAGAATTGGCGAGCCCACTAGGCTTTTACTAGGGCGGATGAAACCTCTTTCGATGTTGAGCTTAATAAACTTCCTTAGTTTAGTTTCCTGCTCTTAGGACATCAGCCGTAGTCCTTTAGTTTTCGGGAGTAGTCCTTTAAGGTAGATCTTGTGATCCTATTCCTTGTGCTCCGGAAGAGTCTTAAGTTCCTTCTGATCCTCGAACAGGTCCTAGAATTCCTTATACTCGTTTGGGATAATAACTTGCGGCTTCTCCGCACTAGAGCCCGCTTGTCTAACCTATAGAACCTACACTGCCGCTAGGTTCTTCTTGTAGATCCTTGCTATTTTACAAGGGGATATTGTTCTAACCCGCCCTGCCTTAGGTGTCGTGGGTTTAGAAGATAGGTGTCTTACGCTAGCTATCTTAGTCGCTTGACCTTTGCCGCGTATTGTTCGGTTACGCTAGTCAATAGCAGGATTGTGCTTCCTAAGCCAATCGAAACCGATTACTATGTCTAGGTCTTCTAGTCTCATGATGTCGATGTGCAACGCATTAGTAATGCTGTTGACGTTTAGTGTGACCTTCTCTGTCTTAAGATTAATTATTCCTCCGCTATACTAGATTAGGGAGTCGTCGATTATAACCATAGGGTATAGTTGGTCTTTAGTTCGGAACCCTGTTCCGCTTTTCATCATCTAATACGAGAAGATAACTGTTTTCTTAGCTCCGCTGTCAATAAGCGCTGTAAGAGTTTTGCCGTTGATTGTTACGTCTGCGTGTAATCTCGGGGAGTAGCCGCTTGCCGCCGCTACTTTCTAGGTTCGCATGGAGGCCATTTGCCCAGGGGAACCCTGTTCCTAGTGGCGTCCTAGTTTTTTGTCTATTCAGACACTCCTGCTACTTCTATGTCGTGGATCCTGTAGGGGGGGTCGTTGCACTCGTCCTTGTTAAGGTATTTGTGCGTAAACGCTTTTTGGTCTATAGTCGCAGCGTGTTTCTGGAAGTAATGAAAGCTGCATTCTATCCTAACATCATTCTGATCGCAGCTTATCTATTCTAATAGTTCGTGTTTTACGAGGGATGTGTGCCGTTCGCAGGTTAGGTCTAAGCATACTTCTGAGTAGCCTATGTAGCTAGTCTTTCTGTCGGCTATTTCTTCCATTTTTAATAGGTACTATCCCGTCTAATGCTTAGTAACTGTATAGTAGCCGCAATCGTCTTGCGTGCATTCGTACCACAAGTTTCTTTGCTTTTCGGTACATCTTGTCCTTAGTTGTAGTGTTATTCCTAGGGCGTTAATCTTAATAGGGTGTTCCCTAAGCATGCAGGTCGCTTCTTGGTGAACCTCCGATCCGCAGTAGCCGCAGAGGCCTGCTTAGTGTCGGCCGAGGTATACCCTAGCGTCAATAGATACTAGGGGGTTTTCTTCCTAGTTAGCGATCTTAAGCTCCGTTAGGTCGAGGGTAGAGACCTCCTCGTCCGTCTGGCTACCTTCTGATTCTTCAAGGTTAGCTAGGAACTTAGGGTCGGCCTAACGTTCTTGATGTATCAGGAGTCTCTCTATCCCGTCTCGCTAATTCGAGAGGAAGTTGTGTTGTAGGGCCTCGTCCTAGATGCCGTGCTGTATTTCAGCTGCCTTTATAAGAGCTAGCCTAGTCTTATAAGTCGTTCGGGTATCCGTGAGGTAATAGGGTTGTTCGCAGTCTAGTCCTAGGTAGCTATAATTATTGCAGATCTAGCAGGATCCTCTCATGATTCTGAGGAGGATTTCTTCCGCTAAAAGGCGTTTCTTAGCTGCGGTTCTCATCATAGCGGTGTGTACAGCGGTACCTGTGCTGTTGGTTTTTCCTTCTTCGCATTCTTTGGCAAAGTGGCCTTGTTTTCCACACCTTAGGCAAGCGCCTGTGTTATAGCGCTGCTTCTTTTCTTCTAGTGAAAGCTTATCCCTGCCTTAGGATTTCTTGTTCTATAACTTCTTGCCTTAGTTCTTTCCTCTAGATGCTCTAGCCTTTATAATAACGTCTCCGTTCTTGTTGTAGCTTAGCTGTAAGCGGTTTTTGTTTGCTAGGGGGACTTGCCGTCCTCTAAGCTTCTTTTCTAAGAATCTTTCTTAGAAACGTTCGTTAATGCGTGTAGCGGCCTCGATTAGCTCTCTGAGCTTAGTGATACGTTCTTGCCTTACTAGCTTATCCTTGACGAATTCTTTTAACCCGTTGTAGTAGGCATTAACGAGTGGGGCTTCGTCCCTCTATCCTACTAAGGCCTAGAGTTGTTTGAACTCCGTTGTGTACTTCTTGACTAATCCTTCTTGCTTAATCTAGTTTATCTTGTAGGTGGCTGCGGCGGCCTCGTCTACTGCTCCGAACATCCTGTTTATCTGTTTCTCGAAGAAGCTCTAACTTTTAAACAGTTTGTATGTGTCCTTGTCGGTTTCCTTAGTGTATCCTCCTACTAGATGTTTTTTAATGTATAGTTAGAACTATCGAGCGGCTTTGCCTTTCATGTGCATGCCTGCTGAGATTATTTTGTCTTGTTCGTTGGGGATAGCTGCATAATTGAATTTGCAGAAGAGTTTCATGCCCGTAAGAAACGTTTTGAGGTTTTCTAGTTCGCCGTCAAACTTCTCTAGGGGTGCTATCTTAAGGCGGGGCTTAGCCTAGCTAGCCTCTATATGAGCCTTCATAGCTAGGATAGCTTCCTAGAGTTCTTTAATCTGTGCCTGTTGTTAAGTAATTAATGAGGCGGGGTTAGTCGTTGGCCCTGCCGCGGCACTGCCGGCCGTAGCCCTTAGGGTTGCTAGTGTTGTCATTTTCGAACTTGAGGGTAGTCAATGTGTTATCAACGGTGTTCTCCTATACTTCTCTTAGGTCCTAGCTTGTCCGGTCTTACACGAGTTCGGGTGTTCTAGGCTCTTAACCTTAGGTAGGCGGGAGGATAACAAGAAGGTGTAGCGCTAATAGTAGGGCTTCTGTGAGTTTAGGACAGACAACGAGGGGTCGTTCTTGCGAAGCTTCAACTAACACTGCGAGAGTGTAACAGATATTCAATTTAGGTAAAGAGACCTTGCACTAACTATCTATGGAAGATTGACTACGAAGAGAAACTATAACCTAAGAGATCCTCCTCTGCTATATAGTCCTATTCTTCGTCTTGTCCTGTATTCCGTTCTGCCGCAATTCGTGCTGTTCTGCTATTCTTCTAGCGTTCTGCTAGCAGAACGTTCGTTCTGCTGCAGAACGGCCGTTCTGCGTGCAGAACGCTGCTAAGGCTGCAGAACGCGCTACTGCAGGCAGTACGCGCTAGCGGGTCACGTGACCCGCTAAGCGCGGGGCATCCTGTGTTATTCTTTCCCGGGCCCTGTAGCTTACCTGCGGCTAATTCCTTATTACTGTTATTGCCTGGACGCGAGTACATCTGCTGTGAGGTGTCCGTAACAAGCGAGTAGGACCTTAAGAGTAGTAGAGCGGGCAACGGCAGCATAAGTCTTACGCTAGAAGTTACTATTCTAGCGGTTACTACAAATAACAAGCCGCGACTTAAAGCGTACAAGTTTGCTAGCGTTGTTAAGTTTGTATTTGTACACCTATTTAGTAGGAAGAGCGAAGACGCCCTAAGAGAGAAAAAGAATAATTTTCTATATACTGTTCTTATTATAAGAGAGATACTCCTAGCCTTTAGCCTTAAGCTACTCCTTTATAAACTTGTAGTAGCAAGCTTATTTACTATTAGCTAGCTTAGGTAGTAGCGTATTACTATTGTACGTAGTTAGTAGAGTGTAAGGGGCTAGGCTGAAGACAGCAGGAAGGCTAGGTTGAACAGAGATGAATTCGATAGAGTCTATCTAGAGCTAGAGAGCAGGCTGACTTTATAGCAGACTGCTAGCTTCTAGAAGTTTCTACATACATTAGCATTTGTCAGCTGTTAGAAGAACATATCTTGTTCTAGCTAGTTCCAGGACATTCTAGGACATTCTATAACGTTCTAGGACATTCTATAACGTTCTATAATGTTCTAATAAACCGAAGTGTATCTACTAAGGACAGTAGAGGTCTAACCTCTTACATAGAGAGAGTATAGCTGCTGCGAAGGCCCGCGCGACTCTAACAGGTAGCGCATAGTTATAGAGCGCAATTGCAGTAGCAAGCGTAGTTTTGCGGGCGGCCTATTAGTCGCTATAAGTGTAAGGGGTTAAACCTTAAAAAGGAAATAGGCACGACTACATGCACTAGCCCCGGCTAAAAGGCAGGCACAAGTTGAATCAACGGTGTTTAACTTGCGTAGTCGATATTTATACAGCAT
>MU006221.1:487529-678289 GCA_010093685.1 Ophiobolus disseminans
AACATTATACTAAAGCGCTTTGCCTACAACCACTCAGATCACGACTTAAGCAGCTTAGATGACTTAGATAATAGCCTGTCAAATTGGATTAAGATCTAGAGGCGCCTGCGGGCGGTGACAACTAGTTCAGATGACAGGAAGACCTAGGCACTAAAACAAGCTATTCACCACCTTGTTGTAGAGAATAAGCTTCTAAACCATCAAAACGATGGTCTACAGAGGGCTCTTGGCATCAAGCAGAAACGCAAAAAGCCTAGTAAGCCTGTTGAGTTTGAAAAGGAGGACTAGCATCATAGTAGAGCTGTCTAGTATTCACCACACCAGGTAGAAAGACACCGAGGCTATATACAAGCTAAGGAGGCAAAAAAACAACAGGAAATTGATAACAAGGCATCGCGAGCTCAGATCCGGAAAGCCAACAAGGCGCTAAAGGATAGGTTGCTTCAAGAGAATAGGCAGGTGCGGGCAGCAGCAAAGCTTCAAAGGATGAAGGAAAACAGGCTAAAGAATCTGGCAAAAAGAAGAGCTGCTGCTGCTAAGAAACAACACCAACCCAAGCCCAAACCTAAGCCAAAGCCAGCCTCAAAGCATAAGCCAAGACCCAAGCCTATAGCAGGTAGAAATGGTGGTGGGAATGATGGTGGTAGTGCCGATGCATCACTACCACCTCCACCATCAACATCACGATCAGGGCGCACCATCAACACGCTAGGCAGATATAGATAAATAAGATTAATTATTAAGCTATCAAGACCTCACCACCAAGAAACCTTGTGATAATAATGATTGTGGTGGCGGCGGCAGGTGGTATGCTGCCTACTGCCAAATGTTGGTGTTCGGCGCATTACGGCAATCCGCGCATTACGCCCTAACCTACGGTACCCTCAGTGCCGCGGAATCGATGTCGGCCCGAGACAGGAAGCGAGTTGAATAGCACCTACCCGACGACCGCCAGCAATAAAAACTTGCAGCAAAGGTTCGGGGTGGAAAGAAGCAAAAATGGTTGCACCAAATGCGCAAGTGCGAGTTTTAGGGCTGAAATGTGAAGATAGCAGGTAGAGGTTCACGAGGCAGGTTTCAGCGCGTCGGAAGCCCCTGCCTCCCCATCCCCGCCCACTTGCCAACTCTGATGCATAATTTCCAAAACTTCTCAGAATGCCCTAAAAATGAGAGATCGAACCTGTAAGACAGCATTCGCCTCATAGGCAACCACACGGGACCGCGAAATCGATTCCAACACGCGGACAAACCATACTTAATGAACTGCGGTCCTGAATCGTCGCTTAGCCCAGTTCTGAAGTAGACCAATTGGTCATCGCCCAACGCTGCAGTAATAAAGCTAGGGAACTCACGAAACGGGAATGGACTATAAGGTCACCGGTAAGATAGAAGTATCTGTCATCTGTGGAGAGCGCGATCTCGGACAAATTGAGATCGTATACACCGAGTCGTACTAAAAGCTACACATCATCACCAGAGTCTCCGCCACCTGACTTTCATATCCCTATCGGGATGAGTTGCTACAGCGTTTCCAGTGCTGTCAATTGCACATCGCTCTGATCGAGAACCATTCGGGTTGACCCATTCAACGAATTCCACGTCGAACCTCGAGATAATCATCGCCACTGAAGTCAGGATCTCACACTTTGCGAATTTGCGCCCTGAGCATGTCTGAAAACCCCCGCCTGTATGATAATGTGTTAGCTTGAAGTCATGTACACTAAACATTGACAGTGACGGTGACTGACCGTATGGAAAGTATGATGCTGTGCGGCCCTTCATTGAGAACTCGAGTTGCTGGCTAATTTGGTTTGAACCGTATCGGACCTCATTCAGCTCCACATGGCGATATGCCCAGAACTCGCGAGCTGGATGGTCGGGCGTGCCCCCTATATAGTTTGAACAATCAGTGCTCATTTCCTTCGCAAGTTCGAAAACATAATAGATTTTAAGACATCGTGATTTCGATCGATAGATGACGACCATGTTATCACTGAATTATTGGACGAAGGTGACGGTCTGAGATATCGGTAAGGATATACGTACATATCTCTTCGTCAAGATGTGGCACTGCAGTGGGTGCCTGAAGAACGCTACCTGTAGGCAACTCGTAGCCAGCAACCTTGACGGGCTCTATGGAAGTTCGCGTCACCAGTATCTGGATATGTAGTCGTAGAACCTCAGTATAGATGGATTGTATGAGGGGCAAGGATGCTAGCTTCTTGTAATCGAGATACTCGGAGCAGGTGTGTCCTTTGATTATTGTCTCGGAGATTTCTTCTTGAACGGCTCGGTGTAGGTCGGGATCCTTGATGATTTCGATCAGCATCCATGTACCGATAGGAATTGTGTTCGAGTGAAGTCTACAGTTACACCAGTAAGTAAACGGGAGTAGCAGTCTTGATCATTTTATTGCAATGAGCTTACCCAAAAGAGAACAACGCAAAGATACCGCCAATTGTCCGGTCTGAAAAGTCAAAGTCTCTTATCCACCGGACATGCCCTCTGGACATTTCTGACCCGAAAATGGGTTCCCAATCTCCGACTTGTATGTTTTCTCCGACCCTATCTTGGTCGTATTCCTCGCGGGCTTTTACATACCACCTAAAGCACATGTCGCTGAATCTGTTTCTCGCAGCAACAGCACGTCTATTCAACCATTCCGCCAGCCCGAACGCCAGCGTCTCACCGTATTGCTCCCAGTCCCAGAACGCCTCTATAATATCTGGGCAGAGTTCCATAATTCTTTGTCCTAGCGTTGAACGTGTCGCGGCAATCGCCATGCTCCGTTTGAGGAAAGCAAAGATCCGCACATCTTCATTCCATTCTCCAATTGGGGATTTAGAAATGTGCTCGTTAAAGAAGACCTGGTAGGTTCTCATGAACGTGGTCACGCAGTCCTCATTCATAAGCCCATCCTCGTTCATGCGATGCATTGAGTGCCAGATGCGCCCTTCTGGGGGAGGCGGTGACTGAGTACCTTTGCGTGGTAGACTTGCACCGCCGGACGTGTCGTCAGCGAACTTTTGCAGATCGGTGGAGGTGAACCCTGCCGCATATCCTTGAATGCGATTGATCCAAGGCTCCGAGGTGAAGGAAGAGCGAAAGATGATAGAGACATTGCTACCTCCGGTAACAAAATGTATCTTCAGAGGTCCAAGCCAGCAACTAACAATTGGGCTCGATTTGAGAGCTTTTCTGTGGCTTCATCAGTGAATTTGTAGGATCGCATGGTTTTATAAATGCTCACCTCATTCGGTCTATAAACCGTTCCTTATCCGTGATGAATTGCCATGTATTAGAAACGAAAGGAATTGTCTCACTGAGCTTGGGAGGTTCATTCTGGGGCTTTGGACCTTTATGACGGATGATCACAGCAATAAGAGGAAAAAGTATGAGAAGGGCTGGAACCCAGATCGAAGGTACAACAGCCATTGTTTCGGCAAGTGGTTTGTGGACGAACAGCTTGTCTTATTAAATCGTAGCATACGAAAGAACTTTCAACGTCTTAAGGTTACTTGGCGTTCAATTAGTAGACATAAATAGCCACGATGAAGCGAGAATGATCGATCAAAGCATCGACCGGTGACGTAGCAAATTATTTTCAGTTGGTACTTTCGCATCCGTACGAAAAGTCAGCTTATCCTGAAGGATCGAATCCTTGAAATGAAGCTATCTTAAAGTACAGGGGTTCCTGCATCATATGCATGTTTAGATTGATCTGCGGCTTACAAATGTGACCAGAACCCGTCCATGCATCGTGCTTGGGTCCGGAAGAGCAACGGCCAAGGATCCGTCTTGGTAAGCACATGTAAAGTATAATACATAATTATTCTACATAACAGGTTTGGCTCATCAATTTAAAATGTTGCACTAGCATATTTTCTATCAACGCTTGCGACACTCTTGATATGGACACGCCGTAGCTTTGCAACAAGGTAGAGAATCTTTCTTATCATACTCGATTTGACTAGGCACCTGAAGTTCTCGAATTCTCTCACCTAGATTCTAATACCATCACGTTCAATGTCTTCCTTCGACATTAACGAACAGTCCATCCAGGGAGCCTCTCGCCTGGGCGGATGCTATGACAAGCTTAGAATAGTCTACGTACACCGGACTCATGAGCACCTCAACATGAGATCATATCAAGCTACAGTAGAACGAGAAGCAGCAGCATCTCTCACTGCACTGCATGAAAGCGACGGGAACCCGTTACTGCCAGTCAGTGAGACAAGTCTCTCCTTCCCTGAGTTTAGCGTACTGCAGGCTTGCCCTCCATACAGTGATTCTCTTTTCTGTATCCTTGGCCTCATCGCTCATCTCTTTCGGTGTATTTCCATTCAGGTACAAGCCCTTTGGTTGCTTACCGATAGGTAAGGTAGTCTCGAATGCAGCGGCGAGGACATCACCTGCCGACTTGCGTGGCAAGCGTAGAAAGCCATTCGGCGAGAGCACATTGGCAACGCGAGCCACGACGGAAAAGATGAACCTTACAAGCCAATTGAGAGTACCCACGGTGATGGTGGTTGGCATCATCCCGGGATCGACACCAAGGACCGAGATCTTGTTCAGATTTGGCTCTGAGTCGAGTCGGCGCTGAAGCTCGGGACTGTACCGCAATCACGTATTAGAACCTTCGACTATCGCTGTTCTCGAGGTAGAACGAGAGTACTCACATCATCATGATCTGGAATAATTTGGCAGCGCCGTATCGTCGTATGCCGTACAGCTCGCGCGGGTCCTGGGCCGGGTCATCAGGACTCGCAGCCCAGGTGCCTTTAGCAATAGACTCGACAGACTCGCTGCTAGCATCTGCTAGAACGTGTTTCCAAGGCTCCTCCTCGAAGGCCTTGTTGATCTTATTGCCCTTATCCTGAGGACTACTCCGGAAAGTGTATTGTTAGACGACGACCCTCGCTTCGTGAAAAGTATCTAGAAACTGGACGACTTACTCGTGAACCATGCCACCTACAACGACTATTCGCCCACTCTCCCAATCCATGCTTTGCAATAACAGCAATGTGAGCAACCAATGCCCCAGATAGTTACTGGCGAAAGCGGTATCCAAGCCATCTTCTGTCCATGTTTGTGATCCTATCTCCCGATAACCTGCGTTGAGGATCAGGGCTCGGATGCGAGGAATAGCTCCCGTAGAGACTCTATTGTTAATGGCCGCAGCCGTCTCCCGCACGCTTGATGGCTTTGACAGATCGAGTAGGAGTATGTCGTGTGGGTGTGTTTTGGTAGCTGCCAGTGCGGAGCGGACTGTATCCGCCGCGACCGTGCTTCGCACTGTGTAGAGTGCATGGCGGACTCCAACCTCTGGTAGCGTCGTCGCAATGGCTTGCGCAATCGCAATGCCGAGCCCACCATTGGCTCCTGTCAAAAGTATTGTGCCCTTAGTTGCTGACATTGAAAATAACTTTGAGATGGGAGAACTATCTCACGATTCCAAGGTTGCTTGCCCAGGTGTACGGAGCGGGTGCAGCAGTCTTCAGCACCACTGAAAAATGCACAAGGTTTTGCTTATCCATCAAATCACCTAGAAGTCTTGACATTTGAGAACTGAATGACCTTCTTCGTAATTTACCGGGTAAACTTCCAAGGTTGACTACGAAGGTATCCAACAGAGAGTGATGATGAACCTATACGACCCGCAGCTTTGCATGTCGCCGTAGTGTCGACAGGAAGCAAGATTCGGGATACCTAGGTATCCATGAATTTCAATCATGCACTAGCTGTGCCACATGGGCGCAGCGGGGTATAATAAATACTCACTATACACCTGGGTCGGCATAAGTCGCGTGCATGACATGATTTATCGCGTAACCAGGGTATGACAAGTCTGAGTATTAGCCGAATCGGAAGATTTTACCGGTACAGCGACAACCAAATTATGGTGTGCTGCAGGCTCGCAGTAACAACCAGCCAGTAACAAAATATAGCGCGTCAGCCACCGCGCTGAGCACGACCACTTCCTGGGTGTCAACGCCGAGAACCACAGCACTGGTATATTGGCTCGTGTAACCATCCTATTCAAAACACTACCCCGCTTCCTTCGCTACTCGGTGTTGGCGGCAGATAATGGTCGAAATTGATTGATCATGTAAACAACGTCTATGCGTACTCGGGTCCAGCGCTCATGTTCTCCGTCGGCCCTCTTGGAATCCTTCCACCCTATCAGTTATCAGGGATCTTGAACCCGCCAGGGACACGCCTTGTGAAAACGCCTTTCGGATCGACCCGAGTCCGTAGCGCCTGCAGGGTTTTGACCTTGTCATCCCCGTAGCTCGCAATGGGCCTTTGCCAAGGCGCAGCGTAGTTGAGGTAGAGAAAAGGGTCGTATGCATCGAGGCTGCGCGCCTTGTCCTCCAGGGCTGTCACCAGTGTGGCGACAGCGGCATGGACATGCTCATCGTCTTCCAGACTTTGCCAGCACACCGTTAGCAATATGACTGCGCGCGTGCCATTGCGGTCTGTCAGCCCAAGCGAGTTCGAGTCCGCCTTTCGTTGATACAGTCCCTCTGGTACCATCTCCATCGAAAGCGACCACGATAGTCCGCTAATGTTCTTCACTCCCGCCACGCTGGCACTCCAAACGTCAAATGCGCCTCGGATCATCGCCTCGGTTGGTTCAAATGTTGTCGTTGCGAACAAGTATCTCCGTATCGTTAGTATTTGAAGAACGCATGTAGAAAGGTACTAGCTTACCTGGCCGCACCAGAAGGAATCAGTGTTTTCCCTTGCGTGGCTAATTCCGACATATTGGCCACGCTTATGTTGCTGAAGACGGATGGCAAATCAACGATATCCTGATAATACTGCGGGGCATGGTCCGCTACCGGCTTCGTGTAGACAAGTTGGTTCGCGATCACAGAGGCATTTTGGGATTGTGAATATCCAAATCCAGCAATGAAGGAAGCTTTGTTATCGTAATTTTCCACAGCTGTCATGTTGGCCACAATCTTGGCATAGTCTTCAATCGCCGAGACAGGATTGTAGATCGTCCCAATCCAGAGAGGACCCTGCTCAAATGTCGCAAAGTCGACACGAGTGACGATACCAAAGTTGTTTCCTCCACCCTGGAGTCCGTAGAAAAGATCAGTGTGATCTTTTTCGGTAGCTGTCACAACGGAGCCGTCTGCCAGAACGACCTCGAAAGCGGATGCTGTGTCGCATGTCCAGCCGTGTTCCGGGCCGAAATGGGAAATACCACCCCCCACTGTCAGCCCTCCCACACCTACGCCGCCAATGCGCCCACCGGCAACACTCAATCCCCACAAATCAAGCTTGGCGTAGACGTCGTCCCATGCCGCACCCGGCCCAATGGATGCAATCGTCTTGTCGGCGTTCAAATCAATCGAATCAAGAGCGCCCAAGTTGATGGTTATCCCCTCCTGCACGTTGGAAGCATTGGGAATCCACATGTGCCCACGGGATCGAATGGCAAACTCCGCCGGGTCCTCGGGATCCGAGGTCAGTAGTTTTACTACCGCAGAGACGTCTCCGGTCGTCTGGGGTGCAACAAAACACTCGGGATGGATTGCGCTTGACTGTAAAGAGAAATAGGACGCCAGGGAAGCATTGTACGCGGTGCTGCTAGGGAAAGAGACTTTCTCTGGCCCCAGCAGGGCAACCAATGCCTCGCACTATGTCTCAATTAGATTCAATCTCCTAAAATACTCTCGTTACATAGGAGGTGGGCGCTCACACATACGCGATTGAAGTTGCTTCGACGCGTCATCGTTCTTTTCGTAATGCGACCGAGGAACCTCTCGACAATTTTCGTCGGGAAAGAGGTACAAGAGGGAAATGAGCCTTCGGACGAAATGGTTGGTATATAAGCTTCGCGCCGCTGACTAACAATTGTTGTGGCCGCACTCACTTGCAGGAGGGAACGGATCACTGTTGAATGACCGACGCATGATTGGTCAAGTGGTGTTGCTTCTCGCTCTACCCAGTTGGTGGCGCCCGTCCATCCTCTTGCTATTTTTGAAAAGGAAAGACCAAGTCCGATAGGAGAGCGTAACTCTCCTGTAAACCGAGGTGAAAAGACGAGAGACAGTACAACGGACTCAGATACTCGCCTTCCGACAACTGCACACCATTTAAGTCAGGCTTAGTATCATCTATATCCTTTTCATTCAAGATGTAACCAAACAAATGGTCGGTGGTTATCTGTCCAATTCAGATACGTGTGTTCCGGTCTACTTCTCCTACACCAAGCGCTCAGCGCTGTCCTTGCCAACATCTTGGGATATTGCGATAGAACGGATGATTCCACTCTCTGGCATTACTGTATGCTCAGAAGCGCTGACTTGTGTGTTGAAGAGAGTGCGATCTGTCAACGAATAGTACTCTCGCCGGCGTGGCACTGGCGCTGAGCCGATCGTGGGCATTACTCGTCCGCCATCTTGTTCTGACGGGCCACTTTTGTTACTCCCATATGACCCGAAAAGCCTCGATCTCAACGATTTGAACACCCTGGAGTCTCCAATGTGCAGTTTCAGCAAGTGAGCCAATGCTGGCATGCAGCTAACAATGATGGCTACGTTATTTTCGATCACTCTTTAGTACGGAAGAATGTCAGCCATGCTTTTACGTGTAGATTGGAGAGCCAAGGCCGGGGAAGGGTATCTTACGCGCACAGAGTTACTAGAGTCGAGACCCATGTTGCATCTCGCGTGTCAAGGAGCTGAACGCGATACACAAGTGATAAAACACTTGCGACAATGCCACTATTACATTCAGATCAGCCTTTCAGCAATTTCCGGTCTGTGCAGCTATGGAACTTACATAAGAGCCGTAGTGAAAACACCAGCAATTTGCACTCGTCGCCCTAGGGGCATATGGAGCTTAGCAATTGTGGGGAGAGGTAGGACAAAGATGTAGATGTCCAAGAGGACAGCTAAAGAACTCTGAACGAGGCCCCAATACACCATTTTATGGGATTTGGTCTCCGTTATCAACGATTGCCATGATTTCCCGGCCGCAGGGGCCTCGAAGACTGCAGCCAGAGGAATATTTGGAAGGTACATGATACCGGTGAATATCAGGCCAAAGTTGATCGCGTTATTCACACTCTTCTTTACGTTGAAGAGCTGTCGGTATAGAAGGAATATAGCAGCCTTCGAGGATGAGAACACTGGTGCGAAGAACGTTGCTTGGACGAAAAGAATTTTGAAGTACCATGCGTTAAACCAACACACTGGTATATCCCACAGATGTCGACTATAATTGTGCTCTACAAAAGGTAAATATTAGCGAAAGTTGATACGTGAATGAACGTAGTTGTCTTACGTGCGAGGACTACACCTGTGAAAGCCGTGTTAAAGATCAAGGCGACTACGACGCACCCTGCGGCCGGTTAGACATTGACTAAAATTGGGCCAAGAACATAGGCATACAGTCGGCGGAGTGCAACTTGTTCCGGTTGATGTAAAAACGCCCGGAAACCATGATTACCGATATGGCGAGTAGAACCGCAGTGACCGAAATGTATACTGGCTTCAACGTCGGTGGGTTCTTGAAGTTGAATGTTCCATCTGGCGACTCGCCTGCAGATATGGCGCAAAGATCGATTCCTTCTGGAAGTGACATGATGATTCGTATGCAGACAGTTGGAGATCTCTGGGTTTGCGTAATAACAGGTAGGCTGGAAGTCGCGGAGGTTCGCTTTTTTGCACGGCTGCACTTGAGAAAACTTCTTCTGTGAATTGATCACAAAGAATTCTTTATGAAAAGGTCTATCGCATTAAGAAAATGAAGGCGCATTGATCTCGGTGGGTAGGTGAAGAGAGTGTCGGACATTCCTGCCCGTTGGCGATCTCACCCCGCGCCTGCCGCGTGCAGGGCAGGGTAACTAGGTAAATTGGCTGACTGCGACCCAAATAAGTTGGCCGACTGCAACATCACAACCTTTGCCGGTTGGTACTGGGGGATGGAAGCCATGCTGCATGCTGCCTACAGGCTTCCCTAGGTACCTAGGTAGTTTTACCCCGCTTCCAAGGTTGCCCGGGTGTGTGCGAGTAAAACACGGAATGCGAGCAACATGTATCTAGGGGTAGGGTTCTTCGGTGACCGAGACCTGCATAGCATCTCAACGGTCGTCTGCGGCGCAATATACTTCCTTCGTGATTTTTGATGAATATAGCAAGTAGCAGAATATAGCAGAGATAACGCGACGCGGCGTAGCAATGTTCTTGGCTTCACCTAAGTAGTATTCAGCTTTTCTATACAAGAGATTAGTTTGTCCAGACAATTTGCTTTGTGCTGCTTATCCCACTTTATTCTTTCGAAGACATGGAAGGTCCAAATCTCTCTTCTACATGGCTTTCAAGTGCACCAAGTGGATACGCCAGCCCTGCTAGTCAGCGACTACTTCTCCTCACAGAGAGACATACTTCCCTCTCTTCTACTTTGCTATTCATTGGTCTGTGCTGGGCGATCTGGCGATGTTGGAGATTTACTCTCTACCCCATGTTTCATCCTGATGAGCCAAAAGAATTACCCTACTTGATTCCATGTAAGCATTTATTTTGAGTATTTTTTCCCTCAAAGAAATTCAACATTCGCTAACAATTCTTTTCTTTAGTCATAGGTGAGTAGCTTTAGAATCTTATGTCGTAATTCGACGTTTGATGAACAATTTCAAGGCCATGGCCGCGCCTTCTTCGACGATTCGAATGGTCTACTTGTTCGGGCCAGGCAAGTAGTGAACTGGACAATGAGTTGCTGTTTGCTGACGAGAACTTCCAGGAAACACTTTGCCACCAATGAGCCGTTTGCTCTGACGGCCTTCAATCACACTTTCTATGCAATCACTGATGCCAAGCAATCCGCCGAGGTTTATAAAAATACAACTGCCCTGTCTTTTGAGGAATTTGTCCAAACCTTGATGAGGACCAACGGAAACGATGAAGAAACCATCAAAACTATCTACTCTCCTCTACCAACCGACAAGCCTGGTTTCCCTAACCCCGAAGGCCTCTCGTTGGGTGTCCTTGCTCAGCGCATGCATGTACATCAGCTCCACCCAGGAGAAAACATGGTGGTACTCCAAAAGAAGGCTCGAGACTGGATCAACACGCAACTTCATTTCGATAGTCTTGCTAAACAATGCGGATATGTCACATCAAAAAGCTCAGATGCCATTCAACTTCCCCTGTACGAGTGGACATCAGATTACTTTGTCCGACTGGGTCAGTACGTTTATTTTGGTGATGTGCTAGACCAAATCAATCCCAACTACGCAACTGACTACATTGTCTTCGATGAAGTCATCTGGAAGATGCTTTATCGATATCCGAGCTTTTTGTGCCGGGACATGATTATGCCCCGCGACCGCATGATGGCGTCGTTGAGAGCTTATTTCCAAGTTCCCCCCGCGCAAAGAAGGGATCAGGCTGCCTGGATTATCAATGCTATGGAAGATGAAATGAGAGCCATAGGTGTGGATGATGAGAATCTTGCTATTGTTGTATTCCACCTCTACTTTGCGTAAGTTCCATTTCCTCCCACACATTCGATGGGGTATTAACATAACAAAGTATAAACACCAACGCACGCAAGACGTCCTTCTGGATGTTGACCCATCTCATGCGCAATCCAGCCTACCTGGAAGCTTTCCGTGCGGAGACGGCTCCAGCCTTCTGCGGCGACGAATTGGTGGACGTGACCTACATACAAGACGCAGCAAAATGTCCCCAGGTCGACGCGATCTGGCACGAGACTTTGAGAATGTCTGGATGGGCTGCATCGGTACGCTTGGTGACAGATGATGTTGTGATCGGCGGAAAACGGATGCGCCAGGGCAATCGCGCCATGGTGCCGCATCGTCTGCTACACTTCGACGAAGACGTATTTGGTGAGAACATTCAAGACTGGCGACCCGAACGGTGGCTTGACACCGAAGCTGGCCGCAAGCTCCCTAGCAGCCCGTCCTGGAGGCCTTTTGGTGGCGGCAAGACGAAGTGTAGCGGCAGATTTCTGGCCAAATACTTTGTTACTGCTTTTGTGGCCACTATTCTGCGTCGTTTCGACATCGAGATGGTCGGCCAGCCGCGTATGCCAAAGCCTGATGTTGGCCGACCGGTTCTGGGCATTATCTCAGTCAAGGAGGGGGATGACTATATGGTCACAATCACCAAGAGAAAAGGCGCCAACTAGTCAGCAACGAAATGTAGTTGCAGTTTAGCTTCTTTCAAATATTGATTTCATGGTACTTAGCATCAAGTCTTAGTCGCCGATTTAGAATTGAAATCACTCCGAGTAAATTTTATTCGACACCAGGTTCCGCGCTCCATGTAGAACGACTCACCAATCTATGTGCTTTGCATTAGCGCAACGTTTGTGGCTCCGAGCGCTTGGGTGACCGTGGGTGACTTACATTTAGCCATCGAATCACACAATGCATATGAGACCCGGCCGACATGCATCTTCGGTCTCCGAAACCTCAGTGCGTAGCGAAGCAAAGATGAATACATGATCAATCCTACAACAATTAATAATACTGCCTTTGCAAATTATTCATTCTCTCTTGTCCTCGCGTACCTTTCCCGCCGGTTTCGATTTCCTGCCCAACGTCCAAGATTGGATATCAAACGTGGCGCCATGTCTCCAGCTTCTCTAACAAAGATCGAGCACAGTGCCTATTGGACGCCCAATATCACAAGTTTCAAAACCTCGGCTCGCCTGCATCTGCAGCACTTTCTCGTGCAAAACACCCTCGGCTTTCTGCTGGACGAAGAAATCGAGAAGTCCATTACTGCCTCGTCGCCTTTGAGAGTTGCCGACCTAGGCTGTGGAAATGGTATCTGGTTGACTGAGCTGAGCTCTGAACTTTTGCGGAGGGGAATGCCGGCTCAGTTGGATGGCTATGACATCAATCCCGTCAACTTTCCACATACAGTACATCTGCCCCCATCAGTAAGCCTGAAGAAGTTGGACATCCTACTCGAGGAATTGCCAAGCGACTTGCTAGGGACGTACGACATCGTACACGTGCAGGGCTTCACAAGCTTGGTTGTGAACTCCAATGTCACACCCTTGTTGTCCGTTGTATTAGCATTCTTAAAACCCGGAGGCTTTCTTCAATGGGTCGAGGTGCCAACAGACGACTTAGTGGTTGAGTCACCTTCCCCTACGACCACAAAGATCGCTTGCGAAAAGATCACTGAGAGCCTCAAGGGGATTGCTCAAGCCCAGGGAATCGTCGGTGATTGGGTGGCTTCACTCGACCAATGCCTCTTGACTCATTGCTTCGATTCCGTCCGCATGTATGCGAAGGAGAAGCGGCAACAGGACTTTCAGGCATGGACAGAAGATTATTTGATGGTTCTAGAGGAGCTTGCCCTTTTCTTCCCGTCTCGAAAACAGGATCCGCAGGCACCAATTACGCGAGAGGCATGGGAGGAATTGTTTTCTGATGCTGTAGGCGAGACATTGCAGGGGGTTGTTGTACATCAAAGAAAACTCAGTATCGCTGTTGGGCGAAAACCTACTTGACGTCTCAATCTGCCTGGTTTGCGAAAAATACTTGGCGGATGCAGAGGCATGTAGCGATTGAGTAAACAAGAGTGTGGTATTTGCAAGCCAGCATCAATGTGCGCTCCGTTCTTGGTCGTTGTTTGGAAGATTAATTTAATAATGTGCACATGATATTACCTTCGAGAGATCATAACGTAGCAATGAAGACACTCTCCATTGCTTTGCGTCGCTGCTTAAAATGCAATGGCCTTGAAAGCGCGATGGATGATTCCGAGCAGCAGCTGAAGAGTGTCAACGGGTTGACACGGACCCACAGCGACTCTGGCAGTTAATTGCACTCTCAAAGTCTCTCGAGCCAGTCTCATGACTTAAAGGAGGATCTTTCAATTGTGCACAAATCGTTTTCTTGCTCAAGTAGAAGCCAAGAAACGTAGGAGGTAGATGTAGTGCGGGCGAAATGAGGGCGAACAGTATGACAATCCCTACATGATTGTTAGCAAACTTTCAAGTGGAAAACACATGATTCGCTCATACCTAATATCGGAACAACGTCGAACACCCACATGGGCTGCTCACGATCCGTGACGTAGCCGTTGTGTTCAGCATCGAATGGCTCTAGGAGGCGGAGAAAGGTACGGATCTGGAAAAAGGTCAGTCTACCAAGCTGCTTACCGGGAAGCTACGATGTCTCACCATAAGCGCTATGGTTGACAAATTCACCGTCCATACGAGTCCATTCCAGTTCGCCCCAGGCCGCGCTGCAAAAGGAAGAGTCCTATTGACCCACCGATAACCAACGAAGGCAAAGCGTATGCCCACGACGGCGAAAAGTCCAAGAACTCCCATTTGGGTCGCGAAGCCAATCTTGAGCACCCCAAGTCCTACGTCATTTAATTATGATGCCCCGTCTGCATCTGGCAGTGTAACGTGGCGATCCATCGCAACGGTCATGATGGTGCTGCCAGCTAGCTGGACTCAAGCGGCGCCTAGACTGAGCATGACAAAAATGGGCCCGAGGAAGCGGGCAGGAAACCAGAGGAGCTAGATTCGTCGATCTCCCGGTGGTGTTACCCACACAACAATTCGTCCAAATGTAACATGACATGTAATAGCCAGCAAGGAAGGAGCTATTCTGATGAACAGCGTCAGCATAGTTCTCTCCTGGGACGTTCGAGAGCATACAAAAGGGCCATGTAGCCTGTCATAAAGGCCACAACTCGCGAGTGTGGAAGAGGATCGGCCTTTACCCGTTTCCCATCTTTGTCGAAAGTATAATCGGATGTGTACACTTCTCTTAACATCACAGACTTAACCCTAGCTGCAAGCCCCGCGATTTCAACTGCGTTCTTTGTTAGTTGAGACGAAACACCCAGAAGCAGGAGACTACACACCTAGCAAGCCCAAGTACAATGACCAAAGAAGCCATGATCGATGACGTCGACGCAAGAATAGACATATATGCACGACCGTGATAAGTGTGAAGATAGTGACCCCAAACGAAGCGACAGGTAGCCTGGGTTCGTAAGGGTACAGATGATAGGCATCAAGGTCCACTATGAATCCGTCAATAAACGTACTACTAAATGACAACAGAATAGATACCACTCGAGAGAATCGGGAAGGACATTATTGAAGTCGGGCTGCGGCGAAAGCAGTATTAAGAGCACGAAATTGAAGAACAGACGGGCAAGTATAAGGGAGCTCGGGAAAATACCTTCCCCTGTCCAAAACAACCTAGAGGCATGATCATATCAATGCGCCGTCAAAGGTGTCTAATCAACATCTCGTCTTTGCGCATTGCGATTAATCGATCCTGTCCTGTTAATTAGCGCTGACACTGAGGCGCGGCGCAGCTACCAACGCGATGGAACCTGTGCCTCACTGTAAGCGCTGCACAGACAGATAATGCGTTAACCATGAGAGATTCTGTGCATCGCATATTGGCTGCATCGTAGTGATGGATGGAATGACGGTTGCTGCTTGCACTTAATTTGCACCGGAACCTCACAAATGCTTCCGATGAAGGTACAGCGCTAAACTCAACGAGGCGATGTCGGGCCGACATGGAGGAAATGTAAATCAACGATGCAGCTGAAGGACGCCGCGCAGGAGAACTAGAATGACTATACTCTGCTTTATCCTGTCTCGCAGTGTGCCACTTCGGACTTTCGGTTGGCAATTTGCGACTACGATTACCGCGACATGACCGGAAGAGTGATGTCATCATATGACCAGCGAATTTCTCGTCGCGAGCGCCGCGACCTCAGAAACAAATGACGGTATGGAAGGTGTCGTGCAAAGTTGGAGAATAATGATAAAAAAAAGATCAGTATATGTGAAAGCTGGCGTTTGAGGAGTCACCATACATTACCTCACGCTTGCATATTTCTGTGGAGCGGCCAAGATAGGCAATGACGTGCACACCATGTGGGTATAAACAACGAACCTCCATCGACTGCACCAACTTCATAACACGGACTGGTCGTTCTACGGTCAACTCTACTCACAAATGGCAACAAAAAAGGATCTCTACGTCGGCACCGACAAGCATCGATGGTGGAAAGAGGCTGTCGTATATCAGGTCTGTACAGCTTCGCAAAGCCTCCACACATCGACGTTGACGACAACAGATATACCCAGCTTCGTTCCTCGACACAAATGGTGACGGATGGGGCGATATTCCTGGAATAACTCAAAAGCTCGACTACCTTCAAGACCTGGGCGTCGATGTGATATGGGTATCACCGATCTACAAGTCGCCACAAGCCGATATGGGCTACGATATCGCCAATTATGAAGACATTGACCCCTCGTACGGCACTCTAGCCGATGTCGACAACTTGATTGCAGAGCTGAAGAAGCGCAACATGAAGCTCGTGATGGATCTCGTCGTGAACCATACCTCAGAGGAGCACGCCTGGTTCCTCGACTCTCGCTCATCCAAAACATCATCCAAGCGCGACTGGTACATCTGGAAACCAGCCAAGTACGATGCGGACGGGAACCGCCAGCCACCCAACAATTGGGCTCAGATCTTGGGCGAAGCAAACTCAGCATGGACATGGGACGAAGAGACGCAGGAATACTACCTCTCCCTATTTACGCCGGAACAACCGGACCTAAACTGGCAGAGTAATTCCGTCCGTGCGGCAGTACACGATGTCTTACGCTTTTGGCTCGATCGCGGATGCTCTGGGTTTCGCATGGACGTCATCAACCTGATCTCCAAAGTGCAGACCTTCGTCGACGCAGAAGTTGTCGTAAAAGACAACAAATACCAACCCGGTGATAAATACTATGCCAACGGGCCACGTCTCCACGAATGGCTTAAGGAGCTAAATCGAGACGTCCTGAGCAAATACGACACCCTAACCGTCGGCGAAATGCCTTTCGTCCGCGACGAAGATGAAATCATGCGCGTGGTCGGCGCCGAAAGCTCCGAGTTAAACATGATCTTCTCCTTCGACCTCGTTGATATCGACAACGTACCTGGAGATTTCAAATTCACACTGCACCCGTGGGATGCCACGGATCTTAAGCGCATCGTAAATCGCCTGCAGCGCCTTATGCTCGAGCGCGACGGTTGGAACTCACTCTTCGTCGAGAACCACGACCAGCCACGCAGCGTCAGTCGCTACACGGACGATAGCGACGAGTACCGCGAATACGGCGCCAAGCTGCTCGCGCTCATGCAAACCACGCTCGCAGGCACACTCTACGTCTACCAGGGGGAAGAACTCGGTATGCGGAACGTACCTGAATCATGGGACGAAAGTGAATACAAAGACGTCGAATCGATTAATTTCTTCAAGAAGTTCGTATTCCTATATCCTACATCCAACATCCCCGTTCCTCACAACCACTAACACCTCACAAGATACCACACTCTCTACCCAAACAGCGAAGAGAAACAAGCTCTGGCACGCAGGATTATGAACAAAAAAGCCCGCGACAACGCCCGCACACCCGTCCAATGGACCTCCGCCCCGCACGCGGGGTTCACATCTTCCGACTCAAAGCCCTGGATGCGTGTAAATGACGACTACATTGCCGTCAACGCACAGCAGCAACTCTCGCACCCCAACCCGTCGCCCGGCACATTCTCCGTGCACGCCTTCTGGCGCCGCGCGCTCGCGAATCGCAAGCGGCACGCCGACGTTTTCGTGTATGGAGACTTTGAAATGCTGGATATGTCGCATAAGAGCGTTGTAGCTTTTCGGCGCTGGAGTGAGGATGAGGAGTTTGTTACGGTGCTGAACTTTAGTAGGGAGGAGGTTATTTGGGGCGGATTGGGGAGCCTAGAGGTTAAAACGTGGGTGGGCGGGAATTATGATGAGGATGGACTTAAGGAGAGGAAGGTGGGAAGGGGTGTGGACGTTGAGTTGCGAGCTTGGGAAGGGGTACTGGGGAGTGTTGCGAGGGAGGTCTAAGGGCATCAGATGATATGGAATGGCGTTGATAGGGATTGATTGAGTGCCTGGGGTATCATCTCGTGACCTGTCACAAAGTGTTGCGGTGTAGAAACAGCGCATATGCAGGAAGAATTGATAGATTGAACTGAGGTTGTATTGGGTGAAGCTACAAACAGTAGATATTCGTGAATGGCTGTGGACAGCGCTAGCTCAATGTAGGTAGTTGCATCTCGCTTACCGTAAAGGTGAGGTGCGATTGCTAACAAGGGAAGAGAGACTCTAAACCGTGACACAAAATGCAATTCCATCTGCGAGTGGTGATTAAGCAGCGAAAAAAAGATATTGTCAAGTGAAAACTGTTCCTAGATAAGACACGTATATCTATAGGTAGAAGACAAGTGTCTCTCACCTATCTTTGGACGTATCAAAATCTGAAGCGGTACCTCAAGGTGAAGTGAAGGTGATGTGCAACTGAAATCAAGGCGACCTTAATCAAGCAAATTGAAGGGTACTAGTCTTCCCACCAACTCCAACACGGGATCAAGACTACAACACACGCCCAAAAAGATACGGATTTAAATACACTGCCCAACTGAATCATGCCTCAACAGACACGTTCAAAGCCTCGCCACGGGAAACAGAAGGTCGATGATGCACAAGAGAGTCCCGCCCAAGCGGCTGCAGCAACGTCAGCCCAACCGAGGCCGACGTACACACGCGCAGCACTTGAGCAGTTACGCCGGAAAGAATGCAAGAGTACTCCGCCCTACCGACTTTCGACCCTGCCATCTCCTCTCACCTTCCTATCGACTATGAAACGATCGAGAGCGGTTCAAACACCATGTGCAACATGCGACTGAAGGTTGGCGTGAGCAACGGCGAATTTACCGATGGGTTGGCGGTCTACCTCTGCATCAGTGGCGAAGGCAGCAACCAAATCACATTGAACTGCGACGACACAGTACACAAGTTCAGTCTCAACAACCTTGTTATGGTTCAACCCGAGCTACCATTCAACAAACTCTGCCCGACGGTGACCGATCCCAAGATCAATTCTGATGCCGAGAGGCAGAGGCTCAGGGCGTATGCATGCTATCTCTTCCTTTGTGCGGGTCATATCTAGACTCTCGAGTCCTACGGTCGTTTTGAAGACAATCTGAAATACGCACTCACTTAGATTAGGAGGGAGAACGATGGCCCAGTGCGAACTGCACGCCAGAAGAAAGCGATGTAACGGAATCAATCGGAACTGTCTCATATAAGTGTCCAACCTCCCGACCGTCCAGTGGGCAAGTCGGATGGCCATGTGCATCGGGAAAGGCCAGCAACGCCCCTAGTCATGAAGCAAGAACGTGAGAGATCTCATGGCTTGATCGACAAGCCACTGCGCCGCAAGAGAATTCCTGAGATGGGTTCGGATCATGAGGCCGATGAGCGTAAGTACTACACCGCAGTACATCTCATTGTACGCTGCTAATACCCAACAGCGCCACACAAGAAGAAATCGTCAAACAACGTCGTAAGATATAGCTCTTTGCCAATTCAGCCGTCACACGATATGCTAATCTTCCTAGATCGTGCAACTTCGCCAAATGCAGGACAAGACCACCGCTGACATCGTTGCGATCATCGACAAAGAGCTTGCTTCTCACACTAGGTCTACACATGAGTTACAGACCAAGCTCGCGCAGCAAGCCACTGAGATTGGCAAACTTAAGGAGCAACTCACGGCGGACACGGCTGCGGATCAAGATTGGAGTGAGAGGGCTAAAGCAGGCAACCGCGAGATTGACGAACTTCGATTAGAGAACGACAAGCTTCAAACTGCAAGGCGAGAAGGCATGTTGAAGATCGCAGGTCTAGAAGACGAAGTGGAGAACGAGAAAGCTGCAAAAGAGACAGCTTTGAAGAGGGAAGCGGCGTCGGATAAAAAATGGAAGAAGTAGACGGATGACATTGCAGAGTGCAGTGGAGCGAAAGACTGAACCGCTCGGACATTGCATCCTTCCAATCTTGGAATGCGGGGGCGGGGCTGAAGTCTTGGCGTCTAAAGGCGCCTAACGTGCATCTAGCTGCACTTGGATAGTCTCCAATTGCGGGACTTGTTTGTGTGAGAGTGAGGGTGAGACATTCACGCTCACCACAAATCTCACAGTCGGCCAATATAGAGGTCGTTACACAAAACAGATAATTTTCCACTTCAAAACCTTGTACCACCCACACCACACCGCAGAGCACCCATCATCACTCAAGCAAGATGGAGAACCTCGACTCAATCGGCGAAGCACTAGCGGAGCTCACTGCGAAGTATAGTGGATACGTTCAGGACAAGCGCAACAACGGCAGCATGGACGTTCACAAATCTGCAGCAGATGCGCAAGATGCAGCCTCGAATCACACCACGACTTCCACGACTAGGTATCCCAACATCATGATCCTTGACATCGGAGGCCGTATCTTCAAGGTCTCTCGCATTACACTCCTCGAGTCCGGCCTCTTCCGCCACCAGATGTCCAACCGCTTCACCTGGGAACCCGAGGCCGACGGCTCATATTTCCTTGACGCGGACCCTGATCTATTCGAACATCTACTCCGCTTCATGCGCCGACCAAACATCTTCCCTCTGTTCTACACCACATGCACAGGCTTCGACTACGACCTATACAACCGTCTCGAAAACGAGGCCGAGTACTTTCAAATTGAAGCTCTTCACACGTGGCTCATGGAGAAGAGATACCTCAGGGCCGTAATGCTGCACAGATATCAGCCTCAAACCCGCACCCTCGACGACCTGAGCCCCGAGAAGGCCCCAATCAGTGAAACTGAAGATATGCACATGCTGCCGCGCGTCAAACAAGTCTACATCTGTCCTCGCGGGATCGGAGTCCATCGCGGAGAACCGGATAAGTGTGGTCGTGCATGCCACGAGGCGCAGGGTGACAATGATGATGAGTTCGAGGAAGTGCTATACACCGAAGTTGTGAGTGTGAGGAAGGAGGTGGAGTTCATTGGCTCGGTCTGCAGGCTCGAATGAGGGCTGGACCCAATAGCATGCAGGAGTTGATATCAGTTCGAAAGGCGCTATGCAACTGGATCAGCTAAGGGAAGTTTGATGTATAAAAGTTAGCATCTTATGCCAGATCGGTCTATGCATTGAATCGTTGATTATCCTACAACCGCTTTCAATCGTTCATCATTTCACAACCGAACGAGACTATGTCTCACAACATCGCTCTGGAATCCGTCTCTTTCAGCCTTCTTCAGGTACTGATCGTCGAGTCGCCCGTGGCCATCAAATTCGCACTTTCTCTGTTTCCGGCACACAACCTCATAACTCGCATTCTCGACCACTCGTGCAAATCGTTGATGAAATATGCGCCTGGAGGTGCCCGGCAGCACACCAGATCTGGTTGTTACAAAAATAGGTCTAAGTATTGTCTCGACTTCATTTTTCTTTCCCTTTGCGCGGGGAGTGGGGGCTAGTATCGCGATCCTGGTGACTGTAGAAGTAGTCCGTCGCTGCAATCCCCTCTTGCTCCATGGCAGGGGTACTCATCTTTGCATACGTGGGCTCTTGCTCAGTAACGACCAAAGCAGATGCGCGCGGGTTGAAGAAGTAGTCTGGTTCCAATATCCCCTCCCGTACTACCGCCAGTGAGCCCATCCGAGGATGTACAGGCTCCGGGCGCGTGACACCTTCAGCGACACCGGAAGTGGCACGCTCTCGCGGCGAGACATCTGAAGTAGGGCTACGTCGAGGGGGTATACCGGAGTTGGAACGCTCTCGCGGTGAGACATTTGAAGTATGGATGCGATGAAGAGGTGATACAGTTTCATGGTCATTAATCGTGACACGCGATCCTGAATTGATTGTGACGACCGTCAAGCGGCGACCGAAACCTGGTCGGAAGGATGGGCCTTCTTCTTCCAGACGGATAACGACTTCGACAGCTTTCTCGTCCTCAATGACCATTGGGTGGCGTTTGGCAAAGTAGCGGGCGTACTTCCAGATTGCCCTGGGGTCAGTGAGTAGTTGTTCAGTGGTGTGAGATTTGAGAAGCGTACCAATAACAGCTTGCGACGTTTACTACTGCAAGAACCATCTTGTAGGGAAGATAATAAACATAGAGCAGGACCCAACCAAGTCGCTCTCCCTTCCGCCGCAGATGTACCTCGTTGAAGATGATGACATTGATCAGATACATGACGATTGTTGCGGCAAGAAGAATGCCAGCAAAAGATGGTCGTACAATGAAGGATATCGGAAGGATGAATGGTGTGAGTAGGTACAAGAGAGTTTCGTAAACCTGATCTATCAGTAAGGCTCGTGGGAAAATGCTGGGCGACTTACCTCTTGAAAGACGAAAAGCTTCGCACCAATCTCCCACCACCCTAGCTTCCAACTCCCAAATATGTAAGCCATGTTGTAGTACATACCATTCACAAAAAAGAAGTTCCATCTCTTAAAGCGCTGACTGAAGATGGTCATCTCACCAAATCCGCCGCGAGAGCCTCCGCTTGAGAAAAAAACTGATGTCGGTGTTTCGGTCTCAACAAAAACCTGTGAACACATCTTGATGCGGGAACCAAGCTTTCGAGCTACATGGCCAAAGAACCAATCCTCGGACACGCTGAAGCCAGGATGCTCGTGGAAAGTTTTGACAAGTAATTCTCGGTCCCAGAGGGAGATGGCTCCATGCGGAAATGTAGCGGAACCAACACGGCCGGCGAACTCGCGCTGAATGCCACTGAGTTTGTATTCGAGGTCTTGCGCTCTGGGATACATTAGCATGGTACCTTATGGATAGAGAATAAAATACGTACTGCTGGCACAAGTTACCCTTAGACGAGTTAGGTCCCACAGATTTGATGGTGTATCCAATGCACAAGACCTTTCCAACGAGGCGCTCAGTGACTACTGGGAAGTTGTTTGGAAGTGCACAATCATCATCAATGAGGAGTACGTTCTTGAAGGATTTTGCAGCATAGCATCCCACAAATTGGGCAACGATCTTTGAGCCTATAGGTGACCATATGTGATTCACTCCGTATGGACGGCAGACTTCTTCCGTGTTATCGAGTGGCGTAGGACTATTGCCGTTGGCGATGACGAAGATATGTGATGGCGGGAAGATCTTCAAGGCTGCTTCCAGTGTCGCTGCAATCAGACCAGCTGACTTGTAGCATGGAATCATAAGCGCGGTATCCTTAACGTTCGGCTGGATTTTAGTCTCGGTGGGGTAATCGGCAGGTGGAGGATCCTTTTCGAAGAGGATGAGAAGGGGCGCGAAGGCATAGCTGCAAAGATGTTAGATTGGCTTCGAGGTTGGGCATGAGTAAACTTACAAAAAAGCAATCGCAATCGTGATGCTAAAGCCGCCAGCGATAACAAACCTATTCGCCACCGCCCACCACAGCCACCATACAGCTCCGTTCCACAGCGGAACACCAACCAGAACAAAATAAACAAAAAGGACCAGAATGGTGTAGAAGACGTATTCGAAAGCCCATTGGAGGTACTTGTTGCGTTGTAATTCTTTCCCTCGTTTCTTGGCGTTCTCATATGTCTGCCACATACTGCTTCTTCGCACGTATGATATACTGGCGAATGTCCTTCTCCGTATGCTGTGTGGTATGATGGTATCAACCACGGATCGTAATGTGCCTCTCCTATCATGACGTTCGTGAAAGCTATCTGCAGCTTCGAGATCTGCTGTCTGTGGCTCCTGGGTTGATACTGACTGGCTGCGAAAGTGGTCTTGTGAAGATTCACCATCACTTGAGTTGTTCCTAGTTGAGAACGGATTGGTAGCGGAATGGAAAGGAAAAGATGATGCATCTGTCGTTGACCAATGGACTACACTGGGGCCGCGTATTTTCGTTTCACTTTTGTCAGGTTTCGTCGAGAGAGGAGATGTCCCTGGGGCAGATTTTGTTTGCTCGCCTGGCCCGATTGCTACATCGTCCGAGATGTGCGAACTCTGCGTACCAGCTATCCTAGGATTGCACGCTGTGCTTCTTGAATTCAAGCGATTCGACGGCCGCGACTGCCATGAGATGGACTTCCGTGTATCTTGGGTCGAGCTGGTGTGGCCGGTGGCCTGCAGGAGGTGCGGGGGAATGATGATATCTTCCGTTGCAAAAGGTATACTTGATGTTAAGGGTTTCGATGGGATAGAGTAATCATTGTCCTGAGATTTCTCGAGATCTTGCTGGTCCATTATGGGGTGACAAACACTTCCAAGGATGATGATAGCATTCTTGTTGGACGGTTATGGTAGGTGAAAGACGTGCTAAATAAATTTGTAGCGGCGGGTGGCAGCACCAATTTTATCAGACACACACTTAACCAATATATCGTCATGATTGAGCCTTGACTCTCCGAATCTTCCCTCCATAGGCTGTGCCAATGCTCGGCCGGATATAGGCCTGAGCAGGCCTCGCGCTATAAGTCTTAAACTTTGGAACACATCGCTGACGTTTCTGACTCTTTGGTACTTCGGACGTTAGACCATGGCAACACCAAAGCCCGACAGGTCCTAAGTGAGATAGTCAAGAGGCGAAAGTCCTGTATTCATCTCACTTCTTTGTTTAGCCCTTGGCTCGCCTCCTTCGGAACCAGCCGACGGTAGCATTGTCGGTACCGGAGCGTCGGCTATGATGACAATGCCTTTGCTTGACAATGCTAGCGCGGAAGTGACAGGACGATATAGCACTAACAGCGGACCGGCGCCACAGCCGATTGATCGATTACGTCTTGGCAATCCCGAATAGTTCATCGGCGACCTTGACATCATGGACCCAAATTTGTGAATGTGGGGTGATGTCCGGAGTGGGTGCGGCGTCGAACGTCGATCGTACATGCTGATATCCTCGTGAATGGCGCACCGCTTGAACATGTGTGTTGACCGTGGCTGAGCTGCGTTGGCCGGATTGGGACCTGCACACCATCAACCAAAATCAGTTGATTCGATCGTGATCTCGACTATAGAATTTTCCCAGAACCAGTATACACAGGTAAGGTCCAAGCTAGAAAGTCGGGCAAGCCTCGGCATCGGTGTGTGTAAAGAACCTTCCGCGCGGAGAATTCGCCCGCCAAGAGTGCGCGAAGGTAATCTCAAGTTGTACAAGTGTGTGCCGCTAAACATGCCATACAACACAACTCCATCATTCGTATGCAGATGATGTTTCCAGACATCAGAAGCTTCCGTCCATGCTCATACTGCTCGGGAAAGTAGGAGACATAGGCGCCATGTCGTAAGGTGACCGAGAACTCGAAGGTGCTGACATTGACCTCTCGTGCCATTCTTCATGGTCTTCTTCTGGTGAGGAGTACTCAAGCAACTTTTGAGGTGAGCCAACAGCTAGTCCCAAGGTAGATAGCTTATCCTGCAAAATGCCGAGAACTGCAGGGTTGCCGCCACGGAAACCTGCCAACACCTGCGAGAGATTATGAATGAGATCTCGTGGACCAATGGTGAAAGAAGATTCTTGGTTCATTGACGGCATGATGATCATGACATCCGCTAGAGAATTAGCGACATCGAACAACTTCGATTCCTATCATACAGTTAGCCGAAGCAACGCAGCGTGCGAAGGCCCATACATACCATGCCCGGACCGTGAGCTTCGATGCTCTGCTGAGAAAGACTGCTTAGATTGCGAAGCACATTCTGAGCTACTTTGGCCGGGAACGAGAACGAAAATTCTCCCTCTGTGTTTGTGCTGCTCAGATTTGTGACATTTAGCGCATGCTGCCATAGGAAAATGCGCATCCACTGTTGGGTCATGGATATATCTGCTCGCTGTAGCTCGTTCTCCAAACTGAGCGGTGCTTCGTCACTGCTTAGCTCCTGTTGAGCCATAGCAAGCGCAGCTCGAGCACTCGTAGGATCCGCTGTAATTGTGATGTCGAGAATGCGAAAAAGCTTACAGAGCTGGATGAAGGCGGGCGTGACTGTCCCATCGTCCAAGTTCACTAATTGAGGCAGATCTGCGGTCCGTTGGAGGGTTGTTGGCACATCGTGCTGTATCGAGTGTGCTCGTTCCGTGATGAATAAGAGCCAGTATATCCTCAAAGTGTGCTGCACTTGCTCAGGGGTCATGGTCGCGTAGTAGCTCGCCTTGTGCAACCCAAGAACATGCGCTTTGACGATCGCTTCTCCGAGAAGGGTAGTGGAAGCGCTCATGCGCCCAACGTTCGCAGAGTATACGTGTAAGAAGAAGCTGCTTAGGACCGAGTATATGCAGACGTTCTCCAGGTGGTCTACCTCGTTCCGGGCCTTCTTTGATTCCCGCTCGAACACGCTACTCGACACGCAATAGTGGCCTTCAGTAGGGCTGCCTGGGTCGGTACTGATAGAAAACTGGCTGACTACAGCCGCGCAAATCGCAGTCGCAAGAGCATAGGCCTCTAGATCATCTGGTTGTGCGAGCAAGCGTTCAGTGAGCGACCCGGCGTCGACGACAGGCCAAATGCCATACCCTCGAACCTGGTAAACGTCCAAATACTGCGAGATACATGAGGTCGATATCCTTTGATGGTCCTTGAAAGTACTCGGGAAAGTTGGACTGATGATGTCCGGCCACCCCTCGACCTGGACGTCATCTATCGTCGGCAAGGAGTCGATGTAGGGAAGCTCAGTTGAACTTGGGCTGGCAGCATCGAGACTTGCTTCACTATTGCTTCTCGACTCATCGTTGCTATTTTTGCTGCGCTCTTGTAGTCTTCTGATTGCGGCTTCTGTCGTCCGACGAGGTCCTTTGGGTCCAGATTTTCCATGTGTCTTGAGATAAGTGCAATCCCAACTAGCAGCCTCGCATCGAGAACAAGGCTGATTTCCGTCGCATCGAACCTTCCTAACGGAACAAGGATCGCATGCCCGTCGAGTGCCCTTCCGCGGAGCCACGCTCATCGTTTCGACTAAGCGACTAGGTAGCAGGCTGATGACGAATGAGAACGCGCGCGAGGCAGCCGGATCCGATCTCAGTGCGTCATTGGCGAAGCTTGTTGTCGATCCGACAGTAGGAGGAAGTGGGCCAACGCAGGTACGTCGGAAGAATTATTCGGGAGAGTTTGCCCAGGACAAGAGTTGTGCCTGCGAACAGATGTCGTACGGAAAGGACTTGCGACGAACGCGCAAGAAAAGGTGGAGGTGCGGCTGCTTTTCGCCGATCTTTCCCCTTTCGAGAATGGGTAGACTGGCCAATCACACATGTAACGGGCCACCCTCCTGCTTCCGTGGCGCTGTTGGGCCTGCTACGAACGATGGTTTTGTTTGGGTGCATGGCAGCCTCCGAAGAACCTCCCTTGGGTCTGGCCGGACAGTCATTGAGGGGAGCGTATATACAGCCGATTCAACCCAGATGTTGCGTAACCATCTTAAGCTGACGCAGATTCTTCGGCCTGCAACTGAAATCTTGGTCCGGTATGTGGAGGTTCCCGAAACTGTTGTGTAGGCCCAGACTCATCCAAAGGATACATTCGCCGGGTACGGTGCCAGATGGTTGAGGTGTATACGCTCTACATCCTGAAGGATGACTGTACTGATGGCCTGGAGGAGCCATATGCACGCCTCGCATGATCCAGACGCATTTTTGTTGAGGTGAACAGGTTGCGTGTCTGAGATTTGGCACGTTCTTGCCAGGTGCGCGAAAAGAGACGGTCCGTGTCTTTGTCGCGACACGGCGGCCCAAGCATTCCAAGGTTACCCTAGCCGGTCTCGGGTAGTGCACTAGATTTTCCACTCCACCCAGCACCAACTTCAAATTTTCTTAACAGTTTTCTACGTCATGTCAAAAGGGGGGGAAAGCGATATAGGGAAAATGCAGTGTGTGGCCGGAATATCATGTCGGTCTCCCATTTTCACGTCCTTTTTACTAATGGCTTGATTTGGTCGCGCTTGATTTCTATTTGGAAGGCGCCTAACGAAGTGCAAGACGAGGAAATGTTATAGTGCATAATGAACATTGTTTTCTCTCCTTGGAATATTTCTTCACTCCTTAACATATATCTTCAATCCCGAAAAGATAACCTGCAACTGTTTCAGCCGCTCCTTCTCCCACAACCCCCGCTTCTCTCTCTCCTCCTCCTCAGGCCGCGTTTCACGTGACCATTTCCCCTCGTGTTTGTCCAGAGACATCCCCAAAACATACTGTTCATCGCCGAATTCCTCGCCCACACAGCGCTGCTTGAAGCTAACAGAATTTTTGGTAGACCACTCGGATCCATAATTAACCTCTGGCTCGGTCTCCGGTGCGAGAACGTCATCGAAGATCTCGTCGCAAAGAATAGCTGTCGGACCGTCGTATTCGAGTGTGATGTCGGCGACAATCTCGACCACGGCTGCGGCGGGCGCGATGCTGACGACGAAGGTGCTCTTTGTAATCGCAGAGAAGCCATCGAGGTTAGTAACGGCTCGAATGTCTAGTATATCGCGCAATATATTCTTGCATCGTTCGTCATATGCAGGGTCTTGCGCAATGACTTCAATCTCTTTCTCCTTTCCTGCATCTTTATGAAACTTCCGAAGAGTGTCACGGATGGTGGCTGCTGCAAGATGTTGCACATATGACTTGGGTGTTCCGTGGTGCAAAGCGCCTAGAGCAAAACAAACAACCTTGTTGACATCTTTGAGTGACGCCGCATGTTTGAGTATGATAGCTTCCAGTTTAGTACGTGTGATGTTCCACTGGTCGGCCTGTGTCACTTCGACCTCCTCATCATCAGTTGATAGATTTTTGCGTTTCCTGAACTCGTACTTCCGTTGCTCTTGACTATCAAGCGATTTAAGTCTTTGCCACACCATGTCCTCTGCGTTTGCGACAGAACCACGTTGCCATCTAAGCTTCCAGAATTCCCAGCAGGGATCCTTCTCTGGGCACAACACCAAACGCTCATGGTGGCTTTCGATACGAGTGTTGATCTTCCAAAGGTGTGCAGACTTCTCGGGAGGGATGCCTTTACTGATTGCCATGTAAGAACGCAACATGAGATTTAGGAATGGCTCCTCAACAGTAAGTTGGGGTACACCTAGAGAGTGCCTATCCCCAAACATGTCGATGGTATCGTAGTTCTTCCTAGGGAAGAATTCATCGAGGTGCTTCTGTAAATCAGCAACGTCATCGGGAGCAAGCTTCCTTTTCGCCTTATCCAGTTTGTCGGTTTTCCCTGTTTCTTTTTCACCTTGTTCTCGAGATTTCTGAAGTCTGTATTTGACCTTCTCGTTGAACACAGTAACTTTGCCCATTACGTCATTCGCTATTCCTTCGATGGGATCTGCAGTCCAGATTGGGTTGCTGCGCTTGTCGAGGAATCCATACAGTTCGATGAGTCTCGGTGGTTTCGGTGGATCAGACATAGAGCTTGATCTTCGGGACTATGCTTTTGGAAGTTGTAATGTGTTATACGCAAGCAGCAACCAACCTCGCGGTCATTTTTATACTGCAACATGACTCTCAAGGCAATGACCGACATGACTTCGTCAACTGCCTATCGTCGAGGACTCAAGTAATTGATGCGGCAAACTGTTGTAAGAGGTTGAACGAGTGTTGCCACGATCTCGAGCTAGTTCGTAGACTCACGTTTATAGTAGTCATGTTCTAAGATTGCTGTTGCACAAAAGCATTGACGGCTCATAGCTCAGCGATACTGTACCACCGCCCAACATGAGCGCACATCAAACATGTTCCCTTGATGATTCACACTAAAGAATGACCTCTCACACCTCATGGTGATGTCATTTTGAGGACCTGTGGGCCGCTGCAAGTCGTGCAGGTGTTCGGAGTAGCAGTGACGGTAGTTATCTCAATGGCACACTTGCCTAGGTGAGCATAGCGCACTAATGCGGTAGACACGTTGAAGGCTCTACGACCTTGCTTCCTTGAAGCTTTAGCATGGCAGACATTGGTGCGGTTATAGAGAGGCACGGCTTGTCCTGACATCGTCGATCAGCCTTTGGGGGAAGCATATGGACAGATTCCACGGTGATAATAGGAAGAGAGCCTGTTATGTTTCCCGAGCCGGAATGCGTAGATGCACTACTGATGCGAGTCATTTGGCGATGGGAGGAGTTTCCAAGTTTGGATGTGACGAGCCGATGAGTGGAGGAGGATGACATAAGCACGCTAAATGTCGGCGCACAGCGGCCCCAACACGCGACAACCCATCCGTGTCTCGTTGCATGGCATCGCCGATATCATTACGACGCGCTTAATATTGGAAACTACGAGGAATCCGACTATGTTCAAAAGTCACTCATCAAATGACACTTTTACCAGGTATCTGTGGAGAAGGTCATCTGAGCCATGCTGTGGCCGCTTAGCAGCCGTTGTGGAATGCGCGAGCAACCCGATCCGAGTAACAGACCCAGAAAACCCTGTGCTTCCCACAGCATGTAGAGGCGAAGCAAAGCGACACCATACGAATACGTGAACATCCTCTCCGACTAACACTAATTGACCATCAATATGTCCCAGCAGCGAACTAAATTCGAGAGCATCTTTCAAGAAGGACGCAGACGGTATGAGAAGAAGACAGGGCAACAACTCGATGTTACGCTCCTCGCGACAATGAGCACGGTGGCAGATGTGCGCCTTTACATCGAGCAGGAAAATAACAAGTTCGCGACTTTCAGGGCTCAAAACAGCATTCTCTCCGGTGGAGAGAGTGTCCCAGATTGTGGCAGCAGGGAGCTCTGCGGGATTTCCTCCTGCTGGCGCGTGCTTGGGTGCTGTTGCGCTGCTCGTCAAGTCTGCGCAGGACGTATCTGCCCACTATGATCGTATTGTCGATTTGTTCGATATGTTGGCAGTAAGTCAATACCTCTGGTCGATTGGACGCGACTGACAAGCCCCTTTAGAGCACCATGTCCCGTTTCGATCTCCACGACTTGGAAAACACAAGCCCCCAGCTTGAAGAAAATTTCGCCAACGTCCTCGCAACCATTCTCGAAATGATCGGATACTCCACCAAAGCGATCTCACGGAAGAGATGGAAGGAATACATGGCGAGGAGAGCAGAAGATCGAGGCACTGCGCACGCGTCTGGAAAGACCTGTGCAAGATGGCAATACACTCAATGTCAAAGAGATTGTGGGTCACACTTCTATGGAAGCTAAAAGAAGGTTGATCAGCTTAAAGACAGCACCAGGAGGTTCGGGGTTGATGTGGTGGACGTGAAACATGCGAGTCGCATAACTATCGCAGCAACACCAGTCCAAATGCGCTATGAGCGCAACGCGTTTCTGAAGCTGCTTCCCGCTTTTCAAGGTACGTTTGAGCTTAAGAACATGAAGATGACGAATCTGAGGTGACAAACCTGAGGGTGATGTGTGACTTGCAGCTGTTTGTCGCACAACCAACTAATCGAGGTGACGCAGAAGCTATAAATCTAAACATCAGCATCCTTCTTCTAGGCAGACCATACCTCACGCATTCTCTCGAAGTGTCAGCATACAACATTCCATCTCCCATGGCGACGGTACACATCAACATGAACAAATCCCGAGATGATCTCGCAAAATTTGTGGAGGAAGGTGTCGCGCGACGCTTGAGGCTCGATGGCGTGACCGATGATCTGAAGCACTTCGTTCAGGAAACTATCGAAGAAAAAGCTCAAGGGATGTTCCTCTGGGCAAATTTGATGCTGGAAATCCTCAAATGGCAAACCACCGAAGCAGACGTCCGGAGAAGTCTTGCAACCGCGCCCACTGGCATCGACGACATGATTATCGATGTGCTCAAGGTATACAGCTCAGTACTCCGAGGAAGAGAAGCCGAGGAGTTCAATACAATTCTAGCGTGGTTGTCCCGTGCCGCCCGACCACTGACCTTGGCTTTACTCGATGCGGTACTAAGATGACTGTCTCCCTCGGGAGACAAGGTTCTCTCTTTGGAAGACAAACTGCGGGACACATATGCCTCACTTATTGGAGTTTTTAGAGATGACGGACTATCCACTGGCGAGCTGATGAAAGATGGGACAATGACGGGAAGGTCCACGCCAACAACGACAACGGTTGGCTTTGCACATGCGGCGATTACTGAGTTCTTCCAGAGTCCAAGTGGGAAGTTCTCGAAAGGCCCGACATCAATTCCTATTGGTGTCATCCACCACGAGGCCGACACCACACTTTGGAGAACTTGTCTCAAGGTTTTCGTAGACCCGGGAAGTGGGGGTCTCTTGGAAAGCTCGAAGTTGTTGCAAGCATACGTTAAGCACAATTGGATTACCCATGTGGAGGCATCGTTAATGTCGCAACCGAACATCACAATCGACACTAGGACACCATCAGAACATGCGGAGATCGTCAACTTGCTGTACCCTTTTCTCAGCAACAATGTCATCATTCGTGATTGGTGCCATGGCATACCTTGGACTTTCTATAATGGAAACATGATAGCTGCTATAGTCGACAGCGTCACAGCGTGCAGCAAACAACACCCAGCCTCCATCCTAAGACAGGTGCAGTTGTGGGTATCGGACTGTGAATCTAACCCCACCAAAGTCTTTCTTCCGCTAGTACGCATTAGCGTAACGGAATGCCTTCATGGCACATGGACTGCTCTTACATCACTGAGTGTTGTTGCCCAAGTTAAGGCTTTGGTGGATGGAGGCGACACTCCTGACACTATTCAGACTCCAGTCCCTTCGGAGGTGCTGATCAGTGCTGCGCGCTGCATCGGCCTCGAGGAAACTGCTCCCTGGCATCGGAAACTTGCACTGGTGTTACGGAATGCGAAACACCATACAGAGGCTATCGCACATTTTGAGCGTGCTTTGGAGCTCGATTCAGAGTTAGTTGAGGCGCGCGGCGGTCTTGCAGTTGTCTATGAAGAGCAGGGCCATTTTAACAAAGTCATCGAACTCGAACTTCAAAAAGTGCAAATACTCAGCAAGCGAGGAAATACGGATGGTACTTCTCGAGGGGAATTGACGGCCTTACTCGGGCGAAAAGACCTTTCACGTTGCTACGAGATGATTGCGAATGCACATCAGGAAATGCAAGACTCACGCATGGCGTTGAGATATTGGAGGAAAGCGGCCGAAACTGGAGAGGTTGCAATTTGGGCGACATCGCAGTACTTGGAACTGCTAGCAAGCTCCCCTTCGAATACGCGATGGCAAGAAACCACGGAACTGTTCCAGTTTCTACAACACTGTAGAAGGTCAGAAGGCTATGATCGATTAATGGCCATGATGTTCTGGAAAATATGGCCTGAAAACCAACAACCCGAGTTTTACTTCATGATCGCAACGGCAGCTCAAGAAACCGGCCAGCTGTCATGGCTCGTGCAGGCATTGGAAGCAGCAATAACATCGGCGGAGTGGAGAAGCAATTTGAGCGTCTTCATCCTGAAGCTCAACCTTGCTCTACTGCTTGAGAAATACGCATATGACTACAGACGGGCCGAGAAACTTCTAGAGGAGATTGTTCATGTTGCCAGCATCAAACATCAAACGCCGATCGAAGAGCTGGAAAGATGCAAGAAAGTCGTAGCTCGCAGCTTTTGCCACATCTCCATACGAAAAAGTGCAGAGGCGGGCCGAAACGACTGCGCGAAGCATTATCTTTATACCGTGCTAGCTCTTTTCAATTCCGGACTGGAGCCGCAAGATCCGACCAAGAAAATCGTGTACGGAGAACATACGCACGTCTATCTCGCGCTACTACACCGACTCAACGGGTCGATTGAAGATGCGGCGCGCGTTCTGCAGCCTTTGATGGCGCGCTGCTGTGACCTAGCTGGTGAAGGCTTTTTGAGCTGCGCAATTGGCATTTGGTCACTTGCCGAACCTCTCCTCACCCTTGGTGAAACAAAGAATGCTACCGATCTGCTCAACTACGTTTTATGCACGCATGGCTGGGGATGCGATGGCTGTGGGGAGCATACCAGCGGCAACACGAGTACGTGCATCTGCCAGTACTGCTTCGAGTCCTTCTGCGACACGTGTCGCAAAGGCCTGGCATCGCCACGGCTCACGCGGTTTTGCTTCGAGGGACACAGCGTATTGACGCTCAAGTCAAGCTCGCAGGGTGTTCCCAGGGATGAGATCGTCTTCCGGGGGGAGCGCATTGCTCTCAATGATTGCCTGGTACTGTTGAAGGAGCAATGGGATTGCGGTTCCGGTGGGTCCTCATCAACATGAACGGCGGGTATGGCGCCAGCTGTCGTGAGATGTACCTTGTACAACATCCTTGTCTCGGTATGTCCTGGCTACCCTCGCAATACTATCAGGAGTCAAGCAACTGACGGACAGAGCATTGCGAAATGATTCAGGTACATGACACCACAGCCATTCTTGCTGCACTTCCCTTTGAGCCTTATCAAGTACACAACGAGAGCTTGGCACAGCTTTCGGACTGACATCACGTGTTGAGTTGTTTCAGTATCTGGAGGAAGGTTTTATAGTTTCATTCTTAGTATGTTGTACCTCGCCAAGATTAACATGTTGTATTTCCGTTATTCTTAAGCCACCCTTCCCGTTCATGCCACCGTGTTCAAATCTAGGTCGTGAACTAAGGCTTGTTTTTAATCTGTAAACGACAAATGCTGAAATGATGCGGTGGGGCATTGTGTAAAAAGCATGGGACGGTTTATAAACATTTGCATCGGGAGTTAGTGCTACACACCACAGCTAAGTCTGTATATATATGCTTCACACTTACTAGTAGACTAACAGCCCGATATATGTGCTGGAATGGTCTCACACAGTTAACTGCAATAGCTTCCACTGGTTTAAAGGTACCGAAGGCAGACAGGCTCGTACTTCAACAGCCTGACGCTTACGATAACAGAGTCTTCCTATCTCTGACCTGTATATGAAACGTTGCTGTTGTATATTGTATACTGTGCTTCCGTCATGCGCGTGCGTGGTTGAGACTAAGCTTAGATAACAAGAGGGGTATGTAAAATGAGCAAAGAGGCGTAGATCCTGTTTGTTTCCGATAACATGCATATCACATTGCAAATGTATCTACCTTCTACTAGAAACCACCCGTATCGCATCACTTACTCAATAACGCTTCACCTCCGGCGTTTCCCGTCCATCCCCAGGCATCGTAGTAACCACGATATCCTTCTGCACCCGTATTTCCCCAATCTGGCTAACCATACCAACCATCTCCACGTCACTATCTTGACTACCCTGCGGCCTCGCATTCTGATGCGCCCTCTGCACCGCTCTATTGCCCGACATTGCATATGCAGCGCCGTAATTCGACTCCTGTTCTGACTGGCCCGGCAACGTCGATCGAAGCTGGTTGAGAATCGTGAACTCGGTGCGCAATTTGATGGCGTATATCGCGGCTTTGTAGAAGCCTTGCAGAAAGAAGAAGCCGGCGTAGCACAGCCCGATCAAGCTGCAGTCGAGGCAGATGATGAAGATGTTGACGTAAATGAGGTGGTGCAGGACCCGCCGTGTTGTTTTGCGTTTGCCGCCGAGGAAAGTCAGGTTCTTGAGGTGCGATGCGGTTTCGCGAATGTAGAGGAGGCCGATGATAGTTTCTTGGATGAAGAAGACGGCGAGTTGGACTTTGTCCCATATCATGTTTGGGGTGCCAAGTTTCGCGGCCATGGATGGATGGCTCTGGAAAGTGTCAGTGGTTGATTGAGGTGTTGGCGAGGTATGCTTACAGCTACCAATCCCAAAACAACTGTGGTTAGGCCAAAGAGTATGGCCGTGGTGATGATCATGTATAGAACATAGTTGCCGATCACCTTTTGCTTCAACACCAGGTTGAGCCGTGAGTACAACACAACTGATTGCGATACGACGTAGATGTACCACGTAAGATGAATGAAGACAAAGCCGAGATAGGCCTCATAGATCTTGAAGTCTAATAACAAGATGAAGATGAGGTGTATGATGATAGCCCAAGAGCAGAGCAGACAAGACCAGAAGTACAGGCTGCGACGCGTGGCGCGGATGAGGAGGCGGATATTGAGCTCGGCGCATAGGTACCAGGCGATACCTACACAAGCAGCCGCGGTCATTGCAGTGGGAAGCGGAGTGATCTCTTGGGTCGGCAGGGGAGCATTGTTGACGGCCGCAGCGGTGGTGTTCATTGCGTGGGTGGTATGTAGTCGACAAGGTACCACAAAGTAAACTGCTAGACTTCATCATATACATCCGGGACGACCCCTAGGAGATCAAACGGCAGATAACAATCGCGCCATTGGAAATGGCCCGTGAACATGGCTAAGATCTCGTTTGATGGCCCTGGTATACGGAGGCGAGAAGTGCAATGACCGCGAGACGGTGTTGCAGATACTCGGTGAGGCTGCCTGTTTGGAGCCAGCCATTTTGGATACTGGTTTACCAATCTAGGCATGCATCACACGAGCAGTGTGACATGGTGGTCTAGCGTGAATGGGCAGGCTTCGCTGACATGCAGCGGTAAGCGAGTGACATGCTGGACGAGGCGCTTCGCGTTCGAGGCCTTGTACGAGGCTTGCGCCATCATAAAGGCCACCAGAATGCCAAATAGATAATGTCTGCGCCTGTAAATTCTTCGTACAGCTGCTCGGCTCTTGTAATTCCACGTGGTAACTGCGACACGATAACGGCTGGTCATACCCCATTAAGAACGCCTTCGCCGGGTCTCATCGAGGGCTAGATGCCGACCCCTGGATACGTTCCTTGGAGAGTCATAGGCAGACGAACGTTGCTAACCTGCTACCGGTATTGCAACGGGGTGACGCAACCTTTGAAATACGGAAGTACTGTTGCGATCACGAAGCACGACCGTAGAATCTCAGGCATGTTGAATACTGCCGAGAAAGTACATCTGTGCATCGTTTGTGCGCATCGAATTGCATGGTCCTGGTCGGCTTGTGAGTTTGAGCAGAGAACTGCAGCTATCAGCCGCAGCAGAGCCGCTAAAATGTGGGTTTTCGGCAATCACGCTACCGGTAAGATAGCGTACTACCTAGTACTTTGCCCGATGTCGCTGTCAATGACATTTCGTCTCCACAACCTCGAATCTTTCTCGCTTCGTATGTCGAAGGATCAAAAGTCTTCGAGCGATCTTATAAAACAGGCTGTTGGAAATTGCGAAACGAGTCAGCAGTGGAGCTCTCATTCCATCTGATCGATTTAAACGCACAACTAGCAACACCAAAACTTGATGGCGGCACCACGATGCAAGTAAGAAAGAGAACGGTTGAAAGAGGCTACAGCTACTGGAAGTATGCAGTGTAGTACACGCAGCTGGTCGGATAGAGCATTAATATGCACACTCGTACCGCCTCATCGGTAATAGATTGCCATACGCAACTCATCAGATTTAACAAGTGATCTTCATCTAGAGCATTCAATGCACAGGCGTACCGATTCAATGGTAGCATATTAACAGTAGAGTATCCGCGAATGCTTGCCACGCGGCCGTCTTCGAGTTTTTCAAAGTTAAACCTCCATTAGCATGGCTTGTATAACTACCTCATCTTCACATTGGACCTTTTTCAATTACTTCAACCTGGGTTTGGATACATCATATCGTTCAACATGATGTATACATTCTTTCTAACCAGCACCTTCATGCTCCTAACTGTGCAAGCACACTGTACGCCAATTCCCCAATCCACCCTCCCAAAAACGATCCCACCTAACCCACCCCCAGATTTCTTCGACCGCCTTCTCGTAAACAACACATGGAGCCAACCTTGGGAATACATCCGCCCCATCTCGCCCTCCACCCCCGTCCCCTCCCCCACAGACTACGACTACATAACGCCCCTCACCGACCCCTCCTCCCCCATCCTGCGCTGCGGCCGCACCACCTCGCCCTACAACACTAACACCGCCATCATACAAGCCGGCTCAACGGTCGGCTTCACCGTAAACACCACCGTCGGCCTCCCCATACCCAATGCCCCGCAAATGCCGTGGGACTTGTATCCGAACCTGTACCACCCCGGCCCGGCGAGCGCATGGCTCTCGCGCGTGCCCGCGTCTTCGTCCCTGGATACATATGCCGGCGAGGGAGATTGGTTCAAGATCCACTCCGCGGTGCGCCGCACGCCGCAGAGTGTACCGCCCACCGACGCATATGTCTGGAAACACCAGTGGGCCACGTACCAAGCTACGAATTGGACGTTTAGTATCCCTGCGTCCACGCCGTCAGGGGAGTATTTACTTCGGTTCGAGCATATATATCCGCTGCCGGTGGAGTCGCTGCAGGGCGCGCAGTTTTATGTGAATTGCGCGCAGGTGAGGATCGTTGGGGACGGTAGGGGGGTGCCGGGGCCGGTAGTGGGGATTCCGGGCGTGTATGAGTTTGGGCAGAAAGGTATGTGTGTTTGTGGAGGGGGGAGGGAGTGGGATTTTGCTGACTTGGTGTACGCAGAGATTTATTTCTATGCGGATGTGGGGAATGAGACGTATGATATTGGGGATTTTGTGGAGCCGGCGCCTGCTGTGTGGTTGGGGTAGGTAGAAAGAATGGATGGGTGGGCAGGTCGTGATCCGAAAGGGAATCGAATTGGTAAGTCAATGCTGGTGGAGAGGTTAAGGTGTTGAAACCAAGATTGCTGCTTTTTTAATGCCATCAAACCTGTATATTTTGACGCCATCCAGTCCTTCCCAGGTTCTCTGTTGAGAAGCGCATTCGAAGAAACGCTTTGCCGTGCTCCGCGCCGCACTCAACCATCCGTCTTATTCCCATTGCAAGCTTTTCGCGGCCCAAAGAAATGCTTCAGACCACCAACGAGTACCCTACTTCTGGACAGAAGCATTTTCTTTCCTGCTCAGAATCTTCTTAGGACCCCAAGTCCCAGCCCGACCGCCCGTGTCGACGCCTTTGCCCTCCCTCTTCGGACTCATTTTCGTGCCGTTTTCGTTCTCCTTCTTGTCCTTGGCGGCAAACGTCTTCAGGGCCGGCGGTGCGGAGATGGGCATGATGGGGAAACCATCAGCAGGAGCACCCTTGCGACTCTTTTGCTTCTTGCCACTGCCCGTCTCGGTCCACGCACCGCCTTCCTTTTTGGTACGCTCTTCCTCCCTCTCCTTGGTAGCCTTCATTCTCGCGTCTTCCTCACGCTCACGGGCTGCCTTCTCGCGGGCGTCGCGTCGGATGCGCTCTTCCTTGGCACGCTGCTCGGCGGCAGCCTTCTCTTTGAGGGCCCTATCGCGGGCTTCGTGGGCTTTGAAGACAGCTTCTTGCTGGCCGCGGATGAGGGCTTCAGCTTCGTCGCGGGCTTCGCCTCGAATGCACGGATAGCACGGGAAGTGGCTCGAACGAGTGGTTTCGTCGAGGCCAATGTCGGTGCAGACGGTGTTGCTGAGGCAGCCGGAGCGGCACATCTCGATGTAGGGGCGGTCGCTTGGGTGGCCGCATGTGTGCATTTTTTTCCAGTACTTGCACATGGTGAGCCTGTGCGTAGTCAGTCAGATGGAGGGGATCATGAGGGTTCGAGCGTTCCTACTTTGCCGTGGTAGGGAGGAAGGTAATGTGATGGTGTGAGATCAGCTTGAAGTTTGTTGTTTGTAGCGTCGTGAGACGAAGTTTTGCGGTGAGAGCGAGCGAAGCTGTGAGCTTGATGAGCTGAGGCGGCAGGTGCGTCGCGTGGCAACGGGCATGACACTCACGTGTGAGGAAGGAGCGACGAAGAATACTATGGAAGAACGCCTTCACACTGAAGAGGCTGGAGAAACGACAAGCACCATACGGCGTAGGTATCCGTGGTCTCATAGCTGAGCCTGTTTGTCCTTAACTGTTTTTGGAGCAGCGATGGTCATCTAAGAAGAGCCGGAGATTATACAGCCTGTGTTATAGTCGTAGTGTCTTTGTGTCTAGCAGCTTTGGGAGACTGATTGCTGCCGCACTTGAGATTGAACGTTTGGAGGGTAAGATGCATGCGTAACCTAGTTGAGATGAAATACTGCAAATCGAAAAAGGGTATATCCTTCACCATGCCCAACCCCGATGACCCATACCAGACCCGTGATGATGCTGTAGATATCCAATTCAGCCATTCCCGGATACGCGTAGGGAGTAGAGAATCCCAAGATGAAGCCTGCCAATAAATATGCACAGAAAATTAGAGACGAAACACGGGAACAGCACTAGGCTGCCCTTCGCTGCCGCTTCACTTCTGCGCGGGCTCCTCGGTGCTCGATCTCAGTGATGCGAGTGCTGCCAATCTCCTTGAACTTGTTGACCAGGGTATCCGTCTCATCGAGCTCCTCCATGTCGTCGCCGCCTCCTATGCTCTTGCCGACTAAGAGAATGTTCGGTACAGTTCTCCGTCCGGTCATGTGCGCTAGGAGGTCTTGGAGTTTTGGGCCGAGCGGGTTGATGTCTAGCTCGACTACGTATGGCTCGGGCACGATCTTGTATTTCTCAAGTAGTATGTGTTTCGCCTTCTTCGAGTATGGGCAGTACGATTTGGAGAAGATGATGGCTGTGACTAGATTAGTAACGCCATTGTGAAAATAGGACAGAATGACATACTAGGGCTCTTCTTTAAGATGGCATTCATCTCCTGCTCGGCTTCGTGATCCTCCAAGGTCTCGTCCTTCAGCATCGTCGCCTGCTCGTGCGTCCTGCCACCCTGTGCAGCCACGCCGGGGACGCTCTTCTTGTCGTCCTTGTTGTCGATCTCGAGTCTGCCTGCAATGGGCTTCTTTGGTCCTTCGACTGCTTCCTTGGTCGATGCATACTTGTCATCCGCGGCCTTTTTTGCCTGCTCCTCGGCTGCTGAGAGTCGCGCCTTCACACTCTCAGCGTCGCGCTGCCTGGCCGCCTCTTGGTGTTCTCGCTCTTGTAGCGCTTGTTGTGTCTTTGTGTAGAAATCGGAATTTTGTGTTTGGTGTGCGCCTTTCGACATGTACAATATGACGATGATGGTGACGATGACAAGCACGCCGATGAGCCTTGTCCGGCGTTGCGATGGCATCATGACGGGGTGGACGGCTCGTGCGACAGGCGCGCTGGGTGCGTAACGTCGAAGGAGTCGCGTGCTCGTAAACCCAGAGAAATGCCCAAAGTCTGCTGAGTAACAGCTTGCTTGAAACTGTGTTGCGCACTGGCCGACTTGAAAGGCGGAGTGCTGGTCGATTCGGAGGTTCGATCGTGGGTCGCGTGAAGATTGTCGGCGAGAGATGAGACAGGTGAATGGCAGGATAGTGTGAACGGCGAGAGTATTAGTCACGTATGTAAGTGACTGCGCGTGTGTGAATATGTGCTTCAGCGGCACAGTGAAGAGGCAGTGTAGGGCGCCGCAATTGTGTTGTCGAGTCGCAAAGGAGGCCCTAGCTTGGCTTTGAATGACGGCGTGCCGCTTTCCGTGGGGAAATGGTGCCCCTGTCGCGTCACAAGACCTTGCATTTCCAGGAACCACCGCCACCATCCGTACTAGATTGCCTTTTCGCGCCTCGGCTCTGCACCTGTCTACAGGAACAGAGCACGATCCGATGCCATGGAGCCTTATGTCGCGTCAAATCTGGAGAATGAGGCCACCAACATCCAACCCTTACATATCAACAACGCAGGTTGCATAAGAGCTGCGCCTTATAGAATCCCCAGGTTGAGCTTCACTGCCTTCACGCGCCGCAAATCGACAGCCAGGATCCTGATCCTGATCCTGATCCAATAGTGGGCTACGGCAGCTGTTCCTGCAGACTTACTTTAGCTCAAGGTACAATACACAGCGCCTTGCCGGATCCGACGGGCATTGACGGCTTCCACCTGTGCGAACAGCTCCAAGACGCATTTCCCAGGGACAGCATTCCACGCACATTGATGGTCCCTTCGCCGAACGTCGAATGGAGAAACGCGACTCACTGTGCACAACCCGCCCGAAGGCGAACATGCGTTCGACGGCTTACCTGCAATGCTCTTTACCTCGGAACATTGCACACTTCGTGACAGAGTTCATGTGAAGAACCACTCAACTGTCCTATACCCGCGTGTGATGATTACGCACAAGGTCGTCACCTGGGCAGGTAGAGACCCTGCATCTGTCCCCTTTAATTGCTGCGGCACGATCTCTGTTCCTGGCTCTTGGGCTATGCAGTGGCTTGCGGTCTCATCGTGTGGTCAGTCTCACCTCCGCATTTCCCCGCATTCTTGACCTCGTGGCTTCATGAAATGCGAAGAGCCGGCCGCGCTACCGGGCTAAGCTAGCGCTACTCTAACCTTCTTTTGTCAACACTTCCGCGCCATCTCAACATCCCAATGCAGTAGAGCTCTATAAGTTTGGCTTCACGAGGCATTGTAAGATCAGTGAGGGAGACATCAGATTTCATTCACATATCCCATTTCAATCTCTTACGTCATACGTTTCTCATCCACCTCACAATGTCTTCTACTCTATCGTCTACACCCATCTCTGTCATCCCATCTACGTCCGAACTTGATGATGGACGGCTCAGCCAACGCAATCTCGAAATCGCCATCAGGGCTCTGTCTCGCGATGGCCTTGTTGTTATTGAAAATACGGTCGATCATGCCACTCTCGATCGCTTGAACGTGAAGATGGTCGAGGACGCCTACGAGCTACAGGCACGAAAAGACAGCCCCTTCAATTACAACAAGGGCAACATTCAGCAAGACCCGCCTTTGACCAAAGAATGGTTCAATGATGAGATCTACATCAGTACAGCAGCCTAGATACCTGTGTGCTCAACATAGATACTGATTGCTCTAGACCCTATCGTCACACAAGTCACCTCAACTGCAATGGGTCCTATGCCCTCTCTGCGGTTTGTATCTGGCAACACCGCTCTTCCTCCCACGAAAGACTCGCCACCTGCGTCTCAGCCAACGCACACCGATGCCGACTTTGAGCACCCATCCATTCCATTCGCCATGGTCATCAATGTGCCCCTAGTCGCCATGACCCCACACAACGGCTCTACCGAGGTATGGCTCGGTACGCACAACACAACCACCATCGCCGACCAGGAAGGTGCACATGGCGATCGAGCGAGTGGCAGAATCAAGAAGCACCTACTGGAAGCTCGAAGGGAAGCTCGCCCGCCTTCTCAACCGATGGTGAAGAAGGGCAGCATCATCGTTCGAGACCTCCGGTTGTGGCACGGTGGCAAGCCGAACATGGCTAATGAGCCTCGAGTCATGCTCGCGATGAGTAAGTACCTTTACAGATAAACGCTATTGTACTACTCTTGACCACTTGCAGTTCACTTCGCGCCCTGGTATCGTAATCAGATGCAAGTCGAATTTGCAGATGACCTTCGAGTCCAACTCACACCGGAGAAGACCGGACTGCAGATCGCTGCGACATATGTGCCGTCTCAGCAGTTGCTCAGAAACTATTTGAACCGCCCATACGGCAACGCATACGACTTTGATCAAGTCGACAAGGTCGACGGCATCTTGGGGACATCTTAAAGATAGTCATAGTACGGCCTGGACATCTTCACGAATTCATAAGCTTAAAAAGGTAGTATCAAAATTTTGCTAGTACATCCAAGTCGTATCATTGGATCCCGCTTCAGCGACCAAGCATTGCTTAAGATTGGTCCCGCTTGATTGCACAGATTCTATCCACAGTAGTTGTTTGTCACTTTCGCCCAGCTTTTATTCTTTCAACATCACATATTACCGCAATTCATTTCATGCACTTATCCATACTATTCAGGTCTATCCAGCCTTTAGCAGGCCGAACCAAGCCCTGGTCCGAAACCTTGGCGTTAAATACCTTCGATTCCAGATCGAGCGAGGAACGGCTCACACCGCTGAGTTCCCATACAAGACATTTTGTCAGCGTCAGATACGAGAGATCTTCCACGCAGATTTCCCTGGATTCTCGGGTTCGAATCGTTCGATTGGTAGTGTGGCTTACGCATCGGGATCAGTAAGCCGTTCGGCGCACGTCAGCAAATAAGATTCTCTTGGGCCTTGGCTGTTGTCCAGTGAACTTGAACATCAGCATGCCCCACTACTATCGCTTTTACTTTCGCCATCATAGCTCTTTCGATGTTGAATCGTCGTCCAACGGTCCAGCTGCTAGTGCACATCGACCTGGTCGACTCAGTCCTCGACTAACGGACAAACCTTTTCACGCATGACCATGTATACATCACAGGACATGGTAGAATTACATGCGACTAGTGCCCAGCCCATCATCGATGTCAATTACGGAGACGGGACCAGGGGCTACACAACCGCGCTTGCTGTGGAGATACCATTGATGATACTTGCACTGACAACGGTTGTCTTGCGAGTCTACTCCAGGCTAGCTATCAAGAGGAAACTAGCGGCGGACGATATTCTCATAATACTAGGAACAGTATGTTTCCACTCATATAAAACCCATGGGATGATGAAATAACAAGTTTCAGTCTGCCGCACTTGCACGAACTGTTATTTCATGCATGAGTGCAGATGATGACTGGGGATACGATCGCAGGGGGTAGGTAGATATCAAGCAAGGTTCACCATTCAAACGCTAACTTATCTGATGCAGTCCAGACCGCGCGACGGAGGTACCGTACTACCAAGTGGGTCTTGTCTTCAACCACCTTGAGCAACAAACTGACAAGCTCAGCACATCTTCGAACGCCGGATCGCCTACCTCTTCGCTGTGACATTTACCAGGTTCTCCATTCTGGCATACTATCTACGAATCTTTCCTCCAGGCTTGGCTTCTCTGCGATGGTGCTGCTATGCCCTCATCGTCGTCGGCCTCCTTCTGTTCATCGAGGTCTTCACTGTACTCATCGTGTACTGCAAGGATATTGGGACGCTCTGGACGAAAGATTGGCTGGACTTCACTGGGTCGCAATGCTTTAGCTCGGCGCTATACAGCTACTCGGCCGCCATTGGAGACAGCGTCATTGATAGCATGATCTTCGCCCTGCCCATCCCATATGTATGGCGCCTGTCAAAACTCCGTGCGCGTCAACGACTCGGTCTAGTAATCATCTTCGGCATGGGATTTGTCGTATGTGTGGTCGCACTTCTGCAAATCCCATTCATCAAGAAGAGAGAAGGCAGTACAACCTACTTCGGAACAACCGTCAACATTCTCATCGCGATCCAAGTTTCGTTCGCCATCATCGCGGCGTCGCTTCCAGATTTGCGCGCTCTGGTCGCTCGAAACTTTCCCAACTTTTCTCCGCTCCATCACAGGAGTCTAGTGACGGCAGGAGCACAAAATGGCGGTCGAGCCGAGGCCTTCGATCAGGAAAGAGGTTCTCCTGCCGGAGAAATGGTTGAAGATCCGCGTGTGGCTTTCGAGGGCAAGAGAGTGTTTCGGAAGCCGGACTGGTTACGGAACAGCATTCCTGCTAGTCTAATGTCAACAAGAATCACTCAGAACGAGGTCACATTAATGAGTCGAGGAAGGTCACTGGAGCATGTTCCCACACTTCCACAAGTACCAGAAAGAGCGGCGGGCTGAACGGAGCGAGGGGAATTTTCCGGAGGGAGTCAGGAATTGACAAACCTATCCAACGTACCAGGAATCGATACTCGCAACATTGCCACAGCTATAACGTGCCCACGATGTTGCAGCACGCCGAAGTATCGGACTGTGCATTACTTAGCTGCACTGGCGAGAATCGAAACGTAGCAAGAAGCCATAAAGAAATCATGTGAGCATCGCGTGATGAGACAGAGATGTGGCCATTGCCAAGTATGCTGATGAGTATGGCCATGGCATCAGGAAGGACGAATGGATTCGGTGCAGGAGATATTTGAGTTGTTATAATTCGAGAAGACTGGCCATCTTACACGAACAAAGACACGAATCGCGGAATTAGTGTGCTGACGCTTACACAATTCATCTAGCAGTGAAGCGAAGCAAAACAAAGCATGTGGAATAATTAGATGCGACAGGTGAATATTGTGGAAACGATGTGTAGATTTGGATAATGCTCCATTATTTCCATTCCAAATCACCACCATCATCACACCCCACCCCACCAAACCTCTCCACCGCCAAGCTCCCTCTTCAGTAACCTTCTAAACGCAGCATGACATGACACCGCTTCAATATCCGCCCAGCACCTTTGTCGCAAACATGTTTGCTGAATCATCTACACTGTGCAGACGCACGCGCACTAATCGGGACGGATCGGCTAGGGCTGAGGCGCGGACGGTACACTAAGTCGCCAAAGGCGGTTAGACTACCCGTAAGTGAGGGGTGTGTGCAGCTCGGGAAAACAGAGCGGGAGCGGAGTCAGCGTCCGGCTATTTGTATTTGGAGGATTTGAGATTGGGCGGCTTTGTTGGTTGTGTTCTGTGGATGCGAGATTGGTTGGGGGATGGACATGTGACCGTCTGTGATGGACGCTTGGGTATACGAAGGAGTAGTGCATGTGGGTTTTGGCTATGGGCATGGCTGGGGAGTATATAATGCGTAGTCCTGCATTATTCAATGGGTGTCATAGCACTCTCATACATACCCGCGCGGAAGAGAAACTGAAACCATGCCATCAACATACGACTTCATCATCGTCGGAGGTATGATACATGATACACCACAACCTTCCCAACTCCAATCACTATACATACATACTAATACATCCAACACAGGCGGGACTGCAGGCTGCCTCCTCGCCCACAAACTCTCCCGCACAGCCTCGAAGCCCTCCATCCTCCTCCTCGAAGCCGGCTCCAACCCCGATGGCGAGTACCTGCGCGCCCCCTCCCACCGCTACTCAGCATTGATGCTCCGCCCGGATCTCGACCACGGCTACGTTTCCGAACCTGAAGCCGGTCTGGATGGACGCCAAGTTGCGTATGCACGCGGGAAAGGCCTGGGCGGAAGCTCGATTCTGAATTTCGGCGTGTTTTTATATGGGAGCGATGAGGATTATAATCGCTGGGCGGAGTTGGCGGGCGGCGATGAAGATTGGAATTGGGATGCGGCGAAGAAGGCGTATCATGCCATGGAGAACTACGACTTCGCGGGCTCAGCACAGTACAAGCACCTGGCTGACCCGTCGACGTCTGAGCACGGCACGTCTGGGTCGCTGAAAATTGGCCTGCCCCCGGTGTTGGAAGTGGGTGTTGTGCCGCAGATGGAGGCGCTGATTGAAGCCGGGGAGAAGATTAATTTGGATCCGAATTCTGGCGATCCGATTGGAATCAGTGTTTTTCCGTTTAGTTATAGCAAGGAAGGTAGGACGACGAGTGCGATTGCGCATTTGTTGGACGCGCCGGGGAATCTGGAGGTTTGGACGGGGGCGAAGGTGGAGAGGTTGGTGTTTAGTGGGGAGAGGGTTGTTGGGGTTGTTACGGAAGATGGGAGGGAAGGTATGTACTCATCTTTTCATTTCATTTCATCTAGAATTATTATAGGCGATGGCTAACGATACTCAGCATCGTCGACAAAGGAAGTCATCTTAACAGCCGGCACAATCGACACGCCCAAACTCCTCCTCCTCAACGGCATCGGCCCCAAACCCGACCTCGAAGCGCTCTCTATCCCCGTGAAAAAGCACCTCCCAGGCGTAGGCCAGAACCTCTCAGACCACATCCTGTCTTTCATGTCTGTAGAAGTCTCGGGCACCACAAACGAGCGCTACTCCTTCGAGTCCTCGCCCTCCCTCCAAGCCACCGCCTCCGACCTCTGGGCAAAAGATAACTCGGGCTCCTTCGCCCTGCACAACAGCACTTTATACGGCGGCTTCCACAAACTCCCTTCCTTGCACAGCACGCCCGAATTCTCCGCCCTCCCCGGCAATTTGAAAGAATGGCTCAAACGCCCCACAGTCCCGGACTACGAATTCATATCCAACGCGCTGCTCTGGCCGCCGGGTACGCAACTCACCCCAGGAAACAGCTACATGACCTTCATCGCGTTCCTCATGAACCCGCAGTCACGGGGCAGCGTAACACTACGCTCGAACAAAGCGTCCGACAAGCCTGTTATAAATTTAAACTTTTTAACGCACCCGTACGACGTTGTTGCGTTTCGCGAAGCTATACGCGCCACGTGGACCAAAATCATCGAGAATCCGGGCATAAAGCCTCATGTGCGGAAAACGCTTCTCGGCCCGGAGTCGCTAAGTGATGAGGATGTGGATAAGTTTGCGCGCGAGACGGCGGGCACGGTGTGGCATGCGAACGGCACTGTGCGCATGGGGCGCGAGGAAGCCGGGGGTTGTGTGGATAGTGCTGGGAAGGTGTATGGGATTCAGGGACTGAGGGTTGCGGATTTGAGTGTTTGTCCGGTGACGACGAATAATCATACGCAGAGTACGGCGTATTTTGTGGGGAGTGTTGTTGGGGGGAAGGTTGTGCGGGAGTGGGGGTTGGATGGGTAGGGAGGGGGAGAGGGTTGTGAGAGGAAACAGGGGAGGGGTATAGTGCATGGAAGTAGTAATGAGAGACGAAAGTAGAGTATTGCTGTGAGCAATTCGCTCGATTAGACTACATACTTACTAGACGACTAGACTATGAAACACAAGGGTATAAACCAAGAGAAAAAAGCACACGCCTCTATCTAGGCCGTACATCTCATCTCACTTCCATATTCCCGCTCAGAACTATTGTCTTCCATCTTCCCGCTCAAATCCATTACCTTCCATCTTCCCCATCCCTCTTCTCTCCTCCCCACCGTTCCTCTCACTATCACACCATCTACCACCTACTCCCCTGATCCCTCAATGCCTCATTCACCACCAACCCCGGAATACTAAACCCATACCCATCCGTCCTGCCCTCGCGATCAGAATTGCTAATCTCAACTCTAAGCGCAACATCTAGACCATAAGGCCCACACAAGCCCGTAGGCGTGAGGCCACTCGCTGCGGGATGACTCGTACCGGCGCCCTGCTCGCCGACATGGATGGGGTGGCGAGGGTTATCTTTCTTGGATGGCGGGGTGGAGACGGTTGAGCCGTTTACGGAGGGCGCTTGGCCGGGCTGGGGGCCGGGTGCGGAGAGTGTGTTTGTGGGCGGGAGAGCGGATTCCGTGATGATGGCGTAGTTGCGGGAGGGCATTGTAGCGTGATTCTTATCCGAGGTCTTTTTCTCGATTTTCTCGGTTGGGCTGGGGGCCGTACCGTTCATTTGGTTGTTGAGACCGGTGGCGACGCGCTCGTTTTTGCTGTTGAAGCCTGGGTCTGTGTCGAAGATTTCGAGGAGCGTCTCGTCGGTGTCGTGATCGAGGTGGTGGATCTTGTTGCGGCGGGCGAGGAGGTTGGCTACAGCCTGTGGGGGCGGCTTGTTGGTGATGGCTGAGCTGATGATGTTGGGGATGTAGCGCCAATCTTGTTCGGCTGGGATCTGATGCTTCGGATTCGAGTAGAAGCGTCCGACAGCTCCAAGATGGACGTCTCCTCCGAGGATGGTCACACGCGCGGAAAACTTCTTGGAGAAGTTCTGCAGCAGCTGAATGAGCTCGCGGCGCTCAGCCTTGTGCTGGCGGGCGGTGTAGTGATCGTCCAAGTCATCGAGCAAATCGACCTTGCCGTCAAACTGGTTGAAGAAGCCACCAGCGAAACCGAAGCGCTTGTTGAGGAACTTGATGGGTGCGATGAGCGGCGACTGTAGGATATTCTCCAACCAAATCAGACGCGGATATGCGATGGGCACACCAAGCAGCAAGATGAGATGCTTCAGATCCGGGTTTGCCGTGTACTCCTTATCCAGTCGGTCAAACAGCAGCTTGTACGTCTCGGGGTAGTTGATCTGATGGCGAGTACGCTCCGTCCGCGCATCAATGCCAGCAAACGCAATGCGCGCGCCCAGCTGGCAGTAGATGCTCCGGCTGCGCTCCTCCACGTACGGGCCCGGCTTGTGTCCAAGCAAGTACGATGGGTCGCCGATGTCATCCGTCATAACGAAGGTATTGTCCAGCTGTACAGGATCTGCCGGTGTTGTGCCCTTCTCGCCAACATTGGTTGTGACGGGCGCATCGGTGGTGTAGGTGCTCTTCGGGGGAGCGAGGTGGTGCTGGAAGAGCAGGTAGTACTTGTGCGCAACGCCACCAATGCCTCGGAAGACGGCGCACTTCATGAAGTGATCGGTGTAGGAGCCGAATCCGTCGATAATGTCATGGTCGTCCCAGATGTTGACCTGCGGGATCTGGCCGTTGGCGGTAGAAAAGGGCCGCTGGCCGTACCACTTCACGTAGTTGTTAAAGTAGTACTCGTCGCAGTCTGCACGCATCTTCTCGCCGAACGGGTAGTCGCGGCGCTTGTGGGGGTTGTGAATGGCTGTCCACTCCTTCAGCGGGCCGTCCACGCGCACTCCATCGTTGTAGATCTGGTCGCCTCCTCCGATCATGACGTGGAAGGGCTTCTGCTCGTGCATGCGCAGGACGTCGTTCCAGAGCGCCGGGCCGGACCATGCGTCGACATCAGTGCCGACGCTGAAGCCATTGCAGGAATGGAACATGATGCGCATCGACTGCGAGGCGGCGGGGATGACAAAGTTCTGCGGCTTGTCATGCTTCTTGCGGTCGACGTAGACGAGTCCGTCGATGTTGTAGTTCCAGCGCGACTCGAACTGCTGGAAGGGCGCCTCGACGATGAAGCGCCAGAAGGCCCTCTTGCGGTCTTCGTAGAGCTTCTCGCCGTGGAAGGTCCGCGCCTCCACGCTGAACCTGACATGGCCGGCACTTTGATCAACTGCGCCGGCTGGTGAGAGCACGAGCTGGGGGTTCTGCTGGCCGGGCGTGGTGACGATCAGGACACTGCCGTGCCAGATTGGCTGGCCCGTCTGCTGGTTGCTGGTGCGCCTGTAGTTGAGGAGCGGTCCGCCAATGACATCGACGCCTTCTGAGGTGCTGACGACTTGGGGTCCTTGTCCAACGCCCGTCACGCCGCTGGGGTCTTCGCGGACGGGGACGGATTCGGTCATGCTGGGTGGTCGGGGGAGATACAATTGGGTTGGGGAAGTAGGAGGTGTGAAGCGCGCCGAAGATATCTAGCACGCCACTGTCCAGTCAGTCCCGCGCCTCGAGTCACGCAAGGGGACTCACCAATGCCTATGCGCTCGTCAGGTAGTGTCTAGCCTTGCGCTTCAGTCGCTACTATACAGCGAATTTGTTCGATTACGTGAAGACACGCAGGGTATCAACGCTGGATAAACAGGGCAAACAGAGACGTCGTGTACTGAGGCGAAGTGAATGCGCCGCGCATCAAACTACCAGCAGCGGCAAGAAAGTTGTTGTGCCATTCACACGAAGCAGGGATACGGTGCCGCTAGCCGAATGTTATGACATCGAGGACTCTCCCGTTGCGCCGCCTTCCCACCAATGTACATCTTAATCTCTATTCAGTGGGTCACCTGCACGATCTCCGGCGCACTACAATCACGATCTACTGCACTCTTAAATTATCTTCTGTCGTCGTGATGAACTTGACTTCCGCAATCGTTGCTATGCGACCTCGAAACAGCCACAGGTCCAAGGTCCACATATGCACGCCAAGCTAATTCTTGTGCGATGGATGACGCCGATCAGTGTGGCTGTGGTGGCGGTGTGCATGCAGCTGGCCAGTCAATTGGCTTGGATTGGAATCGTGTCTGCAGCAGGTATCGCGTTTTCAGCTGAAGAAGGTTGAGCGACATGAGAGTCGGGTAATATTTGCAATTTGCAGCTTGCTTGCTTTAATGTTGGGGCCGTTCGTGTTGCTGAGCTGACACTCCAGCTGTTGTGGGATAATGGGCACTGCCACCAAGTGTTGCACGAATTCGTGTCCCCAGATTTTAATGGTAAGCCTGCCTGTACTCACGACGTTTCTAAGACTGCATTTGGTGCACAAAAAAGTTGTGAGGATATACAGGCTTCATGTTAAGATTCTTGAATAAACGCCGCCCAAATGCAGATGATCGTGATTCTCATGCCCAATCCTACCCATGTGTTGGTACCTCTCATCACTGGTCCTCCTCAGGCAGCACATCCTCTGCCCTCAGCCCCATCTGCTCCCCCACTCTCCTCACCACCTGTTTAATCGCGCTACAAGCCGGACTGTCCGGGTATGCAGTAAGGAAGCTCTCGCCATAGTCGCACGCCATGCCAATCCTTGGATCCAACGGAACAGCGCCCAGAAATGCAATATTTTCATCTTTCGCCAACTTTCTCGCTCCCCCAGTACTTGCGCGAAAGATCTGGGACTCGTGCTTACACCCAGGGCACACGAAGCCTGACATATTCTCGACTATACCCAGGATGGGTATGCTGGCTTTTCGGCAGAAGTCGATTTCCTTGCGCACGTCCAAGAGCGATACTTCTTGCGGTGTGGTAACGAGAACCGCGCCGTCGACGCCTGAGGCCTTTAGGAAGCTGTTCACCGACAGATGCTCATCACTTGTGCCAGGTGGTGTATCCACTATGAGAAAGTCCAACTCTCCCCAGGTCACATCCATCAAGAACTTCTTGATCAGGCCATTCTTCTTCGGTCCACGCCAGATGACTGCATCGTCCCGGTTAGGCAGCATGAACTGCACGCTCATGACTCCCAGGTTCTCGCTGACCCATACAGGCTCCCAGCCTTCTGCTGTAACATGTATTGTCTCTTCTTCTACGCCCATCATCTTGGGTATGCTGGGGCCGCATATATCCGTGTCCATGAGCCCAACGGTGGAGTCTGGATTTGCGCTGAAGCCGTGAGACAGCATAGTGCTGAACGTAGACTTTCCAACGCCACCCTTACCAGACAGAACGAGTATCTTGTGCTTTACAGAGGAGAGGCGTGCGGTGATCAGTGGTATGTCGGGATCTGGTCCCTTGGGAGCGGAAGCGCATATCGCCTGGTTCGGACATCCGGCGCAGTTGTCTGCCAGGCCTGCTTTTTCTGACTCGGGGCCAGGGCAGTGTTCTGTATTGCATGTAATTAGCAGGATGTAGAAGATCGTACGAAGGAGGGGTGGGGGGAGGGGGCGCAACGTACCTGGCTCAGGCGCAACAAGCTTGGGTGCTACCTTAAGCGGAGCATCAAAATCTACTTGGATCGGCTCTTCGAGCGAGGGTGCCATGATGAGTGTGAGTGTCCTGAGTGTAGACAGGCATGGTGATGTGTCGAACCTTGGAAGGCAAAGAAGCGAGCAGCTTGCTAATCAGGATCCCTCGTAGGGCTGAAAGCGCTTGTCATTTTGCCCCACGACTTCCGATTCTCGGAACACCTATCCGACACCTGCAGGGTCTCAATCACAACACAAGATACTGTATGCGATTTATATATTCATTGAGTCAATGCTCTATTTAGGCAAGCCATGCTGTTCTATCGTATGTTCATCATCAACCCCATGTTACGCCAACCTATAGTATTCCAACCCCGTAGAACCATCACCTACTTCAGCTTGACCATAACGTACGGAATTTCGACATCCTCTTCGTTCGCATCTTCGGCGGTAATCTCGAAGATGACGTTCTTCTGGTGATCCGGGACCGCCTTCTTGCTGACGTGCTCAACGAGCTTGCTCATTCTGTAGCTTGTTAGCATAGTTCATGTAGTAGCTGAAATTTGGTACTTACGATAAGCCCATGCGATCCTTCAACTTGGCTGGTGGGTAGAAGGACGCATACAGCAAGCTGACGCCAGAGCTGACCATCTGTACCGAAAGACCCTTCTTCTCGAAGTAGTCAACAAACTCACGTAGGGTAATGTCTTCGACTTCAAATCGATCCCAGAGCTTGTCAATGGTGACCTCGCCATCCGGACCAGTGTACTTGCCCTTTGGACTGGCGATTGGCTCACTGAATCCGAAGAAGGGAAGCGCCAGGTTGATGAAGCCATTCTTGTATTGCTCAATGTCGGTCTTGCCATCGATGATCTTGTATAGCTCAAGATTGACGAGGCCAGTGACGAGCGCCGTGGTTGTGGCAATGGCTGGGATGATCTTGCCGGCGATGAACTTTGTCTTGTGTCGGTCGGCAGTCTCGATCTTGTAGTTCTCCGCGCGGAGGTTGCTGGCCGCAGTGATGAAGTCGATGTGGTGGTTGGTGTCGTCATCCTTCTCAAACTCGACGGGTTCTAGCTTGTAGCCAGCAAGCGACTTTGGCGCCGGAAGCTGATCGATAATGTTGTCCAACGAATCATTCTCATCGCCACCGGTCTGGTTGTTGGAGTTCGGGTCTGGGTCCGAATCATTCGCTTGGATCTTGACGGTGGGATCAGGCTTGAAGTCCGGAACGATCATGTCGTTCAATACCTCGACGTAGTGCTCTCGTGTCGCATTCGGCTTGATACCATAGTTAAAAGCGTGTAGGTGAGCACCCGCCTCGACATATGTGAAGTGGGTAGCGTTGTTGGGATCGAACTTCAACGGATCTGGCGCACGCTTTGGTCCTGACCAGAACTGCTGACCTGATCCGGTTGTGGAGTCTTTGGGGAAGTTGTAAAGAAGTTGAGCAATCTGGTGGTTGTAGCTCTTCTCGAACTGGTGGCGCGCCCAGATAATACAATCGTCATAGGACAGTGGCTTCTCTGTCACTAAGAACTCCTTCAATGTCTCGAGAGTCTGCTTTTCATTGCCAGATTGCTTCAGAGAAGCGCCAAGGTAATCAGGTTGTGTCAGATACAGGTTGACGATTTCTGGTCCCTTGACGAACAGCGAGTCGAACGCTTCGCGTGCCCATGCAATGGTGTGCTCGATTCGGTTCGGGAAACTCCTCAGCGTGCACATTGGGAACGACTTCTCCGGCGGGTCTTGTGATGACGAGTATGATTCGGTGATGAACGGTAGAACGACCTGCGTGTTGCCCTTTGTGCCGAGAGTACCGCTGTCGAGCAGAGGCTTGCGGAAGAAGACGCATCGTCGGTCAACATATGTGCGCGCCTCTACGTTATCCAGAGCGTTTGTTACAGCGTCCAGATCGTTCCAGAAAGTCTCGTTGAAGATGTGCTCAGTTTCCGGGCCAACCTTGTCTTGCAGGGTCACAATCTTGCCCTGCAGATCCGGGTTCATTGCCGCCACTGACTTGGCAGCCGCGTCGCTCTTGAGTTTGCCAACATCTGTGGGCCTGAACAGGAACTGTCGGTTCAGGTTGCTCTTCTCGATCTGATCGTTATCTGTGACTGTAATCTTGCCCTGTGGTCCTGCACCCAGACCCATCATCGCCCAGTTCTTCAGCATTTCGCAGCCGATAGCGCCAGCGCCAACGAGGAACTGCTTCATGTTGCCGAGCTTCTCCTGGTACTCCTTACCAAGCACAGCAATCTGACCATCATAACGCGAGCCAATCGGGGCGCACTCCTCCTCCGAGCGCTTTGAGGACGTAGGTATCGACTCTAGCGAGTCGAAGTAGAGGAACTGGTGGATTGGGTGGAACTTTCCGGAGACTGACTTGAGAACTTCTTGCGCTGCCATGCCGCCAAAGAATGCAGCAATAGGGCTGAGATCTCCACGTGCCTGGTAACTCAGCTCCTTGATCAGCTTCTCGTCGAGCTTCTCTTCTCCTTGTCCCGCAATACCCTGCGCAAGCTTCAACACCTCTGCCGCATCGGCGTCGTGGTGCGGTCGGGGGAATTCGCCCTTGTGGAGGTTCGCGAACTGATGGAGAGCCTGAATACCAACATGGAGCTGTTGCGGTCGGTCGAACTTGGCGAAGTCGGAGATCATGAGCTCAGGCTTCTTTAGCTGCTTGCTGAATGGCTCGAAGTCAATGATCTTGGGCATCTTGACCTGGATGTACTGACCGCCGCCCTGGTATGTTCCAAGACCAGAAACATCGCCAACGGAAAATGTGTAAGGGCCCTTGACCTCAATCTTGCGTGGATCGCAGCCGTTCAAAGCATCCATGCCCTTGACCTCGGAGAACGTGACCCAGTCACCGTCCTCTAGACCGTGCCGGGTCTCGTCCAGGGCGGATACTAGGCCATTCTCATCGATGCCTGCTATTATGCCGTTGGTGGCGTTCTCGCCGGTGGGGTCGCCGATGGCGAAGTTCTTGCCAAAGTCGGTGAAGATGCTACCAAAGAGACCGTAGGTGTCCGCGATGACGACGTAGATGCGGTTTTCGTGGCAAAAGTCGGCGACCTTGGTCTGTATGTCAAGTGTGGTGTCGGTGAGCACTACCACCTGAAACTGCTTCAGCGCATCGAGGTCCGAAGTCAGATCCTGCCCACTGAACTCGTGCACGGGTGTGTATGGGTTGAGCTCCGAGACTCGCGGGACGGTCACGGATGCGCGCGGCTTTCCGACGTCTTCGGGGTGGAGGAAGAACTGCGACGACAGATCGGCGAGTGCTGCGGGCTTGGGGTCGAACAGCGTCAGCGACTTGACACCGGCGAGGGCGATGTTCTTTGCAATCTCGACACCAAGACCTCGCAGGCCGGCGATGAGGACGTTGGAGGAGCCCATGCGCTTCATAGCCTCGTGGCCCAGCACGTAAAGCTGCCTGCTGTAGAGCGACTCGTCGATCTCGCCATTGCTGCCAGAAGCCTCTTTGAGCTGTTCGACAGCTGTGGCGGGGCTGTCGATCTGCATGCTTTCCTTGGTTGTGTTAGCCATGTTGGGTGTTGGGATGGAGGAGCGAAGGAGAGGCGAAGTGTAGCTTAGCCTTGGGGCGACACAGGACGAGGGCCTTCCATGTTACAAATACACCCCGCCAACGGCGCTGCCTTGCCCGCCAACACGCCAGACCGGGGCTTCACTTACTGCCATGACCTTTTCTTTCTTATTTGGACCTTCGTCCGTGACGGAGAGCTTTCTCTTGGACGCCAACTTGCCGACCGTCGCACTTTTGGGGAGCTGTGAAGTGGCAGCAGCGGCGTGTTCGACGACTGCGGGGTGTTGTTGTGTTTGGAAGCGCGGTTGAAGCAGTCAAACGGGTTGGCGTTTGGCTGATGAGTTGAAGCGGAGAGTGTGGGAGCGACTTGGTGTGTTCAGGGCAGCAGCGGCGGGCAAGTGTCGTTATATGGAGACTGGGTTCGAAGGTGCTCGCCGGAGCTCCAAACAAAGGCTTGGCGTACGTTTTGCTAGGCAGCTCTCGGATGCACTTTCCGCTTCGACACTCATCTCACCATTTCGACACGTCTTATTTGCCTTTGTGCTATTCTAATCACACAGCCTCCCTCAATCGTTATCCCCTACGAAAAGGCAGCCAGCTATTTGCGCGTGCTTTTTCACGCAGCGCAGGAGCATTTTATCCCATCGACCACTACCTAGGTAACCACCTGGCCACCCACAGCCTCATATACATTTGTAACACCACCCGGCAGCTGCCTCCGTAGTAAGCAGCTAGGACAGGGAGCTGGTTCTCTGCTCTAGTCATGAATGTCTCTCTTCTGTCAGCATTGCCGCAGTGGCTGCATCTCAGACTTTCGTACCTTCCATCTCATGAACGAACCACGCGAGAGACGGCATTGCAACCCTCAGATTGTATATCTTCTTCCGTCTCTCCTTTCTTCTGGTGCCAGTTAGCATTCGAGATTTTGCTCGTGAGTCTCGCCTGTACTCACGATATGCTCGACGAAGTTGGCGCTGCTGCCATAGAGATGCAACACCAATTCCCAACTGAAAGAGGCCAAAAATGATGGCGGCGATGGCTTCAATAGGCCAGTCAACAGACCCCATCGTGCGGCTCCGAGGTTGTCGCTTTATGTTTGTCTGTCTGTTTGGAAAAGTGCTTGTCGTCCTATATCCGGATGCCGTTTTCGCATATGTATCAGGGACGTTGTCGAACGCTCCAAAGTTGTCTGTAGCTCGAAGTACGAAACATGCCAACCCAGCCATTCGGCTCAGTATATATCCACGGCATACAGAATTGTACCTTTGTTCGTTGCCACCTTCGCTATGTCGCGTCTGGCCATGGTACAGGGTTCCAGCATCGAGGCGGGACAATTGTACTTTTGCAAACCTCACCTTGGATTGTACTTTTGCAGGTTCGAAAATGATTGGGTAGGCGGCACATCGGTAATCTGCACGTCTGATGCAGCGCCTCAGCCACATTTCAGTGCGATTGTACATTTGTATGCCATCCAATCAGAGCACAATGGGCTCAGCCGTGAAAGCACAGCCGGGCAAACCTTAAAGGTCGACGATTCCGCTGGTCTTCCTCGTCCATCCTCAGTTCTCAGCTGCTCGCCGGTTTTCAAGGAGCCACCACGCCTGCTTCATCTTGTGCTGACTGGCCGCTCTACCATTCGATACTATCACGTCAACGACACAAGTTTGGGAGTTGCTACAATGTCCGATCAGAATATGCAACCTCCAGCCAAGACACGCAAGAGAAAGGCGCCAACACTACGTGAGAGTGATTGGGAGCCATACAAAGACCAAATCAACGAGCTCTACACTTCAGGTATGCCGCTGAAGCAGGTGAAGGAGTTCATTGAGGCCGAGCATAGCTTTCACGCTGAGTACGTCCAATACGTTGAATCAGAATACGCAGTGACTTGACTGACCCGACCATTAGGATACGTCAGTATCGATTGCGACTCAGTCAATGGAAACTGGATAAGAACATCAAACCCGAAGAGATGAGGTGTATCGTCAAGAAAAGACAGAAGAGAAGGCTTTTGGAAGTCGACAAACCAGGGCTCGTATTCCAGGTTAGGGGAAATGAGGTGGACCAGACAAAGATCGACAGGTGGATGAACTCGCATGACATTCCCGACAGCATGCTATATGCTCCGAGCCCAGCAGCATGTAGGTGTGCAAACTTTCGCTACCTCAAACAACTGTCGGGGCTGATGTTTTGAAGCAACTCCATCTGCACTAGGCTGTCGTACCATCTCCGAAATAGGCTCTCCAACCTTGGGCGATCCTCAAACTCCGCACATCCGAGCTTCTAGCATTGCATCGTCACTTCTATCCACACGCGAGGCCTTCAGCACTGTGTGGCTCGGCTGGCTCGATCTTATACTATCGCCTTGGAGCTCCCCAACGCTTCATGAAGATTTTGCTTTATGTAAACACTCGACCAACGAATATCTTCGAGTTTATGGTCATGAGGGAGTTACCGCAACAGGGGATAATTTGCTAGCTGATCTTTGGACTCTCCCGACATATCGCGATGAAGATGATGTATGGACATCGCTTCTGGAGAGCACCATACAGTATTGGCTGGGGATTGGTCTAAGTCTGGAGAGTCGATGTAATCCCTGGAACAGGGGGCTGATGCCTCTGGTTCAGTTTGGGACCATGACGCCTCTGCTCCTTGCCTGCCGCGATACTTCGGATGGATCCTTGGACTACTTGTCGTTGCTGCTCAAGTTCGGTGCCAATGTACACGCCTTGGATTCACTCAGTCGAGGCGGTGCGCTCCACGTTGTTCTGATTCCGCTGCTTTGGACACGCCTTCGCGATCAGGCCCGTAAATGCGCAGAGAACAAACTGGTCATGTTGCTCGAAGCAGGTTGTGACCCGAACACGAAGGACTTTTTTACCGGCCAAAGCCCCTCGCGGTACGCCAATAAGAGCGAAAAGGTTTGGGCTATTTGGATCAATGCATTGCGAAAAACAAAAGGCCGCAGAGTTGCGCTGGCAAGGGATTTCAATCTGGGACTACGCGAGGCACAGCTGTAATAAGCACACAAAATTAGATGAGTCGAGCCTCTTACCACGTACTGACGACATCATGGCACCTTGAGTCAGGCAGCGGTTAGTACCCAGATCCGCCAAGATTTCAGCATCGCCCTTCTCAGTTCCTGCACACCAAGCCAAGCTGCGTTCAAGGAGTTGTGTAGCTAGCAAGCTCATGTACCATACTCGTTCACATCACACATTGCAAACTCATTCACACGAGACATTTTCATCAGATCACCACACATTCAATAGTGCATCTGACGTTCACTAACACACAACACTGTCATCAACACACTACGCAATTACCAACACACCATTCCACGTCACATAACACCACTCTTCACAAAAACTTCAATCAAAACGGGCAGCGTATCGTATTCATACTCCGTCCATGACGACCCATTCCTATCTACGTAACCCCGCATGCATAATCGCATGCTTCCCGTCTCTTCATATGTCATATCCTTTCATTACACTATCGCGCATCCCCGAAGAAAAAAAACGCCGCCGAAGTCTGTGGGTATTACCAGACAGCTCGGAAAATGCTGGAATGAAACCACCCAAGTCTGGAAAGAAGAAAACGCTGCAAACGGTCGAATCCAAAAAGGTTTGTACATTTTGAAGAAGGTTGGTGGAGCGAAGAAGGTGGGGTTTGCGCTCATCATCGCCGCGAAGAGTGGCGAGTCGTGCGTGTCCGACGATCGTCTGAGGATGCGCTACCTGGGAGGTCGTTAGTGAGGCATTCCTGGTATAAGAATGGATGAGGACTTACTTGACGAAGTGTAATCGCTGTAATAATACGACGAGCCACTAACAGTCGTACTCTTATCATCGTGCTTCCGATCATTCTTCCTCTTCAAGCCGAGCATAAGCGCCAATCCACCCAGCGCAGCAGCGACGCCCGCGCCTTTGGCAAGCCCGCTCTTCTTCTCGCTGCCGACGCGCGACGGGCGAGCAGGGCGGCCCTGACCGTACCAGCGCCCGCCGCCAGCTGCCGCCGCGCCGCCGGAAGAGTGATGGTGTTCCTCGACGTACGTCTCCTCGTGGGTGTGCTTCTTCTTCTTTCCGAAGCCGAAGATGGCCGCGATAGTGTCGAAGAGCGCACGCGCGCAGCAGAAGAGGCAGAGCAGCAGGAGCAGCAATATACCGAGGATAACACCAATGACGATACCCGCAATAGCGCCGCCGCTCAAGCCGCCGCCGCCGTTTTCAACCGGGATGGGCACGCCCGCCGCGCCGGTGGGGATGGGTGTCTGGAAGGGTACGGTTGCCGTGGGCCGTCCGGTGTAGGTAACTATAACAAGGCCTGAGCTCGTGGGTCTTAGAGGAGCGGACGGTAAGAGCGTACCTGGAACAGTGGGTAGGATGCCGCCGCTGGAGCCGCCGACGGCCGCCTTGCACTGCTTGTTCAAGTCGCAGTAGTAGCCGCCGGGACAGCAGATTGAGCCGCATGCCACCTGCACGCCGGTGCATGAGGAGGGAGTGGCAACAGCGCCGCCCACGTACGTGCTGTACACGGATGTGTACGTCACGAGTCCGACTGTCTCGACCCACGTCGTCGTGTAGGTTTTCCAGCCGCCGCCGCCGCCGCTTCCTGCTTGACAGAATGCTTGTTTGTTGCTTGGATCTTCGCCGCATGACTGTCCCGCTGCGCAGCAGAGTTGGCTATAATATCCGCACGAAACGCCTGGGGCCGGGCAAGGAACGGCGGCCAGTTGCCTGTCGACTAATGACGACGAGTTGGAGCTGTGCAATTGTTCGAGCTCGGCATCGTGAACGGGATATGGCTTTGCAAGAGCGGTGGTCAAGAGGAGCGCGATAATGCTCGCTGGAGCGTTGAAAAGCCGCATTTTGGAAGCGAACGCAGCCGTGCGAGGCGATTGGACCGCACCGTTTGAGTTTGCGAAGACGCTCTTAAGTGATATTCTCGACAATCAATGCTTTGGGAGCGGTGAATAGAAGTGGGTTGTTGCGATTGGGTGTGCGGGGTCGATTGCGAGCTAGTCGTCTAGCTGCAGGACGGTGCTCGTGGGCTCTGGAATGCAACGATAAAAGGTATCCAAAAAGTCAGCGATTGAAATGTTCAGAATGTAGAGTGTGGGTGGGTGGAGAGAATTTGTGCAGGTGTACAATGCCGGTGGTGCAGAGGAAATAGGTAGACTTAAATTTGGGGAGGTTAGGAAGGGGTTGGGGGAAGGAGGATGGCTGGGAACTGCCCAACGAAACTCCACACCGGGTGCGCGTCGTAATTGAACCTGAAACTCGTCGGTATTCTTTGTCAATAGTAGTATGTCTGGTTCTGAAGAGGATGTGAAGCAATTGTGTGTGCGTGGACAGCTGCAGAGCTGTGCGAATGTGTGCGATGACGATGTTCAACATGGCCCAAACATTGGCCGGGTGTTCACCTAGCAACGCGCGCTGGGGCCTCTTATCTTCAAACAATTTCATTAACCGCCGATTAAATCTGGTAGCAATTCCGGAGTGCGCAGCAACTTGGCCGTAGTATTGAATTTGTCCCGGACCGAATTGATAATGTAGGACGTGGGCGGAGTCGCGGATGCCATGCGACGCGCACCGCGACAGTGGCAACTTTGACACGTGCGACACACGCGACACCGCCAACTCGGCACATCCACACCTCTGAAGTACTACAGTAAGCCGATGTCACAATCCTAGAAGTCTCGAGAAGATCAAAACGATTTGCACGTCGAATTGGACGGTCTGCATATGCATGCAGTTGTGCGCAAGCCATGTTCAAGCGCGGCTTCGACACAAGCATCCTCGGCAGGTTGAAGCTCACGTGACAGACGTTGGCCGCTAAGGTTCTTTCCTCACCGAGGCCACCGTCGCTCCTATTCAATCCAAACTGCACTTCTCGCCATCAATCGCGCTCATTCCTTTAAAAGAAAATTGAGCTTCGTAAAATCACTTGATATCTGCAACAATATTATTCTTCTTCACATCAATCTCGTATCCAGTGGAACTCAGGAAAGAGAAAAAGTAGCCTGGGCATATATGTCGCAACCAAGCAGGTTTCATTGACTGGTTACAGGCTTAGATCGTTGAGGAGTAATAAACATTAACATAATCAACAAGCTCAAATACATATATAGAACATACATACCCGTCTAAAGAGTGCCTCGCGCCACGGTCTCCAACTCCCTCGCCTTCTCGAAATACCCCTCCGCCTCGTCCACCCACCCACTCTCCCTTAAGCCCTCCCCAACAACCCTCATCCACACCGCACCCCTCTCATGCTCCAACCACTCCGCAGCCCCCACAATACTCTCAACAGACAATCTCTCCGGTACATCCTCTTCAACCGGCGGCCTCCAATCCAACTTCTGAATCCTTACCAGCGTCTTAAACCCCTTCACAACATCGCACTTCCCCTCCCCACTGAATAGCTCTTTGGATACCACGTCCGCAGTCCCAAGCCACACATTTGTCGGTCCAGACAAGCAGTGCATTACCCACGCCCCTAGCGGCGTACTCTGGTCCACAGTCATGACGTCCTCCGTCCAGCCCGCGATACACCACGATACGATGTCCGCGTCAGCCAACGTGTACAAGTCCCACTCGGCGTCGAGGCGCCACAGCCTGAGCGTGTCCTCGTCATTGAAGAGTTGGTACAGCGGGTTCAAAAAGTGTGCGTCAGGAACTACATGCGTCCATTCCTTGGAGTTGATGGCATGATTCACCGCGCAGTAGCGGCGCAAGTGGTGCAGCCAATTTCCCACTGCGTACGCGTGGGGCGCCGAGTCGGGGGTGAAGATATGCTCAAGACATGTGCGGACTATGCGTACTTTGATGGTGTTGTTCTGGAACAGGGTGTGTGGAGGTGCGAATGTGTGGGATGCGAAGTACGTTTCGAAAAGTGGGTGCGTGATGCCCACTACGTAATGTTCTGGAACGAGAGGAGCGCCTGGCGGCTGTCTTGGGGTATTTGGAGACGCTGCGTAGATGAGGTGCAGTAGGTCACAGTATTTCCAGCGTATGCGGTCGGAGAGCGCGACAACGTCTGTGATTATGGATGATGGGTCCAGTGCGTGGCTGAGTTCTGTGACGGTGAGGGGACGGGCGGCGCGAGATACCCACATCACTGCTGTCTCTAATTCTTTCTTCTCTTCGTGGGTTATGTTGATCTTGCGCTCGGCTAGGTTCCAGATGCCATGGCTGATGATTTCCTCCACCGCGATCTGGCTTTCGAGGATGTCGTGGAACAGTTCTGGCCACCATGTATCACTGAGAGCTTCGTTTGGCTTGTCTGTTTCGGATTCTGGTTGCGATGGCGGTCCAGCAGGCTGCCCTCGGGGAAGTTGCTCTTCCATCATCGTTTGCCTTCCTTTTTGCCCAAATATGCCGCGATTTTTTGATGCGCAATGACCACTCTCGTCGTTCTAGGATCGAAGCTGATAGGCTCTTCGGGAAAATGTCGCGATTGGGTTTCAAGTGCTCCCAGCGATACCCCATCGTCCCTAACAAGCTTGACCAGTGCACCATACCGCGTACGAATCCGATCACCAAGCCCTACAGCCGCGATTTCAGGCGATGATGATGTACTCAGCAGGCTGTTGAGCTGTAAAAGGTACAGTGGTTGGTACGCCCGAAGAGCCCAGTGGAGTATGAGCTCCAGCTCATCCTCATCTTCACCTTGCGACCGAGCGCCGTAGTACTCCCCTACATTCTCGACAGCGCCGTCGATATCAGTTGGCGCATGCTCGATGTGCTCGAAGATCTCTCGTTCAGACGTCCCGCTCTCGAGAACCTCCAGTGTGAGCATGACCCATACGGTGGGATACATGGTCTTGCAGGCGGTGTTGAGTGCCTCTCGTATCCGTGCAGCGAGCGTCGGCTCGGGGGAATGATTGTATAGTCAAATCAAGCACTTCTCGATGATTTGCTGAAGGACTTCATTCTCTGGGTCTTCGATATTGGAGATATCCATGTTGGTATGTCGGCCGAATGCAGCAAATGTAAGTGTGTTGTGTATGGCTATCAATGTAGGGTGCAAGCTTTGTATATACATGCATCGAGACCATCGCTGCCGATTGTATAATACGTTTGTGCGATACTGAACATTGACATAGTAGGAGTCATTCAATGATTGTGCGACAGTCGGGGTGAATATGACGAAGGAGCCTGATTGCTCCTAGTGTCTCGAGGACTATACAAGCAGCTACTAGCTCACATCTGGAGGAAGACGATTGTTTTAAATGACCAGACAGGAAAATACGAGCGCCGTGGACTCAAAAACCATCACTACAATTTCCACCGCTGCACCTGTCCCCGCTTGCCCTATTGCGCATGCGTACATAGGTATCACTAGTGTAAAGATGCTGATAGCAAGCTGAGTGTCTCCGCGCTGAGATGTAAGGATACGACTAAAGTATCTCAAGGACCTCCAGGCTGTGCAATGCTGAGGCTGCGCAACCACCTGCACCATTGCGATGCACTCCGCGCTATGTACATACATCCCGCTGCCAGGGCACATTCATCCCCTCGCTAACCCACGTTGCAGCCTTGAGCACAACTTTTGGCGTCAAAATCTCCGGCACAACCACCCCATCACCCATCCCATCTACAACCGCCTTGATTTGCGCCACCTTCCTCATCCTATCTCCCACCTCTGAATCCTCCTTACCACACCCCTTACGATACTCCCCAAACATAGCCCTCGCAGCAGGAACCCACACTTTTCCGAGCGCGTTTTTGAATCCGGCGAACCATGCTTTGATTATCTCCCCAGAAGAATCATCCATCCAGTGCGACCCACATTCTCGCACAACCTCTGCATTACCCTTCGTGAAAAACTCTGTTGGGACCTCGTGAGACTACTTACGCAGCGCATCGGCGTCCGTGAGAATCGTATGCAATAATTTTAGGACGTCCTTCTCCAGCACCTCAAGTTTATCGTCGGCAACAAAGCCTCTGCTGATAGTTTCATAGTGCTTGAGATGATGCATCCATTGCGTTGAGGCGTATGTGAAGATTGAATCTTTGTCCGTAGCCGGTAGACCGTCAATGATGCTTTGCAAACACGTTTTCAGCAGCTCTAGTTCGATGCGCACGTCGGCAGCTATATCCCGCGGGGGCGTAGAGTATATTGTTTGCTCTACTATGTCGACGCTATAGGTTGCAAAATATGCGGCGCGGGGAAGTGCGAATCCGGGGCCCGGGCATCCAGGGCACTGATTGATGTACCGTCGTCTAGAACGATTTTGAACAGCGAGCCGTAGCGTGTGTGTATGCGCTCGCCGAGTTCTAGTGCGGTGTTGCCTGACGGTGTTGTGGATGGATCGAGGACGGAGTTGAGTTTGGAGAGGGTGAGGGGGCGGGACGCCCGTGTCACCCAGGAAAGTAGCGTGTTTAACTCTTTTGCTGGCTTGTCTTTGAACAATCTGATATGGGCTTGCATGACTCGTAAGATGTCGTCAAGTTTGACGGTGACGGTTTCGAGGACGCCGCTCTTGGACATGTAGGGCTGGAGGACGTCGATCATCAGTTGCGCCCACCATGCATTACCACGGACTCTTTCGCTTATCCTCGACTCATCAATACGCTCCTGGAGGTGTAAAGTCTGCTCTTTAACCTCCTTGCGTGGCCACCCGCCAACAATTCTCCATCTCATACTCCTTCTATACTCTTCCGCATTCTCTTGACAATGCCCCACTCCCGCCTAAGAGAGTCGATCACACTCGTGAGTTCCATCATCTTGCACTTCCAGGTCAACTTCGAGCCATCGTACCGCTGAGACTCTGCTCTAAAGTCGACCCACGTATGCCCATCAACACAGCAAAACATACCACGCTCTGCTGGTACACATTCACTCCAGCAAGATATCGCAAAACAGACCGTACATACTTGACACGTCTCAGCTGGTTTCGAGCACTTCTCATTACCAATACAACCCCGAGTGTCATGCAAATAACCCAACAACGCAACGGCATCCGGACGTCGGTCCAGTGCAAGCAGTATGAGTGCTAGATACACTAGTCCCAGATAAGTCCGTGCGGGATCTGGACCCTCCATCATGTAGAAGCAGTGCCTCATAAACGGCTTCAGTGTTCGAATGGCAGTTAGGGTATCACTCGACATCCTGTGGAGAGCCGCGAGGTAAAGATGCGATTTCTCTTCTTTGTGGTTAACCATCAGATTTTCAAGAGATATGTCATCCCCAAGAGCGCCTAGAACGCCCGTCTTGCACATTCGCTCCATGTTCCTTAGGCATGGAGACATGTCTTGTTCATCAGTGATGGCTTCTCTCGCTGATGCCATCTGGATGTCGCAGTAATTTTGGCAGAAGGACTCTTTCACATTCTGAAAGTCTCGCCATGCGAGATCAGTGGGGGATTGCCAGTCGTCCTTAAACAAGGGCTTGATATATGGGATACTGGCTATAACCCCAAGTTCCTCAACAAGAGGTCTTGCTTTGGCGAGGTCGTTGGCGAAATCGCGGTATAAGTATAGGAGGCCGAGCTTAAGGCGAAGAATGGTCGTGTGTGATGTGTTTTGTGCATGTGTGAGCGCGAGCTGGTACGCATCAATGAGCCATTGAGCTTTCTTAGTACCTTTGAACGGCTTAGCCATGCATATGAACCACTCTGAAGTTTCGGTGGTGGGCCATGGCGAGTCCAGAATGAAAGCTGTGAACCTGCTGTATCCACGTGGATCTTTTTGACTTTCTAAAATGTGTAACGCCTCAATAATGCTTCCAAAATGTATACGGTGTTCTGCTGAGCTAGCTAGCGATGTTTCGAGGATGTGTGATGTAAAATTGATTTGCTTGTCAAAGAGTTGAGTTTGTTCACGCACCTGCAATACCGTTGCAGCGTCTTTGACAGATTGCGGATGTTCCTTTCCAGCAAGAATCTTGAGATATTGTCTGATGCTAGAGTTGTCGGATCCTTGGATTTCGATGGCCGTGCGAAAGAACAAGGCTGCTGCTCTGGTCTGTGTAGAGTCGCACAGGCTGCCGGCAATCAAGTTGTAAGATGCCGTAAGCTGCTGGTCCAGCTTCAACCGCTGGTATTCCTCATGGTTCTTGGTCTTTAAGAGTTTGTTGACTGTTGACACTGTTCTGAAACCGTGTTCGATAGCCAACCACGATCCGGCCTCGACGAGGAGGTCCGCTCCTCTTGGTGTGAAGTCTTTACCTTTGAATGCCGTCTGAACTTCCTTAACCATAGCTTCTTTACACTCGACCATTGCTTTGATCAGTTCGACAGCTTTCAGCGAGGCTAAAGGCACAAATTCATCAATCATGCTTTTTCTTAGAAGTACCTTTGCGGCAGGAATGAAGACTCTTGCTGGAACAAAACTACTCGCTGGAGCTTCCTCATCACTTGTTGGCGGTTCTAAATCGTTTTCCGAATGTTTGTCATCAGTTCCTACTTGCTGAACATTGGTCGTCGGTCTTCCTATGAGTTGGGTGACCCACTTTACCTAAGGTTCGTTTCCTGAACTGTTAGAAGGCGCATCGCCGTACCATGCGGCGACACATCCCATTATCATCTGAGCCTTCTCTTCCGTGTAGACTTCGGCCGTGTGTGTCCTCTGGATGTTCTCACACCAACTCGACAGCACAGTCTCGTCGGTCAACGCTGTATGCAGCAACCTGACCAGGTCGATTCACGGCGCCACAGCTTTCCAGTTTTTCCTTTCTACGTGCCCGCCTACAAAGTAATAGGCGCCGTTAAGATCGTTGCACCAGAACAAATTGGCGTAGACGCAAGTCATGAACTTTTGTCGCGGATTGCGGACAAGTCAGGACCTTGAGGAGAAGGCGGAGTGTCGTGAACTCAGATTCCGGTATAAACCTAACACCCGAATACGCTGTACGAACAAAGTCCTCTGTGGCCAGCTTGACATTGTGCTCTTTGAAGTAATTCTTGATCTATTTGTGGGTAAACTTCACCCTGGTTGTCGCCGGAATGAAACGGAGAGGCGCTTGGAGAAGAGACGGTGATTGGTCGTCGAGGAACTCGGAGAATACTCCATCGTCCCTAATAAGCTTGAAGATGAGGATGTAGCGATTCAAGATACGTTTCCCAAGCGCGATTGCGTCTTTTTCTGACGGCATTATCGATCCTAGTGCAGTGCATAAATCCAAGAGTGAAAGCGGTCGTAGTGAACGGCCCATCCATGTCACGATACTGTCTACTTCTTTTGCTTCATTAGGGATATGTCTCCAGCGAAATCTCTCTATCACCTGTTTTATCGCGCTATCGAGAGTATTCGGCAACAAATCGATGGTATAAAGAGTCCTACGTTCTGAATACCTTGGAGAGAGGTCTTCCAACGTTAGCTTGGCCCAAAGCATATGGTCCTTCGCTCTAGCTTCGAAAAGTGCATCGTGAACCCTTGAAGAAAAGCTCGGTGTTATATCGTGAACCTCGAGGCGGGCGAGCTCTTGCTTGATACAGCGGTCAATGGACCATCCACTCTTCGGTAATCGGCTATAGGACTCCATGGTATCTTGGCTGTTAGGTGTAGAAGTTGTATGGCTTCTATCGAGTTGAAGAGTTGCCAGTACCGAGAGCTTTTATAGAGCTCGAGAGGTCTCGGGCTGGCTGCACTGGCCTTGATCTTGGCGCTGAAGATCTCGCTGGGGTAGTCAATGAATATGTTCGTGTAGCCTACCGCCGTCGACCTGATCACTGTAAGGCCTTTCCAACACCAACACTCTGAGCCATATTTGTGGCGCGCATCTCAAAGACGTCAAAGGATCTTCCCTGTGCTTTGCGCCTCTGACGGGAGAACCCCTGAGCAGATCTCTTTGGGTCGGTCCGCCTCCAACTTGAGCACATATGGCGGGGTTTCAAATGTTTCGAGCGTCCTCGTGCGCGTGTTGGTGAACGCTTGGACTGGTAACTGCACATCGTTGTGCAGCTTGAGGCTCGAGAGTGCCATAACACGAGCTCGATCCACATCTGACTCCGTTACGTAGCTGGCCATTCCATGATCCGTCGACATCGTTTGTATCGATGTACAGTGACGATGAGAGTTGCAACAGGTCGGCGAATACGTGGGGCAGACTAGACTACAACCAGCTTAGACCCAGAACTAAGACCAATATCTCAGCATTCTCTGCAAACCCCCAAAATTTGGTACTCTGAAACTCGTCACTATTTAGCAACGGAGGTAGGAACGTGGCGTATATAGTGCGTCGAATCTTCCTGCTCAGTCCTGGTTCTGCTTCCGTTGTAAGAGGAACAGCCGAACATAGTAGAATGCTGCACCTGCAGCCCAAATTCCAACAAGAATTGCCGCCTGTATTGGCGCAAACACCGCACCTCTAACTACAACAAAACCGCTGATGATAGCGAATAAAATAGGGATCGCGAGGAACGGCTTGACAGGTCGTGGTAAAGATGGCTCTCGGAAGCGTAATATGATCGCGCCAAGCACGGTCAGGAAGAAGAAAGCGTACTCGGCGAGGCCATTCAATGTCAGTAATATACGCATATTCCCAAGCAGAATATACACTGTGGAAAGAACAGTGTTTAGGATTAGCGCGTTGATCGGCGATTCTCCTTGGTCCATTGCGTCTTCGGTGTCTTCATCCGCAGTTGCAGCTTTGGTCACTTTGAAAGTGCCAATGTGGCCGATGGTGCCCAGTAGATGCGGGATCCAGTTGTTGTTCGCTGCGGCAACGGTCATTCTTCCTGCGACGAAGGAGTTGCCCAGTGCAGAACCAGCAATGACCAAGCATATGAGCGCCGTGGCGAAGTAGGCCGCACCTTGGCCTACGAAGTGTGTTACTGCAGTCTATGTAGAGTCAGCAAACCAAACGCAAAAGAATTGGGCGCAGAAAAAGACTGACCACTGCAGCTGCATCTGTTGTGGAGACGACCTCCCAAGGCAGCAGTATGTAGTACACAGCATTGGCCGCAATGTAGCAGAGGATTATAGTGGGGATGGCGGTGTTGATTGATAGCGGAAGTTGCTTTCTCGGGTTACGGAGCTCGGCTGCCACGTAGTTTGCCTTGTGTAGTGGTCAATATTGTGCTTGCTGCAGCCTCGACATACACATACCTTATCCCAGCCAGAGTATGCCCAAAGCGCACCATACAATGCCGTGCTGTAGAAACCCAAGGACTCCCACGTAGTGACTGTGGTCCATTCGAAATGGCTACCGTCCGGCAGAACAGTGTCTCTGGACGCGAACCAATTCTTGCTGTGCCAATCTCCACCTCCAAGATCGTTGCCTTTCCCAATGTACACAAAAACAGCAACTAGCCCAGCAACGATGAGTAATAATATGGTAAGTAATTTGATCGCAACGAAGAAACTCGATAACCTAGTACTGGTCTTGGTGCTGATCGAGTTGAGAGTTGTGACGCATACCAACACCAACACGCTCAAGAGCTTGTGCGTGATCGGTGGCGACGGCTCATTGATGCCCATGCTCGAATAAATCGACTCCACGAACACGATACTCAAAATTGCTAGCGTGGCAGGCATTGTCGCTACGATCCATGACCACGCCGCCATATACCCCCAGACGTCTCCGTAAATGTATGAAAGGTACGGCTGGATGCCTCCTTCGCCAGGGAAGGCGGTACCCAGTTCGGCCATGGTCAGCGCACCCGTCCATGCTACAATACCACCAAGGAGCCAAATAAGAAGAGCTGCGCCTGGTGATGGAACACTTGCATCAATGGGTCCAGGAGATGAGAATACGCCGGATCCGATGACTATGCTAACAAGCAAAGCGAAGCCATCGAGAGCGCCCAGATTGCGAGCGAACGTGCTTTTGGAGGCAGCAGTAGATTCAGTATTGTCCTCGTCGGTAATGTAATCTCGACTCTGGCTTCGACTGGGTGCATCCGGAAGGAGCGGTGATGTTTCCGATGCCATCGTGGCTTGCGCGAAGTGAACTAACTAGGGCTGACTGGCGGAGATAGTCAGTGTGTTGGTCGCTGCTTGCGGTGCGCGTCTTGGACGAGCCCAAGGATGAGATTGTTGATAGCCGCCAACACGATGAAACTGTTCACAAGAAGTGTCTGAGGAGAACGCGCTTTTGCGTCAATAACGACGTAGTAATGCAGGTCTCAAACCTGGAACCATGAGTTGAGATGACACAACCTTGGAAGATAGCGTCATCGGAGATTGTACGGAGATTGGATGGAGATCAGCTTTGGCCCGAGCCCCCGCCCACGCGCTTTCTTCCGAGGTAACTTCCAAACGCGTCTTACGGCTCGCGATTGTACCCCGGTAAGCCGGAATTCGCGATGTAAACTCATCAAAACACCGTCACCTCTCTTGAAACCCTTGTTATACTGGTATCTACAATGGTAGTCCGTCCTTATTTCACTGAGCAAAAGAAGGTGCTCCCTTTCGACAAAACCATCGAATTAGAGAAGATTGATGACTGGACGTTTCGATCTATTGTGAAAGCTTACTCGCCCACGGGCGGTGAGAACGGGACATATGGAGGACATGTCTTTGCTCAGGCAGCGTGGGCTGCTGCGCAAACAGTGGATGAAGGCTACCTAATACACGTAAGCTGAATCGTAACTTCATGCGACACAGCTAATCCGCCATCAGAACATTACAGGGTGGTTCATCCTCGGAGGTAAACCGAATGAGCACTATACCTATCGAGTGACGAAAGTCCGTGATGGCTACAATTATTGCACACGCTCTGTTACCGTCAGTCAGATTGCGGCTCACGGCGACATGTTCACTTGCACTTGTTCGTTCAAGAAAGAGGAAGGATCGCCTTTTCATATTCAAGATATCGTCGACCTGAAAGAGGTGTATCGCGATGTATTAGAAGGCAAAGAAGAGCCCATGGAGCATCCGCCAGCACCTAGTAATGACTCGGAGTACTTCCGGAAGACATATCTACCAGCGCATCCCGAACATTTCAACCCCATCGGCGGCTTACACATACGAAAGGCGAATATGGAGAAGTATAACGTGAGGCGAAGCGCTATAGATCGACGACAACTTTCGTTCTACACGCTTCGAGGCTCATTACCAGTCCCGACCACGCCATACCCACCACCCATAGATCTCCAAGGGGGTGTCAAGTTGACAAGAGAAGCAAACCTTCATGCGTGTGCGCATTTATATGCTTCAGACCGCAACTCGCTCTTCATTGTACCCAATCATCTCGATCGCCCTAGAGACTTTACACGTATGGCCTCTTTGTCCCATAGTGTGATCTTCCACGTTGGTATCAAGGATCTTATCATGCCAGCTGAGCCTCGAATCGACCACCCAAATGCCGACCCGACATTATGGGAGGACGAAGCGCTTCCGCTTTGTAATCTTGAGGGTTACGATAAGGGTGATCGGGACGGCCGGAAGTGGTATGTTCAAGAAGCACATGTTACACGAGCGACGGGTGGAAGGGGTTTGCATACAAGTCGCATGTGGGATTACGATACTGGAGTGCATATAGCCACGACGTTCCAAGATGGATTGATTCGATTCAAAAACAACGCTAAGCTATGAGCCTTGTTTACACTGTACAGTCAAGGAGTCTTACATGAGGGGGTGAGAGTTAGGCCTACTTCTGTAACAAGGCTGCCATTGCCCCTCCGTACAATTCAGACGACACATCTCGCTCAACAAGTTTTCCGAACGCCACGCCTCAATGGCTGTCTGACAAAGCATCCTCGGAGGGCTCTTGTGCGAAGGACTAAATTGATAAGCATCTTCCCGATGACAACACTGCGCCCTGCTAAGGCTGCAACTAAGTTTGGACGCCTCCGATATGTACGAGCAGGGTGCCTAACACAGGATTTACAAGCGAGCCCGGCATTCTTGGGTCTTGGCATCGTCCGAGCATCGGACCCGGGGGAACGTATAAAATACTCTCAATCAACCTGCTATTTCTCTGTTATCCTAGTATTCTTCTTCTCTCCATCATGGCTAACCCTCCAAAGTCGGCTCTCGAGCACTTCAACATTAGCGCTGCAAGATATGAAAAGTCGACGGGGAGTTGCACGCGTGAGCTGGCACGTCACTTGATCAAGATATCTCCGTCATTCGGGACCGGTTCACATGTCCTAGATAATGCTTGCGGCACCGGCATTGTCGCCCAGGAAATCCTCTTCGAGCAATATGCAGGAGCCAAGACACCTCCCAAGATCTCCTGCACCGATGGCGCTGCTGTCATGGTAGATATGGCTCGCGCCGCCTGTAACACTACAATCGACGCCAACAAACATCGTACTGGCGAAGATTTAGCCAACATTAGCTTCGACGCCGTGCCGGGCGAAGCGCTGGGCTTTCCCGACAACCACTTCACACATTCAATCACAAATCAGGGCATTATGTTCTTCAAGGATGCTGAGAAGGGAGCCAGCGAGATCCACCGTACACTCCAACCCGGTGGCACCGCTATCGTCACTACCTGGAAAGAAATACCTTATGTTTCTATGATCCAGGCGGGGCAGAAGGTTGTTACGCCCGGTGCCCCGCTGTTTCGAATTCCGATTTCGGAGCAGTGGTCCGAGGCTTCATACCTTGAGAAGACACTGCGCGATGTAGGATTCGGAGATGTGGAGGTGCATGAGAAACAAGTGCACTATGCATTCAAGACGGTAGAAGAGCTTTGCGAACTAGTCCTTGTTCTCTTCGGGCATATGGTGCCCGACTTGAGCGACCAGCAGAAGACGGACTTCAGGAAACAGTTCAAGATTGAGGCGGAGAAAGTGCTTGTGAAGACCGAGCGGCTGATAACTGGAGACATGGAGGGGCGGAAGGAGGAGTTGGTGGGACTGAAGATGGTGGCGCTTGTAGCTGTTGCGAAGAAATGAAGTGACGTGCGGGATGACAATCACGACATTCGATACTTCGCTTATCGGTAACTGTAGTGTTCGTTCAACAGTCCGAATTATACCTCGCTTCATCGAAAGTGACCATGATCATTCCTCACATATACTCGCAATTCTCCCGGGGGCGTTATCCATTGCGAAATTCGGTCAACATCAACGGCAACCATCCCACTCAGTTCCCAGTGCTCAGCCCTCGTCGAAACCGTTGGTATAGTCGAAAGTCCTCCCAAAAGGCTTGATGATCTCCGCAGACCGAAATTTCAACACTCCGCTTCCAGCTTCGTGTTCCATCAGGATGTCCCTACCGTACTCGTCCCACGACTCGGTTCTCACCACTTGCGCGCGAACTGAGCCACGCAATCCTTTCCGCACATGACCCTTGAGTTGATCCGACAGCTGCACCGCCTCAGCGATTGGACGGTCAATGCGGAAGAGTACCGTGCGCGAGACGTCGCGAGCGGTGTAACAGTACGGGTGTTCGGTCATTTCGCCGTTGACACCGATAGCAAAGCGGCGCCAGCGTCCGCTGAAGACGGGGCGGAAAGTGAGGCGCTGGAGGTTCTTGAGTCGGTGAATTGAGTCCAGAACTCCGGCCCAAGGCTTATCAAGGGGGTAGCCCTCAGTGGACATGAACATCTTGAGCATGGCTTGCTGGTCGATGTAGAAGTAGTCGATTTCCGCGGCAATGTCCAAGTTCAGGAGGTTTCCACATTCGCCAAGAAGAGTCCAAAGTTTTATGGCTTTGCCGGGAGTTGGGCAATCGTATCTGCTGTCGCCGCTGACAGTGAGACGCAGCCAGCGCAGGCTTCGACGGCCGATAGATCCGATTTCCTCAAGGAATGCGATATACGTTCTGACATAGTCCGGATCGTTCATGAGAGTCTGTTTGGTCTCGATCATGAAGATGTTGTTGGCGAAGAAGTAAGACCGCGCCTCGCAGCGAATGTTGTGGTCCAAGTTGCTGAGCACTCTGAGCGCTTCTATGGGCGTGCGTCCTTGAACGTGATAAATATTCGGGGTGGTGAAGCTCTCGGTATCTGCATCGTATACGACTGTAATTGGAGATGCCCACTTGAGTGTTGCAGCATATGTCAAGTTGCGGAGCTCGCCTGGTAGCGATGCGAACGATGCTCTGGTGACTCTAATACGCGCTGAGTTCTCTTTGTAGTTGATACCGGCATGTCGATAATACATCATCTCGATCGAGTGTTGTGGTGATGACAAGGCAGTAGACCTCGTTCTTGTGAAGATTAGCAGTGCGTTCGCTCATCGGCAGGTGCACACGATGTTTCTTTACGCGTCGACTTACCGTTTGGGATATTTTTGATAACCCCCGGCATAAACTTTCGAGCTGCCGTTCACATGTAGTCGTAATTCTGCAGTGTACCAAGGTAGGTCGACAGGCGACTGAGTGGTGTAAGTAGGATTCAGACATAGCTAGAGTCAAAATATAAAAGTGTGAGTGATACTTTGAGGTCATAGCATGTCAAGGTGAAGTTGAATTGCGTACGGACATTTCACCTTCACCAAAGATCTGGCTGAACCCCGAGCCTGGACATTCACTTCACACCCACGGTTACATACCCAAGTTGTGAGGTTAAATTGGGCAAAAAGAAACCTGGAATATCTGACTGAAGCCAGACGAATGCTGATGAGAGTGGGACCTTCGTTGTTGTTAGCTATGTGCACAGGATAGTACTCGAACTAGAGAACTTACTCGAACCCACGCCACTTTCGTGACCAGGAGATAATGCTAAGTACCACGAGCGGGGCTAACCGCATCGGGAAATCCTTAACCTGGCGCCATAACCAACTGGAGAATGTTAGAAGTGGTTGGGGTGAAGGAGGTGGATGTGGTTACCTCGGCCATCTCACCTCAGGGAAGTTTGATGGCGTTTCCCAAAATTAACCGATATTGGTAGTATGGCAAAGAAGGAACAAGCGACGTGCACGATATTTGCTTGATGCTTATCGTTAGATCGTTTGTATTAGGACAGTTCGGAGTGAGCATGTGGGCTGCGGCCGTAATCGGCAGATGACATACCTAGCGAGCGAGAGCCCCACACCCAAATTAAAAAGGCTACATTCCATCATCAAGCAACCCAAGGTTTGTATGGGAACACCATATTCCAGTACAATCTATCCATAGTTATCAGAAACAGAAACTGAGATCCTTTCGCTGGCGGACAACGGCATGTCGTTGGAAAACAAGGAAGATACACATTTGCGTTTTCGCAAAAACGCATTTCATACCGCAGGGAATCAATGCAACTGCGTCCAGTAGAGCTTTGTCCATGCATTTTTGAATAAGAAGTCACTGAGATGCCCGCCGAAAACGTGATATAACGGCAAGGGGATGACAATTAGGTGTGATCGCACTACAGCTTGCTCTGGACACTAAACTGATCTGGCCGCCACATCTCATTCAGCAGTCGACTTGCATTTACCATCTGTGGTCTACACTGATCAAGTGATGTGACGCCAAGCAGTCGCATGCCGGTTTGCAGTTCTTCCGCTAGTACTGTCGTACGTCAGTATTGCCATCGCAAGCTCGAGGCTCCAAGAGACTAACCATCAACACATCGCTCAACGCCCTTTGAACCATATGCTCCAAGCGCATACAAAAACGGCCGACCGACACCAACCGCAGTTGCGCCCAGACACAACGCTTTCAGCACATCATTGCCATCGCGCAAACCGCCGTCCAAGAACACTTCGATCTTCTTCAACACTTCCGGGCAGTACGTCCGTATCTCGCACAGCGTCATCAGCGCAGATGGTGCAGTATGCAGTTGTCGTCCACCGTGGTTGCTTAGCAAAATACCGTTGCAACCATACTCCATCGCCAACTTCGCATCTTCCGCACACTGTATCCCCTTCAGCACGATCGGACCTTCCCATTCCTTCCGTATCCACTTCAAGTCCTCCCAGGTTATATGCGGGCTCAGCTGCCCTTGCACTGGCCGCCCACCCATCGCAGGCGCAAATGCATTGTCGCCACCAGTCTCCCATTCCGCGGTACTCTCTTCTTCAATACCTACTGCCATCGCTTCCTCAGCTTGCAGATATCGATCCGCTGTTCTCTTACCCAGTACCGGCGTGTCGACGGTGATCCATAGCCCTTTGTACCCACACTTCTTGACGATCCTCATCAACTCGATCGCTTTCTTCCGGTCAACAGGCATGTAGTACTGATAGAAAAGTCTCGTTGGACTTGCACCTTTCATCTTCTCCTGCTCCTCCACAAAACTCTGCATGATCTGCTCGGTTGACTTCGTACTCGCCGTGCTGACAACAGTATGTATGCCCTTCCTCACTGCACCTTTGTACATCTCAGGCTCTGCACCTTCGTGTATGGCACCCATAGTACCCATTGGGGAGATGTAGAAGGGATATGGCGACTCATGGCCAAAGATCTTGCGTCGCGTATCAACATCGCCTACATTGCGCATCACGCGTGGCCGAAAATTTACTCGTCCCCAATCATCCAGATTATCTTTCAGTGAAAGTCCAGTATTGGCCGAAGTTGAAGCGTAAATGTAAGACTTGTGGGGCAGGACCGCTTTTGCGGCTTTCTCAAAGTCGGTTGCAGAAACGCACATAGAAATGTGTGGTAGCTCTTTCGACGTGTCTATTTCCGAAGCTGGTGCTGCTCTTTCATCTTTGAGCTGTCGGAGCTGGCCGAACGTGTTTGGATCCACTGGTCCAAGCAGCGCACCCGATGGCAGGTAGTTATTCAGGTAGTCTAGCGGGTGGTACTTCTTAAATTCTTCTGTCGCATCCTGTCCAACCGTCAGACTGATATTATCAGTTCTTCCAAAGTACTCACTGTTCCAGCATTTCTCAATATAATCGGCGCGCCACCAGGGTGTTCGTGTAGAAAGCTCGTCACATCGTACGCCTTTGAATCGAGCACTATCCAACATGACTTCTTATTGTCATGCTTTGCGACCTCCGCGCCGTCAATGTACCCCATATCTGAATTACACCGGACGATGTTGGGATGTCAAGGCGAATCGGCCAACCCGTGCGGAGGTATTTGAGGGGTTCGGGAATAACGATCCGGCGAGAAAGCCGGCATTTGGGGCGCCACCGAGTCGCAAACAACAACGTGGGACCTTTCTTCTGGACGTCTCAACTACTACATAGGACTTCGAGGGCATTCGCAATCAGACCCTCGTGGCGGCCAAGAGTACGGCCGGCATACCACCATGATTAATGCCTTCTATCAGCAATGAGCCGAGCAGGGAAAGAACGACCTCACTCGGCCAACCCCTGCCTTTTCGCAGTGAGTAGGGTATGACCAAGGCGATCAATCTTGTCCCTGATCAGAATGCTGTACAAAGGCTGGTGTTGTCGGAAGAAAGAATTGGTTGCTCCATGATATCAGCATCGTCGTGCAGTCAATTGACGGTGCGTGTGTCGAGATTTAACCCTGCATGTGTTCGCAGCAGCCGTGATTTATGTAGCAGATATGGAATTCTTGCGACAAGACGAGCTTTGGGCCTTCAATTTAAGAGTATGAGATGATGTCGATGTTGATGTCCATGTTCTGTGACGCTATTTGCCTGGTCAATCGTGGCAGAACATCGCGACAGCTGGCGTTCTCCCCTTCCCTTTCCTTCCCAAACCCTCACGCTCAGACTGTCCCACCTCTGACGTCTACTGACAACTCCCGGCGGCTAAGAAGACAATGCGACAGCCATCGGAGTGTCTCCGCTGTCCTCCGCTCTATTGCATGTCGTCGACATGTGCGGTGAGGCAGTGCAAGGCGCCAAATGCACGAGCGGCGACCGCTCCGCTCTCCGCGCGCCATTGCTGCAAGGCGCTTTTTTCCAGAACTTCCATCAGCAAACGGCAGGTGCAGACGAAACGCATGACACGGGCGTCGCAACGATGCGCCCGTGAGTTGCGGGCGCAATGCCATGTGTCGCAGCGGAGTGGTGAGGCCAAGATGAAACGAGATCTGTATCGCGCTCGCCCCCAGATACTCCTCCCACGGCATGTGTAGACGATTAGTCAACCTTCTCGGTCTGTCACTGCAATGGTAGGCGGAATGTAAAACAAACACAAATCTCGCCCTCCGTCCTTCCCTTCCCTCTCGTGCTTCCATCTCCTGATATCTACGGCTTGCAGCCTGTTGGTGAGCGTGCGTTTTCTCGGATGCATCACTTGCCGGAACGGAATCCTTGACGATCCAATACCACCATGTGCCCTTTCAGTAGGTCTCCAACTGCTTAAAGAGTGCATATGCTGACGAATGTAGCCTCTTTACCTGCTGGCGAAGGGCCGAGCCGCTTTTCTCCTACTGCTGTCAAGGATTGGCAGCCAAGAAGAAAGTCGGTCTCGAATGCTTGTGAACGCTGTCGACGACGCAAAATCAGATGTGATGGCGAAACACCCTGCTCAACATGCAAACGCTTCTCGTTACAATGTGTGAGAACGCAAAAACCGCGAGAAGTGGTGGCATCGTCAGTTACCAAAGTTTGATTGCATACGTTGTGATCAGCCCATGAAGTCTGTACTAACCCAAGCAAAGCGAACATAGAGAAGCCCTCGAGGGTCGAATACATCAACTAGAAGCTCAATTGGCCGCTCATGTTAGTGCTCCTATACATGGCTTGGATTCGATCGATCAGAGCATGATGGCCACAACACCAACATCTTTCGATTGGCAAACACCACAGCACCTAAATCTCGATACAACAATCCCAGCAACCTTTACTGCTGATGATCTGGACCTCGAAAGCTTCTCAGCTGGGAGCAGCCTGCCGTCCATCTCTATCAATCAATGTGAGCATGTTCCAAATGTGGCATCGCCCAGTTCAGACGTACCTTCATTATGGTCAGATACCACACGTGCATCATCGCCTTCATTGTCCGATATGCCCCCCACGAGCGCCCCATTACAGTACGCTTCGATGGCACAACAACTCTCTGGTCACAAACCATTCACGTCACCAATGGAACCACACACCGCACCATCGTGGGAGTTCATGGCTCAGGCGAGCTCAAGTCGGCTACAACCAGCCACCGGAAGTAGCAGAGGTCACTCGAGAAGAACATCAGCTACCTCTTTATCTGCAAGTAGCGACGAGAACGCCATGTCTCCCATTGCCGAGGTAGAAGACGATTTGCTGCCACTGGCTCCTGCCCCACGACTTCCACGACAGGGCATATTCGCCGCTCATACCGAGAGCCCAACACCCGGCTCATCGCGCTCAAGCTTTACGGACCGAAGTCGCGCGCTTGCAACGACTCCACTGCCTAGTCGTTTCGAGGCAGAGACGCTGACTACTGAGTTCGTTCAGTACATTGAGTCACTGCAGTATCGGGCCTATAATATCTCGCCACCACTATTTTCCAGGCTGTGTGAAAACGTGTACCCAAATCCGCAGCGACCGTCATCGTCAGTCGACATGTCGGTCTCTATTCCCATGGCTCGTTTCCACGTCTTTTTCGCAATGGCAATCGCGATGAAGCTACGCATCCGAGACTCACCCGAGAATACGAATGCTTTGCTGGATACGTGCTACGAACTAGCCATGCAGCAGACATCCCCTTCCACATTTTGGCAAGCGCAAGGCGGGTTCGAAGCGACCCAACTGTTGGCGATATTTGCTTCGCTTCGTAGAGCACATATCGAAGAGCCGAGGCCCTTACAGCAATCGTTCTCATGGTAACTGTGGTCTTTGGACGAAGCTCATGTTTGACATCACCGCTACTTTTCTTGTCTCTGTTATTTGTTCAAAGATCTTAGCAACCTCGTTTCTTCTGATCTCCAATGTACATAGCATTGCTCGCGTCGCATTCCAATCGACATGACGAGATGATTCATTGATCCAGATTCCTCACCTCATTGCAAACTGTCTTTTGCTCTTTTTGTTCCCTAGAATTGTTCACACCGCCCCCGACAAAACTGCTTATTGATCACAGATAGTTATCTTTTTCCACCATCTTGTCTTTACTTTTTCAACGTCCGAAATGGTGCTGAAGACAATCGTGCTGTGAATCCCGGCTACCATCGAATTGGCTAAGTCAGTTGTCGAAATGACGTCATTGTAATTGTAGCCTGGAATTCTGCAAGCTATCGGCCAACACCACACTGGCCTCGCAACATGAAGACATGTACGGTTAGCAAGTCAAGGCTACAGGTGGTACCTCATCCTGCGCCAGATTTCATATAGTATCGATGCCCGAGATACCCAAAACTTCCGTCGATTTCTCGCCCAGGCTGGCCCAAAGCCACGTACTCTCACTGCCATGGCGACATCTCTACCCCTCATACCATGGTCGAAAACCTCGATTCTGACAGAAAGGATGCATCTATACTCATCAAGGATAGCTCAATACGCTGCGCTCGACTTGTTCGTCCTCGGATTTCCTAGGCAAGCCAGCATGCTACTCGAAGCAATTCGTGAATATGGGTTGGACACGAAAACCAGAGACTACTATGGTTGGACAACAGAAGCACAGTTTCAAAGAGCCTGGGGAGCTAGCAGTACTTTCCCTCTATGGCAAAGCATGCAGGATGGCCCAGACTCTGATGACATTTGCGACACGGGCTTGCCCAAAGAGATTGCAAAGAAAGCGAGGAACAAGACACTAAGGATAGAAGACGTAGACTTCGTGCGGAAGCGTATGAATGCAGAAGCAGATAGCGTATATCGGAATCCGGAAAAAACCGTCACGCTCGGTGCTGTGATAAACGTCGCAATCCTGGCAGATGAAAAGCTGTTAGCAACTAAGCTAGTTGAGGATGACATAAAAGGACTGTACCAACACCTACAAGAGGAGTGGAATGATCCCTTTGTAGATGGCGAAGAACAGCGCACTTGGCTCGCGTATCGCCAAGGCTTTGAGCACTGTCCCAGCATCTTCCAAATGCTTAGAGAAGCAAAGCTTGGAGAGTCGCTTGGAGTGTGTGAAATCGAAGTCGATGCGTTCGTCAAAGAAGGTTGCGCACTCATCAAGAAGCGCTCTATAAAAGGCCCCGCGCGCCCATACGCGTCAAAAACCATGGCCGAGCTTGTCCAACTGATCAGCGACAATATCCTTGCCAATTGCGCACTCGCCGAGGACGATGCCGATGCCCCCTCTACACTCCTCAAACCTGGCGCAACAGAAGACCAGATCACTGCGCTCGAAAATCGGCTTTCCACCTCTCGCGCAGAAGACGACCCTGAAGATACACGGGTGATGCTGCCTGGTAAACAGCTACCAGACGACTACAAGGATTTTTTGCGCACCAGCAATGGCATTGTTTGCCTCGATGTAGGCGAAGAGGGCGGATATTCATTTTCCCCAACCGACGAGGTCACGACGGAAGGGGCATGGATGCATGATATGGAGTACACCTTATTCCCAAGCTGTGACCCCAACTTCACATATGGTGAGGACAAGGATTTTGATAACATCCCACTTGGAGAATACGCATGTTTCACCATTGGAACCGGTGACGGAGAAGGCAACGTCACGCTTATCCCACCAGAATCCGTTACGCCCATAATAGAGAGGTTCGAAAAAGCCTATGCAGAGGCAAACGACCAAAATAGAAAGGTGTATGAGCGAGCGGCGTTGGACTTGTATGGTGGAGTAGAGCAACTTAGGAAGCTGGAGTGGCTGTGTATTGAGTTCCAGCATTCGGCTTACGAGCAGAGGATTTGGGGAGGTTTGAGGCCATATCTGGAAGAGTATCTACAGCGGTCTGTGGATGACGTCAAGAAAGCTGAGAGGGTGAACGAAAGGTATAGGAGGGAGAAGGAAAAGAAAGAAGCGGAGAAGAAGGAATTTGACGATGCGAAGGCCGGTGGAAAGCGAACAAGTGACGGGGTCGATGACGTGCCTGGGTGCAAGGCTCAACGAACACAATGAATGGAGGGTAAATGGAGAGCGCTCTTGATACTCCTGTTTGTTGAGTACGTCATTTGATGAGAGGGTTTATCTCTGCTCTATAGGTATATATATACAAACACCTTTCCGCCAATACCTTTTCTTGTCAACAGCACCTCTGTCGACAACATCGACTCTCACCTCAACACCTCAAGCTCGAGCTCAACCTCCAAATCACCACAAAAACACCCACACGACTAAACACCCTTACTCATCACCATGTGCTATGCACCACCAAGCCCTGATGGCTTCAGCCTCGGCCCTCCCACCTGCGGCGGCAACACAGGTCCTGGAAACTCGTACACAACCAATGCCGTCCGCTACGGATTCTCCCACCCCCCCCAACATCCAGGTCGCCGTCTGCGGAGGCTGTCCCCCTCCCCCGGCCCGCCCCGGCTGCGGCGGATATTGTCCCTCTCCCCCCGGCAGCCCCATCCGCAACGGCCTCGTACCTAGTCCACTCCCGCGCCGTAGCCCCGACACCGGTGGTTTTCGTGGCTGCTGCGTCACAAACCCATCGAGAGCTCGCCCTGATCCCAAAGCGGAGGAGCTGTTCACGGAGATGCTGAAGCTGGCGATGCGGGCGGATCCGAGGAAGGCGGAGGAGTTGAAGGAGGAGTGGGAGCGCGAGTATGGACCGCTCGAGGACCGGAACTTCATCACTTGTCCATGGTGTAAGAACGTGATAGGGGTAGGATGGACTGGGTGTGAAGTATAGTGTAGACACCGCCGGTGGCAATGAGGTCACAGATACAGGATAGGATACATGGGAAATGATAGACAAGAAACGATAATCATTATTGTACATTTTGGTTTATTGATTACTACCTGTGACGCCATTGATGCATTATGATACACTCATATCAAGTCACGACCCGCCTTATTGCTCAGCCTCGTAGACTCTATTTCTTCGACTCCTCCTTGGCCTTCTTGGCCAAGTCAGCTGCCTCGTCGCCCCTCTTCTTCAAGATCTCACCGATCTCGCTAATGGCGTTCTTCATGATATTCTGAGCCTCGTCGCCGTGCTTCTGGGCAACGTCTTGCAGTTGGCTGAGCTTTGGCATGATCTGATCACCGCCGGGGATCTTGTTGAGGTACTGGTCGAGGCCACCAAATCCAGAGTCCTTGGCCTTGTCTGCGGCACTCTTGACGTAGCCCTCAAGGTCGCCGGTGTCGCCGTTCTCGACGGCTTTCTTGACGCGGTTGAACAGCTCCTGAACGTCGCCGCCCTTGAGCGCATCAGCGTTCTGCTCGACAATCTCCTTGACTTTGGGGTTCTTGTCTAGGTAAGGCTTGGCTTGCTCCATGCCCTTTTTCCATGCCTCGTCACCGAGCGTCTTGAGCTTGTCAACCTTCTCCTGCACGATGCTCTTGATCTTCTCGATGTTGGCGGGGCTCACACCAGTCTTGACGACATCGGAGACCTGCTTCCATGTCCTGTCAACCTCCTTCTTTGCCTCAGGACCGTACTTGTCACCGTACTCCTTCAACTTGTCCCAGTTGCCACCGACCTTCTCCTTGAGCTGGGGGTGGTTGTCCATGATCTGTTGTGCGGAGTCGCCAGCAAGATCGGCGATGCGGCTCATGTGCTTGGAAAGGACCTCCCAGGTCTTGTGGGCGGTAACGAGGCTGACGTCGCCGTTGCTGAGAATGCTGCGCATATCATCATATGCCTCGCGAACAATCTGGTCGACTTCATCGCCGTGCTTCTCGCGGACGGAGTCGAGGTCATCGAATGCCGAGTCGACGTAGCCCTTTGCACCAGGAATAAAAGCGGCGTAGCTCTGGGCGGCGTTTCGTAGCCATGCGAGGGCCTCATTAGGCTCCGGAGTTGTCTCTTTGATCTTCTTCGTAGCCGAATTGACGTAAGCTTTGGTCGTCTTGGAGGCCATGACAATATCCCGAGCGCCTGAAGTTCGGTAGAAGATGTAGCCCACGGCTACGGCAGCAGCCGCTCCAGAAGCTGCACCAATGGCAGCGTGTGATCCCGCGCCAGCATTGCCTGAGGTAGCAGCACCAGAAGACACGGTGGAGTCAAATCGACGCTGCTGAGCACGGAACTGAGGCTTCGCTGCCCTTGCCGCTGGGCGGCCCGCGGCACGAGCTGCGAAGCGAGCATTCTGCATGGCCTGTCTTGAGAGCATTGTGAGGTAGATGTGAGTATGCAATTGGTATCAATTGGAATCTGGCGATGATTTGAGGGGTTTGGGTATTTTGTGAAAAGTGAAATACGATGAGAACAGGGAACCGTAGCTTTAAGTAAATTGTTAGCTTTGCTGTAACCGAGCATGGAGCTGTTTGGGCGGATGACGTCGCGATGATGATCGCCGCACTAGTGCTGCAAGGAACCACACTAGTGCCCCGCCTTTCCCATCGTCCATGAACTAGGATGGGCAAATTCGAATTGCATGTGATCGAGCAAAACTCAAAGAGGGGTTTTAAAGGTGTTATATCCATCGCCAGGATCTCGTGAGTTTCCTGACACACATTGCTATTGCTGCGCGAAAGACATTGGCATGCTGTCTACTGTCCCTCGGCGCATACGAGCGAACAGACAATGAGGGTGCTTTGTAAGTACAAACGTCTTAACACTCTCTTGCTTTGTTGTAGCTTCATGTGGTTAAAGTATTTCTCTAAGCTCTTGATCTGACAGCGCACTTCTTATAATGTGTGTTTGCTCGTATGTCACAACCTGCGGTACATGGATTTAATCTAACCTGCAAATAACGTGACCTCCAGCCTGTCAGCATCTGATAAATATTGTGAGATCTGACGTTTCCTCCGTGTTGCTACCTTCAGACTGCAACTCTCGGCTTGGTGATCGTTCACTAGGTTCTTGGGCTGCGACGCCTACGAGATAAATTTTACATTATCAACTGACGCTTCGACAATTTCCTCAGCCTTGTTGCATTCTTCCTCTGAGCTCCGTCTACAACCCAAGCTCCAAAAGCCGGTGCTGGCCTTTCGACTCCCTTGTTCCTCATACCTCGTTCTTCATGGCTCGGGATCTAAACACCAACAATGATGCTACCCTAGAGTTGGCAGAGAGATTTGCCACAGAGCTTATGCAATGGTCCTGGGGTCTTTCGACTGTCTGGAGGAACAACCGAGACAGAGTTCTAGGGGTGAGGCGTCTTCTCGAAGCTGGAGCAGATCCCAACATCTTCCTGTGTGGTTATCAGTTGGCCTCCTGGGATATCGTGCACCAAATGATGCCTGCAGACCCTACAACGCGATTTCTTGAAGAACCCTTCATTCAGCAATCTGTCCACGATCGAACTGTGAAAACTTCGCTAAAAAAGGACGTCCGAAATCTACGACTCATCCTAGAGGCATCGAAATTAGACCTCTACTTCGTTCAGATCAAGAATCCTGTGATAGATGCAATAAGCCGGACGGACCATGAGATGATCGCAATGTTCACGGAATTCGGGGCTGAACTTTCCGCTTCTACCAATCAGATACCCATGAAAGATTGGGCGAAGGTGGCCAATCCTTTCCAGTCTGCGATGACTGGCTCCGATGAACCTCTCTGATGCCGAGATTTTCCGATCTGGCTCAATACCTCCATCTGTGTGAAACCTGATGCAAAAGCGAAAAGCCCTACTCAACATTGACGACCTCCAGCATATCTGGGACGATAACGAACAGCGCAGTTGTTTTGTCGTCGACGACACAGCAGCAGGAGTGGTCACACCCTCGGATGGATCTGATACACACCACCGGCATGAGAGCGTGCGTCAGCAGCGATTGTACCAACGAATGTACTGGAGGTACTATGGCGTGTTTTCTGCGGCTCATGGTTTTTTGAATTTGCGGAGACGAGACAAAAGAATCCAGGACCCAACCTTGAATCGTTCAAGACGCCTAAGGATCCCTACAGATGTTTGGACAGCGTGGAAAGAGGGCATGCGGGGTATCAAGCACTTACTTGAAGGAAACCTACCGCGGACCCCAGATAAAACCATTCTTTATCTTATGGTTGCACTTTCCATGCAGAATGTGACAGAAGGTTACAACTTTACACGTGAAGAGTACGTATATGAAGTCTATTATGTCAGCATGGCACCTTAGTTCACACAGTACATGTGAACTGCATCCTCATGTGACCCTTAGTCACCTGCTTACTCATCCTGGTTGTGTATATAATCGCTGTCTGTAGCTCTCTCAATACAACAACCTTCTCCCTCTTTTCTGCCCTGTCTCTCACATCCGACATATTATATACTGAAGACTGACATGAATAAGATTCGAGCAGGATCTCTACCGCTGGAGGGATGTCCTGCCATCGGCAACAGACAAACATGATTTCACGAAGGCCATTGAACTTCTTTGGGGCTTTCGTTTGAAGAAGAGGAGCCCTGCATACCTTTCCGACAATCTCTATCATTTTCAAGATCTTTTCGAGAAATTACTCCCCAAAACCGAAGTTGATCAAATGGGACCCATCACGCATGAAGGAACTCGACTATCGGTTCTCCAAGCCCGCTACAGCAACTCCTCCAGTCCTGTCCTCGAACCTTTGGCAGAAATGACTGTTCATCGTTCCGAGACTTACAAAGGAGATTGGACGGACCATGACTTCAAAGTCATACTACTGGCCTCGAGTGTGATATTCTGTATTGTGGTAGCTATCATTCTAGGTATGTTCAACCTTCGACTTCCTCCTATTCATATCTAACCGTCATTATTTTGTGCTTTATTACCCATCAGCCCACAGCAAAGCTTGCTTGCTCATGGATAGACTCAGCTGCGGGGCTTCGGACATCCCATTCCGTCTACAAACGCAACTGTGTTCTCATCGCCTGTTACCTCGGCTTTTCTCAAGAAGCCATCGAAAGTATACCTTTTAGTAATGGCTTCAATGAAAGTGCGCCACGTTCGTGTTGCACGTGTGGACAACGCGTTACATCGAAAAACTACAGTAGGCACGTGCACACGCACCGGAAACAGAAGAGATACAGCTGCCCCCCTTTGCCTGTACATATCTGATCGAAAAGATAACTGCGATGCGCATGAGAGGAAATGCGTGGAGAAGAGTGCACTAGGGCCATCGTCACTACCTCCTGATATCACTTCGTCGCCCACCGCATCCTTACAGACTGAGTCCGCAGCTACTACTTTCCATACTGGACTCGGTTCAAGCTGGCCGGGAGTATCTGCATTTTTTGAAGGCCCCGCAGGAGATCTGACATGGATCAATGAAGCCGCCGCGGATGTCTGTGCTCGCTTTCCAGACACATCTTATATTGGTCGTCATCTCCCTACCGAGTTCTGGCTAGGGTACACAAGCTCAGCAGTAGTACCCCTGCAAGATACTTTCAACAAGAACACAGCGTTCAGTACCATCGGATCTCTAAACGTTGCTTTTGGCCTTCAATACCCTTTCCAGGGTCCATATACTCCAACTCAGCATCTGCCTATACTCACGCCCATCCAATCCCATATCACGCCGTCACCACAAGATCACACACCCTTCCCGTTCGACGTTGCCCGTATCCAGCCGCCATATAAGACCTTCGAATACATGGACCATGGCGCTTTGACGTGGCCCGCGCATGAAAAGGGGGCGTTGCACAATGGTTATCCTCAGCCACCTACCGCGCCGTTTCCAAACTCATTCGACGAGTTCGAACAACCACTTCGGAGTCCGTACCATGCTAATTTAGGCTTCGCAGCTCAGGCACCCGACACTCGCTACAGAGAGCTCTACCAAAATGTTTCTAGGCAGAAACGTAGTCCATTCGACGCTTTCGACTTCGTCAATCCTGCTTTCAATGAATTTGAATGTACGTTTTGAGCGTCCACATCGTACCTTGTGCCCATCATGATCGGCATTTGAGCATGGTTGTCCGCACTGGCAGCTACCGCGGCGACTCCCGCAGTCGGACCGCAAAACACTGGGGAGATCGACGACGGACATTGGCGAGTCAAGGAGACGAGTTCCTCGGGGAAATCTGCTCGGCGAAATGTGGTTTAATTGCTGGGTGTGGAGGAAGGGTGACGGAGTGCTACTCGGAGTCGATGAGGAGGAATATGAGTTTGCTTTGGGTTCAGATGGACTTGTGCATTGTATCGTACCCGTTGATAACTCTACATATTCGCACGTGTGAGGTTTAATGGTCATTATTTCGGCACGTAGATTACCTCTGCGTATCCAACGTTAGTCTCGCCCCATAGTTTCGGCGCAAAATCCACGTTTCACGCACACGACCCACCTACGCTCCACTCTTCTCACTTCGCGTCTCCTTCCAGGCCGCTGTCATCCACCGGTGTCTGAGCTTTTTAACTCAACGTGTCCGTCTCTCGTGGAAACATACTTTTGCTTTTCTCAGCAAGTCGTTTCACGCGCGCCGATCACTAGCTCTCATTCTCCGAAAATTACAAGTTCATTCAAAAACATTGGCGCTGGTGGTGAATACACGAGGGAGCATACGACTTTCGTGGATGATGGTTTGATTGGAACTTTTTGCTCAATGCCGTGCCGCGACAGATTCAATGCAATCACCGCAAACCGTTATAACTAGCAGCATAATCCCCACCCCACGTTCAACATCCGCGGCTCTTCCCCACGCATCTACCCGTGAATTACGGTAAGGCGAAGCTCGGACGGCAGGAGGAGTGGGATACATGCGGGGTGCCACATGCGGAAGCGAGGTCCAGGAACAAGGTTTGGGAAGAGAGCAAAAAAAAAGCAACGCCACACGCCGCCTTCGCTTTCGGACTTGAAATTCACACACGATGAGATCACTTCCATCCAGTGTTTGAGATCGAGGGGCGAGAGTGGCGACATTTTGGAAGATTCTGTTTCTGACGGCGACGTGATGGTTGGTGGCGTTTCAAGGTGTTGATGTGATATCGAAAGTCCACGTTCACCAATAAGCGAGCTGTCAACGGTCGAAGTAGTCGTCAGCCAGGAACAGGGTTTCAATGACATGCTAGCAGTCGACGATTGAAGGCCCTATTTTTGGGGCCGTCGTCGTCAGAAATAAGTTCGATTTGTACCACGCTAAAATGCGCTAATAGTTATGCTACAGCGAATAGGAACTTGTGGGTTCGTCGAAAAGCGATTTCTGCACACATGGCCCAGTAAGTGGGTGAAGGAAACCGCTTCCGCGGCATGCAGAAAACAACATGCAATGCTTTTCGCGCCATACTCCGTAATGATGAGGGTATTGGAACGTGAAATGATGCTAAAGGGAAGTGATGCCGTTGACTGGTGAGACGACATTCGTTGGGATGGCAAGCAGGGAACCACGCATACCCATGACTGGAATCAAAGTCGTGATCGGCAAGTTGAATGCATGCTTTTCGCGAAACAAGGTGGCTGAAGCCACGCCGTGCAACTCCGATCGATGTGACGGAGGTGCGCCTCAGATCGAAGGTGCAGGAACGTGAAACATGATGTCAAGTAGTCACCCTCTTACATGATGCCTTTCAAGCCGCGGAAGCCGCCAGTCTTGGATGATCCAGACTTTTTCTGATCCTTGTCTTTGGTTTTCTTGATGTTCTGGGCGCCACCTGTGGATTGTTAGTGCTGACAATGGCCGATGATGAAACGAGGTACTTACCACGACCGTAGTAGCGAACTTCGGATTTTGGGTCGACCTTTGCCTTCGGGTCTTTGCCGTTGCTACCATCAGTGTCGACAGAAAAGCTGCTCTTGCCACTGGACTGGGGAGCATTGCCCTGTGGTTGAGCTTGGAATTGAGGGTTGAGCGACGAGTCGTACGCAGATGAAAAATCTGGGCCATAATTGCCGCCAAATCCAGGATATGGTGTGGGGGTGGGTTGAGATCGCTGGTTTCTCTGGACAGGTTCAGAACGGACTGGCCGGGCAGGCGATGGGTTTGATGTAGGGCTGCCAATAGAATTCGGTGACTGGTAATCGTTGAAGTGTTCGCGTTCCTCTAGTGTAGCGCCTTCGGTGGAAATGGGAGGCAGATATCGAGAGTTGTAGTTGTTTGTGTGGCGCGTGCTCATACTGGAACTGCGACCGAGTCCCGCTTTCTCGAAATCGAGATGCCCGGACGTTTCCTGGCTCTGATAGCGGCCTCTCTCGGCTTGTTGCCGAGCTTCGAGTTCGTGATACTTCATCTGGAGCTCGGTGTGTTGGTCAAGCAGATGATAGTGCGTCTTCTTGAGCTGCTGAAGCTTGGCATGGCTTGCTGCAAGCGTAGAGTCAAGCATTTGTTGAACGGAGGACGGAAGCTGACCAGGTCTACCAGTGCTTCTCTCAGCGACTTGTAAGCGAGTCTCGAGCTCCATGATCCGGCGTTCGTAGGCCTGGGCCGATCGTTCACGCTCCAGTTCGCGGCTGTTAAGGCGCATGTTAGAAATCTCCAGATCGTTACGTAAATCATTTCGTTCCTGCAGAAGCGTATGCAGCTCCTTCTTTGAATCCTCGAGCGTCAAAACCTTCTCTTGTGCAACTTCGAGCTCGCGCCGCACGTTGCCGTAGTCCTCGAGTTCATATTCCAACGCTCTCGTCCTCTGCTGAGCTTTCGTTTGCTCCGCTTCCGCCCTCTCTACAATCTGCTTGAGGTGCTCGTAGTCAGACTGAGTCCTCTGCAGGTCATAGCGGAGACTGTCCTCCTCACTGTGCCAGTTCTTCTCGCTTTCTCGATATGTCCGCACCCTAGCACTCAGATCACTCTCCCACTTCTTTGACTGATTTCGACTTGTATGTGTTTCTTTCTTTAGTTGCGCATACAACTCGGTGGCTTTTGCAAGCCTTGCCTTGAGCGTCTTGTTGTTGTTGATCAAGTTCTGGGTTTCCGCCTCTGCAGTTGCTTCCTTGATATGCTTGCGCTGCAGCTGGCCAATGTGAGCCAGATGCTGCAACTTCAAATAGCGCTCAAAGTTAAGATCGTTGCGGAGAAGCATGATCTCACGCTGCAGTGAGGCCATGGTCTGGCCACGGAAATCGGCGTTCCCGGGAGAGTTCGAGGCAGTAATGGTCTGCACAAAATCATCTAGACTTGGTTTCTTCGCCACAAATCCTTGAGACGGGGATGTCAACCCTCCGAGGATGTTCTGTTTCTTAGTATCCTTTGCAGCTGGGAGTGTCGGCGAGTCCATCACATCGTGGGCTTTCAGCAATGGTGATGACTTGCCAGATTTGATAGACTTGGTTGACTTGGATCGTGGGGGGATTTCAAAAGTCTGGGGTGCGTCAGGCCCCTCGTTAGGTGACACAAAGACAGTTGACTGGGTGTTTCTCCAGCTTACATTTGATTCATTGGCTGTAGTACCATCGTCGTCTAGTAGACTGAGCTGTCTAGGTCCCTCTGGAATAGGCGGTATAGGGATGGCAGGTAATGCTGCACTTGGTGGTGGACCAGGATCCTCCAAAGTAGACGTGACGGCCACACAGAGATCCATGCATTCTGTGACCACATCGGCAGGATCGCTCTTCATCCATCTGTGTTCGTGCAGCTCCTCTTCGGCGGTTGTACTAAACATGTTTGGATGCAGTAAATGTACTCTCCGGTAGGGCTCTGTCCGGCTTTGGATAAGATCTTGGTCTAGGTCAAAGTCCCGGGCGCCTGGGAAGTTGAGTGACTTGAGAAACTTCCTTGGCTTTCGCACAAAACCCATGAAGTTTAGTGGAAAGAGTCCATACAAGAAGGTGAAGTAGTGTATGAGCGTTGGCGGGGATGAGTCTGGATACTCCATGGACTGTTGTACTGGCTCCCAAGCCTGTTCAGTATCTCCTTCTTCGGCCTCACTCTCCTCGTCGCTTTCGTCGTCTTGGTCGGTCGCCTTCTCGTCCAGAGCGTTCCCATCTTCGCCCATTCCGAGCCGGTCCCAGCAAAGCAGCCTGGAGTAGATCAAGAACATCTTGGCGAGGTGGTGGTCCGATGTCAGAGAGGCGCAGATGTGAGGTAGAAACATGATGAGTACGACAAGTGCGAGCTCGATGACCGTGGAAGAGGCGTCGATGAGAAGACACTTCTCCAGATGCTGTATGAGCGGAGTCTCGAGGACCAGGTGGAGGTGCGGAGGCTGCAGGCGCACAAAGGCACTCAGCAGATTTAGTGCTTGGATGCGATATTGCTTCTGCACGAAGAGCTCATCGAGAGCAAGGAGGAGTGCCTGTCACGGTCAGGTAAGGATGGCAGGTATATAATTGAGGCAAGTCACCTTAGGCATCTTGCGTCCGAATGCCACTATCAGCGACTCGAGCTCGTTCGATAGGAAGTCATTCTCCGGGGCGATGGTGTCTTCGGCCGACAGAGGCACGTTCGTCCTTGCGAGGTAGAGGTCCAGTACCCTCCTCGTGAAGAGCATCGACAGGCGCGCATGCTCTCCGTCCTTGTCCGCCTCTGGGTCGTATACCAGTATGCTCTGCACAAGCTCCTGGGCATCGTCCAGCTCTTGTCGCTTGTGCCCCATGCCATCTATCACCGGCTTTAGCACCAGGTTCCACCACGTGGTGAACCGAGCCTCCCCAGTGAGCGCCGGCCGCACCCGGCGCAAGACAGCCAGGAAGGCGCCATTCTTCTCCGGACTGCCCGCGACGTGCCGCTGGTAGAGTGTGTGCAGGTCTTCGTGAAAGCGCTGCGAGTCGTGGTCGTCGATAGCGTCATAGCGATCTAAGAAGTTCTCAATGGCTTCGCACAGCTCGTCGGGCAGTGGATATGGGACCGAGGGGGCGGAGAAGGTGGTGCTGAGAGCCTTGATGGTCTCGCGCATCGACCTTCCATGTACGTCAGCAACACACCCACCAACTGCGCGGTACTGCACATCTCTTAGCTTACCCAGCCGACATGTTTGGCGCCTTATGTCCTCCACTACTCAGCGTATGCTGCTGCAGTCATCGATGGCTCTTTAGCCAGCTGTATGAGCTATCAAAAGTTGTAATGGTCGTAGCGAGCTCGCGGGACAATTACACGAAACGACGGTCCTGGTAGGTTCAGAATATATTGAACACGTCACTGCGTGCGTCAGGTCCAGTGTGCGGTACCAGAGCTTTTGACAATTCGCAGATGCGTGGGGTGAATGGCGAGGAGAGCGGGCAGCGGAGGCGATTGCACATGCTGCAGTGCCAATATCGGGCTTCGTGGTGCTTTTGTGGCAACACGTCCCCTCGTCTCGTCCTAGGCCGCGTCTACCGTCTGACCCCAGAGACGCGCCAAAAGGAAACCATGTCTGGCACCCTAATGCCACAGACGAGCGCGATGCGCATGCAGAGGTGCACGTTTGGACCGAGGTGCATGCGGAAGGAGCGTCCGTGCGTTCTTGCGTCTTCCCCAAGCCACCAGCAACGGGAAGGCGCTCGTTGCTTTTCTGCCCCCTGACCTATCCCAGACGGAATCCCACTGCCCGAAGGCCACTTTTTCTGCATTTCATTGTGTCAATCCGGCGGTCATATCTTCAAAAGCACGACCTTGCTGACCAAAGAGCTTCCCTCCTGATAGCAATGTGTGATGGACTTGCCCGTTGACTGCCACCACCATCAATACCTATCCCTGGTACTCGAGCACTGTATCTTCACTCTGGTTGATTGGTGCTTCTCCACCGTGATTACGGCCGCCGTCAGCACCAGACACCTCGTCCAAACAGAGTCCAGCAGCGCTTGTACTATGGGGCATTCACCACAAAACCCATACAAGCCGCTTGCATCAATGTCTTGGCGTCTCCCCACGGCGTGCTCCTGCAGTCGTTTCTGTAGCCCTGTAGAGGCCTTGAAACTTAATGTTGAGCGGGAGGCTGCCAACCTACGACATCTCTACCTCTCACCCTCTCACTCGCTCTCGTCCTCTCGAACTCACTATCACAACTCCGCCGAATTACGTACCGTACGTATCAGCCACGCCGTTATCTCTGCTCCCTCGGGCCATGTCCTTGGTCCGTAAACCCAGATAGGTGTAGCTTACCCGAGATGCTCCCTAGCTCTTACCTAGGAAAGTGTCGTCTGCACTTCACAGCAATCAGCTGCGCTTCAACTCCCAGCAGCGGGGAAAGTGTCACTTGGCCCTAGCGAGCTACCAGGGCGAGCAGTCCCAACAATATCATTCCCCCGACCACTTTCATGCCCGCAGCATGCATGCGGAGAGCGCCGTCAAGATTCCGTCAAACAGTCGCCAATTACCGATACCGATGGCGCGGAAATGTTCAGATCCCTGCTTCTGTTCCTGCATACTACGCGCCTATCAAATCAAGAGCGATCCCCTCCACAAGGCGTAGATTATAGCCTCGAGCGTCTGCCTTGATCAACTGCACCACCGGAACATTCATCACAATCACACTCGATGCACGAATGAGACATCTCGGTGACTATATCCGATCGTACCCGGGGTTGTGGGCTGGGCGTGCTGTGCCACCTTCCATCTGGGTAAGACATAACATGGGAAACCAACATCAAACAATCCGCAATTCAATGCCCGAATGAAATGTAACATCATGGTTGTTGTATGCAAGGACGGCCCTCCCTAAGGAACATTGCATTCATCCAGTCCTCCTGCATGCACAAGTTATTGCAGGAAAGCTGATGCAGCATACTATACCTTATCTCTTCATATTACAACTCACGTACCTTGCAGTCCACCCAATTAGGTCAGCATGTCCGTCACGAAAGCTTCGCGAAGTCGCACGAGCGTGTTCCTGATCCAACCATCGGCAAAAGACAACCCTGGTGGTGATCCGCCCCACCGTTTCTCTCGCCTGCAAAGTCGCGCGAGTACGACGCATGAAAGGCCTAAATTAGACAAGCGACGCCCGACGAGCAAGCACTGGTACGGAGCAAGACGACTCGTCGAGACGGAGCGATTCAATGGACCATGCAATTGTTTCATTCAATACATCACTTACACGAGAAACGGCAGCCACTTCCCTCATAAGGGCATTGAAGGCAGCAAGTACCTCCGCGGTAGCACATGATATCCTCCATTTCCCTGTCAACCCTTTCCTTATTGCTTGTCACCCCTCTCATGAAGCCCATCTTTTCCACCTTGTACTTCCTCTCCGCCACCGATACCAGTGCTCCTCGTTGGCTGGGCTTGGTGATCCGGCTGCTTTGCCGGATGGTTATCGCCGCTCTTGTGCTCCTCATTAGAGGCAGAAGACTGGTGATCGGTGTTCTGCGTGTCGGAACGCACCTTGGCGTTTGGCGCTGCAGAGGAGTTCTTGGACGGGTCGGGTAAGTTGGAATCTGGATTTTCTCCCATGAGCTTTGAGCGGAGAGGCGTAATGCTAAAAGGTCGGGTGGACGTTTGTGATGGCAAGCGCTGAATCGCGCGGAGTCTGAGGTAGGCCATTTTGAGTGTAATAGGTAGGTAGGTCTTGTCGATCGTCGGAAAACTAGAATCTTGCTGGGTTTGTTGTGTAAGGCTTGCGGCAAAGGCGATGGAAAATGCGCGACCTTAAGGGTGATCAATTGCGACGGGGCACTGAGGTCATGATGACCGCTTCCAGCTCGATTCAGACGAACATCAGACGTATAAAATAGGTCATTTGTTCGCTCAATCTCTAGTCACAAAGGAGCAAATTATGAGTGGGGCATGGTTTCCAGATGCAAGGCCTCGATGTCTCTGACCTTCAAGCTGCGCATGCTATGTTTGACACGTGCATCGTGCATTAGCGCACCTGCCAGATCCATATCCGGCTCGGCCCTGGAAGGCAGCAACTATACTCTAACTCACTTATAAATCCGGCGAGTAACCTTCGTTTGCATGATCAAGCAGGCACTCCGCAAAGTTAAGCAAACACTCTGACCCATGGCTGCCAAGCAGCTACCCGAATTTGTCCTTTTCGGCGATAGCCTTACGGAGTGGAGCTTTTCAGAGGAAACGCAAGGCTTTGGATTGTTTCTTGAGGGGCAATATGCGGGGAAGGTCAAAATAGTGAATAAAGGTTAGTGTCATCTCATGTCTCAAGCCAACGCAACTCGAGCCAGAAGAGGCTAGCCTCGTGCTGCCCTACACTCAGCCTCGACATCAAAAGCACAAACAAACAACCCTTGTGTCGAGACTCTCAAACAGAAACAATTGAGGCAGCATGGCGTCTCCAAAGCAGCTACCCGAGTTTGTGCTCTTCGGAGCCTCCATGACAGAGTGGAGCTTCGATGAGAAGACTCAAGGCATTGGCTGGTTTCTCCGTACAAGATACGATGGCAAGGTCAAAGTCTTGAACGAAGGTACCAATCAACAACTCAAAGCCAAAGTCACTGAAGATTTCCAACCCATACTAACCCCTCAACTAGGTCAAGCAGGGTACCCACCACCAATGCTCTCCACCATCCCCCAACTAACCCAGACAGCTACACATCCACCCGCCTCCAAAGCGACTTCGCCCGCATCATAGACCGCGCTACATCCCCCTCCGCCCCCCAAACCCTGCTCTTCACAATCTTCATCGGCGCAAACGACGCCTGCTTCATCGGCGCCAAGGAATTTGTTCCCTTCCCCACTTTCTGCGGTAATATTCGCGCCTATGTCGAAACGATACTAACGGAAGACGCCATGGGCGATACTAAAATCGTCCTCATTGCGCCCCCGCCTATCAATGGCCCCGAGGCAAGGCTGCATGGCAAGGAGACGGAGGAGAATATTCGTGATATCAATGCGAGGAATAGAGAGCAGCAGAGGTATAGGACGTATATGAGTAAGAAGCGGTATGCGGATGGTGTGATGGGGATTGCGAGGGAGTACGAGGAGACGGGACGGGTATTGGGAGTGGATTTCTGGAAGGGGCTTGTCGAGCAGAAGATCAAGGAGGATGGGAAGGGGAAGTGGGAGGATATGGAGGAGAGTGGCTTGTGGCCTGGGAGTGGGTTGATTGGGGCAGGGCAATTTGGGAAGGAGTGGTTCACGGATGGATTGCATCTTGATAAGAAGGGGTATGGGGTGTTGAATCGCATGCTGATGGAGGGTGTGCTGGAGAAGTGGCCGGAGTTGGCGCCTGAGAAGCTGTAGGCGATCATGGAGTCTTCATCGTCTTGATATGGCTTTAAGTCTAATAGCTATGGTATTTCCACACTGTTATCCTCTGTTCAACGTGTTGCCGCTTCCCTTCGGATTCTCCTCAACATACTCATCCCACGCCCTCTGCTTCATCGTCTCCTCATCCGCCGCATCAAGATCATCCTCGTTCGGCTCTGGTTGCATCGCGCTCTGCGGTCCACCGCCATCAATCATGCCACCTCGCTTCTTCTCTTCCTCAAGATACTCGTCGATAGTCATGGTCGGCAGACTGTGATCAGGCCTGAACACGCCCTTCTTGAGCGTCTGCCGGCTATCCAGCAACGTGAACGGCCGCATCGGTTTACCGTCGCTAGACAGGATTGGGCCCGAGTACCGCAGCCCGGCGTATTGGCCGTCCAAACGTTCAGAGTAGCCATCTTTGTCGCGTGAGTCTTGGCGGTTATCTAGCCCGGATACTGCCGTCGCACCTGGTGGGGGTGCGGGTGGCGCGAGGGAAATGATATGCAGTTCCTGTGCCATACTTTCCAAGCTTTGGAATGTCTGGAAGACCATGAAAGCCAGATTGGTCAAGTGCAGATCGCGAACGACTTGTTCGTCATTCTCGGCTAGTTTAGGATTCTGTTGAAGATACTAGATAGATGATGGTGTGAGCACGCGACTCATGTGCGGGACAAAAGCAAGTTACGAACCTCGAGTTTGCGCTTCAAATCCTTCTCCTGTCTGAATCGCGCAATCTTGGCGTCGCGGCGGGCGGCGGCATCCCGCGTGTTGGCGGTGGAGAAATTCGCCTTATCTTCGTTGTAGGCTTCGAGGAGTTTGCTATCCGATGCGCCAAGGATGTCGTATGAATCCAGCACTTTGAGGAATGACTCGTAGTGATCCCGCGCGATGAGAATGCTGGCTTTCCTGGATGAGACGTCTGGCGTGGAGATTCTTTGGATGAGTTCGGCGAGGTTGTGTCGGATTGCTAGGTACCTGGTGTGTGTGTGCGTTAGTTGTGCCAAGAGTGTTATGAAAGATGTGCGAGAAGGAAATTCGCTCCGAAGGAAGACAAACTCACTGCAGGTCACTAGAAGATATGTCTTCGAGCGACTCGTTTGGGCTAAACAGCGATATCTGTTCTGAGATTTTAAGACACTCCTCATAGGTGGCGATGGTCTTGCTGAGGTTTTCTTGAAAGCTTGGACTATTCGTCTCGCGCGAGGATGCCAGCTCTTTTCGCGCATTTTCGGCGCTTTCGAATAGCGCGCGTAGACTCTGAGGCTGTTCTGACATTCTTGTTATGTTATAGAGATGCAGTGATGGTGTTGAGGTCGTGGGGGAAGCGGCGTCGCAGCTTGCACGTGAATTGGTGTTGGCACTTCTTGCCTCACGACGCGTACCCCGCCACTGCACCGCGAACCCACCACACATCCGCATGCAAACATCGCAAAACGTTTGTACTGCGAACAGCATGTCGAGTGTAATCTGACCGTGCAAGGTTTCTCGCATTAGAATTGGCGGTGACGGGTACTCGCACTGTTTGCTTGCCGCTGGTGGGACGCAAGCCAGGTCGCGCAAACACGACTTTGGGAAGTGAGCCTCGCTCACCTGTGAACGCCAGAGAACTTGACACACTCTTTTCATGCCCGATCACTCTGTTTCTTACCTTGACAAGTCTGTTTCTCATCATCACACCTATCTCAAGAGTTACAAAGCTTTACGTCGCTGATCGTCTCAAATCTCAGCCATGAACTGGGCTGGGGCGGTCGAGGAGCAGGAGGACTACTTCTCGTGCGATGAAGCGTCAAGCTCTAGTGACGAAGGTCATATTGACCGAGATCTTGGAGAGCTATCTCTTATCGAAGACCCGGATTCAGACATTGATGCTGACAATGATCGCGTTCACGGACCCACGACAACGATTGAGAAGCGTAGAGCACAGAATGAGATATTGAGAGCTTTCGCTGCTAACATCAGTGCTCATATCACGCAGAAGGAAGTCGAAGAAGCAGCCTCAAAGTGCGCAAACGAGGAACAGCTTTCGATCCGCGACATCCTTGCCGGCCAGGACACCACCGTACGCATTACCAACCCTCGCGATTACCAAACCGAGTTGTTCCAGAGGGCCAAAATTCAGAATACCATAGCTGTGCTTGATACAGGGTCAGGCAAAACACACATTGCCACTCTGTTGCTCAGGCATGTTCTTGATGAGGAGCTGGAGAACAGGGCGAAAGGTGCCGTTCACAAGACTGCGTTCTTTCTGGTACGTTTTCAAACTCTGTATTCGACGCGCACACTAACTTGTTGCAGGTGGATTCAATCAATCTGGTGTTCCAGCAAACCAACGTGCTCCGATGCGGCCTCGATCAGAACGTCGAAGGCATCTGCGGCGCCATGGGCCAGACACTCTTCCATAAAACCACCTGGGACAAGCACTTCGCTACCAACATGGTCATCATCTGTACGGCTCAGGTCCTCGTGGAATGCTTGATGCATTCCTTCATCAATATGTCGCGTATTAATCTCCTCATCTTCGACGAGGCTCATCACGCGAAAGGCAACCATCCCTACGCTCGGGTGATGAAGGATTTCTACGCGCAGGAACTGGATCTTACGAGACGACCCCGGGTGTTTGGAATGACAGCCTCGCCGGTGGACGTCAAAGGGGAATCTCAGCAACACATTAGAGAAGCTGCACGTCAGCTTGAAACATTACTTCATTCGACAATCGCGACCACCAGCGAAGAGTTGCTGTCATCCAACAGCATCAGTAAGCCGAACGAAGAAGTGATACTCTATTCCCCACTACACTACGATCTCGAGACTCCGTTGTACGACCGAGTAAAGGCAAAGTACGGCGATGTCAAGCCTTTTGAGGCTTTCTTCCGAGTCTCTAAGCGGCATGCCTCAGAACTTGGTCGCTGGGCATCAGACATGTACTGGTCCTTCGCATTCGCGGACGAAGAAAGCCGCAAACTTCAAACCCGTGAAGAGTTCAAATACAACCGGGCCCAAAAAGATAGACCAGTTGAGGAGCTAGATGCACAAATGAAGCGTCTCAAGGAAGCAGCGGCGTTCGTTCAACAATTCGATCCTGGCCTACCCACACTGAGCGACACGGATGTCAGTTCCAAAGTACAGAAACTCCACTATTGGCTCAGTCTCTTCTACGAGCGAAGCGACTCACCTGCTTGCATCGTTTTCGTAGAGAAGAGACATACTGCAAGGCTGCTGAAACTTATCTTCGACCATATTGGTGGCCCAAATCTCCGATGCGGTGTGCTAGTTGGCGTCAACAACCGGGCTGGTGAAGAGAACGTATCTCTTAGGTCACAAATCCTGACTCTGCAGAAGTTCCGACGCAAGGAACTAAATTGCTTGTTCGCGACATCCGTTGCCGAGGAGGGCCTGGATATACCACAATGCAACCTGGTTGTACGATTCGATCTTTACCGTACAATGATCGGCTACATCCAGTCTCGAGGACGTGCAAGGCATCGAAACTCGAAGTACCTGCACATGGCCGAAGAAGGCAACAAGGAGCATTTCGACCGTATCTTAGTTGCGCGGCGTGATGAGATAACCATGCGCAACTTCTGCAGGGATCTCCCTCAAGATCGAATCCTCAATGAACTAGATGAGAATTGCACGGAACTATTCGCTTTGGACGACAAGGTCTTCATCGATGAGAACTCTGGCGCGAAGCTCACATATCGATCGAGTCTTTCCGTTCTGAACCATTTCGTCGCCACATACCCATCTCCGAATCACGACACAATGGCGCAGCCATCCTACATCATTAGTCCTGAATTCAGCCACGATCATCGTGACCTACAGAAGAGAGGTTTCGTGTGTGAAGTCATTCTACCATCCTATTGTCCAATCGTTTCCAAGATCGGCCACATGCAAAGCAAAAAGATATATGCGAAATGCTCCGCTGCCTTCGACATGTGCATTGCACTTCGACATGCAGGGGAGCTTGATGAACATCTCCTTCCGACGAAAACGAAGAGACTGCCAGCAGAGAGGAATGCGCATCTAGCGCTCAGCGAGAAGAGAAAGGGGAAGTATCCCATGCTGATCAAGCCTACCTTTTGGAAGCAGGGTCAGGGTGCAGTGCCTACTTGCCTTTACCTTACAATAGTGGATGTCGATGCTGGTAAGTACATTCAGTAACTGGACGTCGAAGGAACGATGACTGACTTCTTACGCATTTATTAGGACTAGATCGCCCTCATCAGCCGCTTGGACTGCTGACCAGGATGCCATTTCCGCAATTGCCAAAGTTTCCGATTTACCTCACTGACGGGCGCGCATCCAACATCGATTCTCGATCTCTTAATGTCCCCATTTCTCTCACAACGGAGCTACTCGAATTGTTCACTAAATTCACGCTGCGAATCTACGAAGATATCTACAACAAGGTCTACGAGTACGACACTGAAAAGCTGCCGTACTGGGTTGTTCCGGTGCTGTCCGATGCTGCACTGCCATCTACGTCTTCTCGATTCAACCTCGATCAAGTCTTAGACATGAGGCAGATACGCAAAGTCTCGATTGAGCCTTTTTGGACATGGAAAGCTCATACTCAAACCGAGGACCTTGCTAACAAATACTTCGTGGACCCTATGAATGGAGGTAGTCGGTACTTTTCTGACTGTCTGGCACCGCATCTCAAACCTCAGGACCCCGTTCCTATCAACATACCACGCCAAAACCACAAGTTCATGAGCAGTATTCTAGATTATACAGATAGCAAGTGGCTAAAGAGTCGAGATATCAGCCGCTGGAATCAAAACCAGCCCGTTCTTCAAGTTGAGAAGATTCCATTCCGACGTAACCATCTCGCCTACATTGAAGAAAAAGAGAAGAAGGGACTGGACACACTCAAGACGTACGTCTGTCCGGAGCCTTTGCACATTTCGAATGTAAGTAGTGTGATCGTCGCCTTGGTGAGCCTACACTAACACTATCAACAGCTTGCGACCCCATTTGTTGTGATGTGTTACGTCCTGCCAGCTATCATTCATCGTTTTGAGAGTTATTTGATCGCCCTCGACGCGTGCGATGTTCTTGATCTCCGCGTCAGCCCTGCCTTGGCCTTGGAAGCACTTACTAAAGATTCCGAGAACTCTGACGAGCATGGCGAAGAAAAGATCAACTTCAAGAGCGGCATGGGCTCGAACTATGAGCGGCTCGAATTCCTAGGCGACTGCTTCCTCAAGATGGCTACCTCGATCTCGGTGTTTGTACAGCAACCGGATGAGAACGAGTCTGAGTTCCACGTGCGCCGCATGCTCATGCTGTGCAATCAGAACCTCATGGAAACTGCGGTGGGCAAGAAGAAGGTTGCTTCAGCGGATGGAACCGAGCGCGACTTGAAGCTGTACAAATACATTCGTACGGAAGCTTTCTCTCGGTAGGTTCTTATGTTCTTTCTACGAGGCTGATGCTAATATTTCACGGTCGCACGTGGTATCCAGACGGTCTCAAGCTTCTCCGAGGTAAGGGCCTCAACAAAGGTGACGGCGATTGGTCAAGCCTTAGCCACGATCTTGGCGACAAGAGTGTTGCAGATGTATGCGAAGCCTTTATTGGTGCCGCCTTCATGCAAAACTACAGGGATGGCAAATGGTCACCGACGGACTGGGATGAGGCCGTCAAAGCCGTCAAGCTGTTTGCCAACAAAAAGGATCACGAGATGGGGAAGTGGGCAGACTACTACGCCGCTTATGTGAAGCCCCAGTACCAAATCGGCGATGCAACAGCTACGCAACTTGACCTGGCGCGCAAGGTGGAGATGGTACACCCGTATCATTTCAAACATCCACGCCTGCTCCGCTCTGCTTTCGTGCACCCCTCGCAGCCATTCATGTGGGAGAACATACCAAATTACCAAAGATTCGAGTTCCTTGGCGACTCATTGCTTGATATGGCCTTCATCATTCATCTCTTCTACAAATACCCGGACAAAGACCCACAGTGGCTGATGGAGCATAAATCACCCATGGTCTGCAACAAGTTCCTCGGAGCTGTTTGCGTCAAACTCGGTTGGCACACGCATATCAGGCAGAACACGGTGATCTTGTCCAGCCAGATCCGCGGCTATGTCAACGAAGTCCAAGAAGCGGAGCGCGACGCTAAGGGAGCTGTCGACTACTGGGTTTCGGTATCCGAACCTCCAAAATGTCTTGCCGATGTCGTCGAAGCCTTCGTTGCCGCTATATTTGTGGACTCCGAGTTCGACTTCAACGTTGTTCAAGAGTTCTTCGATTCGCATCTAAAGCCTTTCTTCGTCGACATGACGCTCGATGCTTACGAGAATTTCGGCTCAAACCATCCCACGACCCGGCTCCAGCGCCTCTTGAGTATCAACTTTGGTTGCAGCGAGTGGCGCATGAATGCTCTTGAGACCCCAACACTGATCCCAGGTAAAGGCAAGGCGATGGCGGCGATGATCATGATCCACAACAAGGTGCCGTTCCACGCGTTGGGTGAGAGCAACAGATACGCGAAAGTGAGGGCGAGCCGTATGGCTTTGCTGGAGCTAGAAGGCCTGCCACCGTACGAGTATCGCAGCAGGTATGGCTGCGATTGTGTGGCGGAGGGGGAGGCAGGAGGAGTGGTGGATGAGATGGCGATCGAAAAGAAGCTGGAGCAGATGAAGACTGCTGTCGGACCAGCCTTCTAGGAGAGGAATGTGTGCCAGGGGTCTTGGTGCAGAGAACAGGAATTTGAGATGCATGGCGTCAAAAGCATTGGAGACTGTTACATGCCCAAAATGGCAATGAGGTGTTGGGATCCCCATCACAGCAGCATTGTGCGCTGATGCATGCCATGGGCTTAAATGCCATACTATCATGACATTGTTAGAACAAGAGAAAATGATCAGTCTTATGGATTGAGGATGTTCGATAACAACCGTGAGTGCCAACTTCCTAACACGCCTAGATGTCGTCTCTTCCCATCTTGAAGTCAAGGGTCGCGACCAAGGCTTGGAGCGCCGCTCAGAGAATCCACGAAGACCTTGATATGCTTTGCCGGAAGAGTCTTCTCAAGCTCCCTTGATAGAGCCATCTCAAGTTCATTCTCCACTTTGATCCGCTCCTCCGAACGATCAGACTCTCAAACCCTGAAAACCCACGAAGGAGCCCACGTGGGGATATCGCACTTAATGTTCAGGTGCTGCAGAGCCGGTAGAAGAGTAAACATCTTCAGTAGGGGGATACAGAAGTTCACGCTGCATCCACTGACAACCCAGCTGTGTTCTTTGTCCAAGATGTAATTGCGTATGGAGTCGTAGCATTCTCCGGAGATGAGATGGCCTACGTGCATGCGGATGGTAAGATCGCGAAGGCGTTTACACGCCTGGAGATTGTCGAAGAAGCTGGAGTTGTATCTCCAGAAGTGGTCGCCGTCAAGATCGAGTTTGGCGATGTTGGCACGTCCCTCAGCGCCGATGTCGATCAGGAAGTTACTGTGGCTGAGACACTCGGATCCGGTAGCTTGGAAGCGGTTCTGGGAGAAGAAATAGCTCCTTGCCTCCTTGCGAAGTTCGCGGTTGGCCCAGGACATAAACGTAAGTTGTGTGACCGTTTGAGGTGGGAGATCGTGTCGAGCGTGTTGTGCGTATCGAGTTGCCTAGCCGGTCAGTGCGGTCACGAGGGCCCTAGTGATTCCATGGTCTCAGGAGTATCATAAGTACTGTAGCTTACAGGTCCATAACGGGCAACGATAGGTTTGTTGTCGACGAGTAGATAGGCGAAGATTTGGTCGCAAATCTCAACAGGAAGATCAAAGACAGTGCGGCGTTTTCTTGTCGGTGACGTACTCGATGTGTGGCCTCGCTCCATGCCTGCGCTGCTCGACAAGCACATGAACAAACTCCCATTTCTGAGTAAAACGGCTAGTATCAAGGCCCCTCTCGCGGGTTTGTTTGCGAAGTTGTGCTACAGTGAGTTTCCGGAGGTTCCAATCCCGGAGACGGTCCGCGAAGCGTACTTGGGGCTGGCACACAACGATCGAGTTTTGGCTGAGCATGTTGGTGCTCTTCTGTTGGAAGGGTGAGAGTCAAAGTGTGGGATCGAGTGGAGAAACTTCAAAGTCGTGCAGAAGCTGGTTATGTAGGTGCGCTAGACTGAAAGCGAGCTAAAGAATCCAGGTGTGACAGAGAGAGGGGTAAGTGGACCACTCTTGCAATTCGGACGCAAATGTGACCCAAAAAATCACACCTCCAGCTATTGTGAATACCCATGTTTTTCTACTTCAGCAGCCGACTTGTGAGTGATGGACGCCGACATATTACGCATCTTCTTCTCTCTTTTGGCGTTGGCGCACCAAAGAGGATCGCACATAAGCATGCGAAGAAACCTCGCCAAATATCTTGCAGATACAGTGTAAAGAACTTGGTGGCTGCTTCCCATTGCTTCTCAAGGACACCCGAGGGTGTCACCATATTTCGCAAACATGGGAGTCTTTTTTGTGTCCCTACCTCTTGTATGGTCGCAAGGTAGCCACGGCGCATCCGACACAGTGTGTACCTCAACCTCGACACCTTTATCCTTGAGCAGTCCTTGCAGCACGTCCATAACAGAGAGTTTGACGTGATGCTCTGCAGTTTCGCGCTTAATTTGGGGAGTAGTACGCGCTGTGAGGCTGCAAACAACTGTGAGAGTCTGCAAGGCCGGGAGCAGGGTGAACATCTCGAACTTTTCGGCACTGATGTTGACCTGGTATCCGTTGTTGATCCAGTCCCTATTATTTCCGAAACTGTAGCCCCAGATAGCGGTGTAGTCCTCCTTTGTGATGAGGTGTCCGAAATGCATGCGAATTTTCAAGCGCCGGAGTCGTGTGCACTTGCGGAGAAGAGGGACCAAGTCGGGGGATGGCTCGAAATGAGAACCATCGAGATTGAGCGTGGCAATTTCGGCACTACCCTCTGAGCCGACATCCTTTAGGAAGCTGGTATGGCTGTGCATATAGTCTCCTTTAACTTCGAAACTGTTGTTGGAGAAGAAGAAGCCTCGGCACTCCTTGCGCAGGGCGCGATTCACTTTTGACATTGATACAAGCTGATTTGCCGCTCTTGGCTCTTCTGTGGTTCGCGGCGCTTCAACGGAACGATAATAATCGAGTATATGCGAATACGATCTGTGCATGAATCGGTTCTTCATACTTCCATAACGGGCGACGACAGTACCCTCGTCCACCAAGACATAACCATAGATAGTGTTTCGAATCTCTCCGGGAAGATCGAATACTGTGACACGCTTCATGCTGACAATAAACTTTTTTTGCCCCACCTTCTGAATGCGCTTTTGAACAATGGCATGGACAGCGCGCTGTTTCTTGGCAAGTTCAAATTCCAAATGTCCATGTCCTGCGATGCGCTACTTTCAAAACGAAGTGAAGCTGAGAAGGGCGTGAGGGTTTGAAAGTGCGAGCAGGAGGCAAGTGCGATGAGAGCGGCCTGATTAATTTAAACCACTTATTTTTAGCCGAACTAAGCCTATCCAGTTAGTGAGCTGGCCTAACAGAGCCATCGCAAAATGCATCCAAGTCACACTGAATTTGAGTTTGGATCTTCTAAAAGTCCTTTAGTTTGTGGTTAACTCAATTGATATGTTGGTTGTTCATTACTGTGTTAAGAGCTAATAGCGCTTTGCAGTGGTTGAAATGCGTAAAAAGTCTTAGGAGTACAAACTAGACAGTAGAATACATAAGTAACGAAGTCAGGATCGATGCATTATAGCTCAAGCGCGATTTGGATGGCCATTTACGTCGAGCTCTAGTCATTTGATATCATTCTCGATGTCGTAAGAGAAGAGGGCGTGGCAGAACCTTAGGCAAGGCCCTCCTAGAAAGACTGCCGTTAGGTCCCAACTTTTGGGGAACTCAAGGAGAGAAAGTTGTGGCTAAGCTAACTAGCCGCAGCATGTAAAATGACGTTATCTAGAGCACTGATTTATGGAGGGTACGCAGCTGCTGCTTAACGAGTGTGAATTGTGGCCTCTCATGAAAGATTACGGAACAGGTATCTTTGGTAGTCATACTATGAGTTAGCTCGAAATTCAGTGCAGTGGGCAATCCAGTATAGAGGTGTTGACTTATTTTAAGAAGTTATATATGGCACGAAAGCCCAGGCGAACTTGACTAGAGCCCGTTATCGGCTCCCGGAAGCACATGAGCAAGCGCTCAGTATATCAGCATGCAGAGGTATTATTAACAGTGGTTGATGAGTCAAAGAGGACGATTACATCCTATTAGCTGTTTTAGTAAATGTGACAAATTACACCTATCCCGCAATTACTTAAAAGTTCCTACAGGAAAACGTATAAATTGAGGCATGCTCCTGATTATCTCTGAGACAATTGTCAACGAAGCCTTCGATTCAACCGCGCTCCGAGAAAATTGAAGACTCTATTTACTTCCTTAGCGCTCTGGTTTCTCGTGCCGCTCGCCTCCAGTCGTTATTTGAACTCAGCAGATTCTGAGTTTAATCTTTCCTCGGTCATTGGCCCAGGGTCACCAGAGGACAAGCTACCCGAGTCTCCTAAACTTCCTGGTGGTGCTGTCGAGGGAACGGCTGCAACTCAAGCCAATTCACACTGGGGCCCGAGGGGTATCGCAGAGGAAGCAGAATTGCACGCAGCTCATGCCAAAGGCAATCAGCGACATTGCCTCATGAACGACACCAACGCGCAGGCCGGGCAAGCGTGGCCGGATCCATATGATCGGATACCAAAATCCGCACGTAGCCCCTGGGTTGATACCATGGCTATGCTGATTACATTCGATCGTCGGTATTGATATAGAGCGCTAATCTTATCGTACAGACGAGTTAGCTCGATGGAATTGAGCCGAGGGCAAATACGACCAGGACGAGAACTGCGATTTCTTTAGCGGTACCAACAGAATTCCTCAAGCACTTGCCGCACTACAACTCAGTACATTTCCCCACTACAAAGCTGGAGACAATATGTGCTATGCCGTTGAACATAGAGATGAACACCTACCGGATCATGCGCCCGATACGTACACGGTTGATGGAAAGTAATATCGGGTAAGTTGCATCATCCAGGATGTAACCTGACAGCTAATAGTATGTTAGCGGACTCACGGATTCGCTCGTTTTGCTCTCAATCAAACACAAGGAGGTGAGTGACCGTGTGCAGCAAAAAGTCAAAAGTATAACTGGCGTTCGATTTTCTTCGCAGCCATCTACGCGCAGAATCTAGAGTCTCCAAAGCACGCGGCGCGCAAGGCCCGGTGCAAACCACCAAGCAAGAGCGAGCTCCCTGGAATGTTCCTTATGTCTGATGTCATCTGGGCCTACTGGGCGCGCAATCATCCCAATGTTGCGAATCTGCGATATTACTTCGCCAACAACATTCTAAATGAGGATACTTTGCGTGTTATCGCGAAAATCCTGAAGGATGAGACACTGCCAGACGTGCCACATTGGCCTGGGCTCAGGTTCGAGGAAAACGAATCCGAATTCGAGGCGCTCCTAGGTATGAAAAATGATCTCTTCCATGGCTTATCAAGCTGTTATTTCCACCTATAATTGGCTATATGACTGACTGAATGCCCTGCTAGGAACTCCAATCGGCGCCACAATTGCCTACATACTCATTCAGCACAAAGCGCAGCTTGGCATAAAGCTCATCAAATCTATCGCTATTTTCCGAGATGACGCGACAAAGGATCAGGATGCAGAGGTGCAGTTACTGTTCACTGTTGGTGACGTCGACTGGGAGCCTGAAGACGATGCCTCAACGAGTGGCTCGCAGGCTCTTCGAGTACATCATGTCGAGGTGCGCAGCCACGGGAATAACATTCTGAGGATACACGAATTCAGGAGGGGTGTCGACGAAATAGAACATCTGAGAAGCAAGTTGTAGTTGCTCAGGACTTGGAGGATGAGGCAAAGAAGCACGATGGAAAATTTTCCAGGTCGTAGGATACGGGCACGACGAATGGAGAGTTTTGTAGTACAAGAAGCGAGTTTTATATTGCATCTCATGCCTGTGTGAAGGCGGAAGGGAATACAGCGAGACGATCAACGCGCAGCTCACGTGCACTTCGCCTGCAGTTAGCGGCTTGGCAAACGCGCGCCCGCCAGTCTTCACCGTCCCAGAACAACACTCGAAGCTAGAACTCCCTCAAATTGCATCGAGGCATCGCTACAGCGTGCGAATCGTAGATGAACCACTCAAATCCATGTCATTCGTGTTGATCAAGCAGACTTCCCAGCTGAATGATCGATGTCGCTCCTTCTCCGGCACCGCGGCACCACAATCTCACTAACACCACTCCCTACGGCCAGTCTTCACGTTATTCTCGGAAGACTCGGAACCTTTCCGTCACTCTAAGGGATCCTTCACCCTTGGTAAGGCACGCAAGGTTTCCAAACGTGGATGATGCAACTCGGCACTTAGCCGCCCCACAGAACCTCAAACAGCAGACTACGCAACAGTGTGCCTAGCGACAAGGCTGTCAAACAAGGCGACGTGAAACGGGCATACATCTTGGCTTTACTAGCCTGACGGCCGTGCATTCCGTGATGCTATTTGTGATTGGTCGGAGTTTGGTGTAATGTGGGAACGGTTGTCTACTTTGCAGGGTTGAGCATGATGGGTTGCGAATATAAGCATGTAGATGGAAGGAAGAGGGTGAGAAGGGTGAAGCATCTTACGTACTGGGCATACGTACCAAGCATAGCATAGTTCAGAGAGGGTGAACGTTTATATGGTCTCGACGGGCCCAGGAGGTAAGGTATCTCAGCACAACTCTTTCTCGTTCTTTTCTAATTGTTATTCTTTTTCTGATCAACCGCAGAGCGGTCGTCAATTTAGTCGCTATACGCTCTTTAGAATTTCTCACATACCGCTGAGCGGTTTCTATTCGCCAATTCCTTCGCCTAGATACCTTTCTGTCTGCTGCACGCATGAAGCTTTGCAACATGAAGTCCACCATCATCTCTCTCTTCCTAATCGCATCCGCACTCGCCCTACCAAATCCGTCAAGCAAGACTACACGACTCCCTACCATCCATGGTACTTGCCGTCCCCTCCTACCTCCCTCTATAATCCTCTAACAGCCTGCAGCCCGCCCACACCGCCGCGCCAACCAAATCATCCCCGTCGTAGTCGGTGGCCCCCAGGATACCTTCGTCCCCAACTCCGTCGTCGCAGCCTTAGGTGATGTCATTCAATTCCAATTCTCCAATGGCAACCACACCGTCACGCAATCCACTGCAGACACCGCTTGCACACCCATGCAAGGCGGCGTGCACAGTGGTCACATACCCTTCGAAGACGGACAAACCGACGTCGGAACATTCAACATGCCCGTGACAAGCACGGAGCCAATGTTCTTGTATTGCGCGACAGGCCCGCATTGCCAGGAAGGACAGGTCATGGTTGTGAACGCGGCGAATGCGCAGCAGGTGGCAGAGTATTCCAAGGTATCGCAGGGGACGGAGAAAAGCACGGATGGGACGGATGTTGTGGGTGGCACAGCTGGGAAGATCGGACTGGATATTGCGGCGTTTGTGCCGGCGCCGCCGGAGGAAGAAGGGGCTGGTGGAGGACCGCCGGCTGGAGAAGCTCCAGCGGCAGGCGGGGAGACGCCTGCCGAAGGAGAAACACCAGCGGAGGGTGAAGCGCCAGCGAAGCTATAATTTCAATACGCTCTCACACATCCATCACTCTACATCATCCAGCCAAACAATCCCACTCGAAAACGAATAGCAAACGCCCTCTCGCCCTCCATAATACCAAATCGTCTCTCCATAGCACTGAGTCTCTGCCCTCAATTTTCTTCTCTCCTCTTGTAGCGCGTATAAGTTTACATTCCGCCACACGCTGCAGTCTGAACTCCTCCTCTACATACCCTTAACCTCCACTTTCCCACCCCCCATGAAGAATAACCCTCTCACTCACTACATACACACACTAGACATCCTACACAGCAATAAACCACTTCAAAAACTTGACACAAAATAGGAATATTTAAAGACTTTCCGTCACACATCCAGTCTGACTAACTTAAACTCCTATGTTGAGGTAAACATACATGGCATGCGCCTGCCTCACGCTTCGAAATATACACGCGCTTGAAGCTGTGCTTGTAGTCTTCCGCAATGTCTAAGGCTAGCAAGGAAAGCGCTCTTTGCGGTGCACTGCGTGGCCACAGGGTTAAGATATCCTTGTGATAGAGTGAAATAAAGTGTCAATTGCACGGTACAATAATATAAGCCAGAATGTTGAGCTCCGTTCGTCAGTCGTAGTACAACCATCAAGTCTACTGAAACGCCGAGTAAGCACGTCCTCCCACCACACTCCCCAAAAAACACGCGTCCATCAAAATCACTCCCGCACCATTCCCACGTAATCACACAACAAACAAAACCAAAGCCCATGTGCATCTATGCTCGTAAAGAATCCATTCGCCGTCTCAAAAAGGGGGTATATATCGCGCAATCATATACAATAGAACGACTTGTGAACGTTCAAAACGTGTCCATCTCCACATTCAAATCCCGGCCCAGCAGGACCTTACATCCAAACCATTAGAAACCATCGTATCGCATATTTGCCTACGAAGCCGAGTCATATCCACCGACCACTCCGATCGGATTGCCGCGGATACACCCAGACACCTAGATAAGCAGCGCCGCAAGACCCAGTACGACCCAAGGAAGCGCACTGCCATCGACTTTAGATGCGGCGCCCTTCTGGCTCTCCTGGGGCTGAGTTGGCGCGCCGGACGTGGTGCTGGGCGTCGTGGTCTGGCCGCCAGGGCCATTAACCCCATCACCTGACAGGCGGTTGAGCTCCAGGCCCTGCACGAGCGCGCCGTTGCTGCCGAAGACCTGTTGCTTGGGCTTTGTTGCGGTGACGTCAACCAATTTGCCGATTTTTGGTGAGCTGATGCCGTTGTCAATGAGTTGCTGGCACCCAGGGCAGACAGCCGGAATCGAGAAGTTTTTGCTAAAGTTCTGCGCCGATATGAGGCTGGAAGCGCAATTGGGTGGCTTGATGCTAGTGCTGGCTGGGTTTGTCGACTGGATGAGGTCCCTGTCTAGGCGGTTGTACTGTCCTTGCAGGTTGTCGTAGTCTTTGCGGAGTGACACGGAGCCGTTGCTGTTCACCACAACTAAGCCGTAATCCTGCTCCTCCTGGGTGTACTCGTAGACGAGGCCGCCACTCAGTGCCGTCATTTCCTTCCCATAGAGGGCCTGCACCTCGGTAAATGCCCGGGGAGGGACCTTGTTGCAGCCGTATTCGCTGAACTGTTTGAAGTTAGCAACTGTTCATAGTAATGGCTGGAAACGTTTGCAGAGTTTTGTAGCTGTCATTTGGCAGGCACAAAACTAAGAATACATCCAGGACAACGTCAACTTACAAAGACTGGGATGGCCGACTGGTTGAACATGGTGACCAGGTCTTGGTAGCCCGATGTCTGGAGAGTGGCATCGGCGCCACACCAGCTGTACGAGTTGAGGCCGAAGAAGTCGGAAGAAGAGGCATCGTCGTCATGGGTGCACTGCATGTAGGCCCACGTGTCTTGTAGAATCTCGCGGACGTCGGCGGCGGAGTATCCGACTGGGATCGTGCGGCTGACGTGCTTCTTGATGTAGTTCTTGAGGTCGCGTTGGACAGCCTAGGAATTGTCAGCTCAGATACATGAGAATAGCTAGGACACACTAACGCGAATGTATTGTGGGTTGAATTGAGCCGTGTTCAGGTCATTCATGACCTCGTTCGCCGAGAAAAAGGCCAGCGTGTTGGGGAAGTTCTTGAAGTTCTCGACGACGCCGAAGACGCGCGTAAGGTATTCGGCATGGTAGCTCGTCCAGGGCTCGGCACGGTTGATGCTCTCGCCTCCCAGTGGCGAGTTGACGTCGAGGATCATGTAGATGCCGGCCGAGTTGAAGATGGAGGCGCAGGCGGAATGGTCGAGCTTGGGGTCGACATTGTAGACGCGGATTGTGTTGACCTGGGCATTGTCAGTATGGGCATGCCTGGATATCCCGCAACATTGGACGTACACCAAGCCTCTGCATCAGGGCGGCGTCCCGCAAGCACACGTCGGCGTCGGAGAGGACATCCTTGCCCTCGTTCGGCTTGTATGAGGCTTGACCTCCGGGCTGGTAGTCGACGCCAATGATCATCAACCGCTTGTTCGTGACCGTGTCGACAAAGTCCTGGCCGCGGACCTCGACGGGGTGCACGGCATTCGCAATGGCCGTGAAGAGGGCGGGCAGTAGCGCGAGCGAGCAGAGTGGCTGTCAGGCGTTAGCTATCGATACACGATGCATGATTCAGCGGAGCAGCCATCTTCGGAACGTACCGAGAGCATTGCAGCGGATGTGCCTGGAGAACGAATGACAGTCCAAAAAGCGACGGTGAACCGTGGTACAAGCCTGTACTGCTCTTATATTGTTGACTCCAAGTACCGTATCGCGTCAACAAAGCAGGATGCACTAATCTAGCTGCAGGGAATTGCACGCGGGTTGGATGCCGCGGAAGGCCGAGCCGAGCAATCAGCAACGGAACAAGCGTATGCGCCAAAAAACGAGTGGCAAGTCTGTCGAGCTGAAAATAATGGCCAAAGTGTGTGTGGTGAAGGAGAAGAAGCGGACAACAGCCTCGAGGACATCGTGCAGCGCCAATTGCGCAAACGGGAAGTTGCAGTGGCCGCCGTGTGTGCTGCTCTCACCAAATATGTGACGCCATTTCCGAACTCGCGAGCAAGGATGGCAGGGACGCGTTCATAGACTGCCAACTACCCACCAATCGAAGTACTGGAAGCTCCGTTTTCTCTCTTGGCGTGTTGGTCTTGCTGGTGTCTGCATATACGCACGTCATGTTAGTTTGCTCAGGTAGTCGACCTTTGCTATCCTCAATTCTCGCATCCAGGACACAGGGGCGCCTGTGATCACAACCGCGCAGTGTCTGTCGCACTTGCGCGCCAGTCGTAGATTAGCAGGCGCACTCGACCACAGTCCCAAACTTGGAAAACTCAACCTCGTTAGCGGCTACTTAGATGGTCAATGTGGATCATGAACGGCTATGCGGAAGCTTGATGCAGTGTAAAGATAAATGACTCGTGCGCTCACACTACCATACCATCTATCGTCCCACCAACGCCCTCACCACAGTAAGAATAACTAACCCTCAGTCTTCGTAATCCCAGCGTCGCCTTCCCCATCATCCTCGTCATCTTCCTCATCGTCCACTTTCTCATCATCCACCTTCGCAGCTTCCTTACCCTTGTTTCTAACAGGCAATTCCTTCTCCCTCTTTGGCTTACCCGCCTCCTCAGGGAAGAGCTCTGCAAAGAAGTTCGGCAGAAATCTATTCACGCGCTTCCACGTTTCATTCCAGAGTTCCTCCTGCTCGGGCTTCTCATCAGGTGGTGCAAGATAGCCGCCGTTGGAGAGGACGAGGAGCATGTTTTTAAGGTTTTCGGACACGGCTTCTTCCTGTTGCTGTATTAGCCATGTGTCCAAAGTAAGGAGCTGAAGATGGTGACTTACGAGGTTATCGCCCTGCCCGCTGTTGATCAGGCGATCCATGATGGTGACGATCTTCAGCCACAGGTCCAGCAGTTCCTTGCCACCCATATCGCCTAGCAACACCAAGTAATGCAGGAACACCTTGCTCAACAATGTCGCCGCGCGAACTCTGGTTTCGCTCATGCCCAACGGATCGGACTGATACACCTCCGGCTTGAGGAGCTGTGTGATAAGCGGGAATAAGACTTCGTTGAAGATGGCGATCCACTCTTTGTGATCCGGCGATGCGAGGTCGTTGGATAGCAAAGTGCGTTGCATGGATGAAAACGCTTGTTGACGGATCTCGCGACACGGGTTAAGACATTGGTGGGCGAGTGTCTTGAGGATGGGCGACCAGTATGCTGTCCATGCTGCACTATTGTCAGCCTTGCTAAGAAAAAGGCAAACATTGACATACCTTCAGTGCTTTCGAGATGCGACTGCTCGATGAAGTTGGGCACCCTACCGCTCAACTGAAACACTATGCTCATAGCTGTACTTCCTCGAACGACAACCTCGTTACTCTCAGGCTTCTTCGCCTTTGGTCCCTTGCCGCGTCTCGTGGCTTGGTCATACAACTGCTCTTCTCTTGCACCGACTTGAGCTGCTGTCGCAAACTCATTCAACAGCGCAATTGCAGCCTCGTAGTTGTCTGCTGTAATGCTCGGCTGCGATGATGTGGTCAGATCCTCGACGAGTGCGAACACATCGCCAGCAGCCTCTGAGACGCCCGAGAGCCTACTCAGGATGGTCCAGAAGTCGGGCGAGCCAGCAAGCTCACTTCGCAGCGCGTTGGGACCTTTGCAGCAGTCTGTCAAACCCTTGAGAATAGGCTGTGAGCACTCGTTCAGTAGCGCATCGTTGAATTTGGAGAAGGTGTGAAGGAGGACCGGCGCGCGAATGAAGTCGTAGTCCTAACAATATTAGTGCGAGTGAGTGGCATTCTGTCGATCCACTTACGTTACTAGCCTTGAGGAGACTCAGAAGGTAGTACACGGAGCGCGCCACAACTACAGGGTGATGCTTCGATGTATCCCTAATTACACTTGCCAAAGCATCCGTAACATCCTTGGCAAGCTCCTTGACGGTCTCGTCATCACGTAGCGCAAGTACGGTAGCCAGCTCAAGCACGAACACGAGGCTGGGATCATACAGTGGGCCCTTGCCTGCCTTCCTTGTACCATTCGGTCGTGGAGCTGCGCCTGGAATCTCTGGCTTCACTACAATGACTCGTGGTGAGCCATCTTCGGGAATATGCTCGAGTAGCGAAGTCAGCAATGAGCGTAGCGATTCAACTGGTAGCTGGCTGATGTTTGCAAGAATGTCCTCAAAGTGGCATTCCTTGACCGTGTCGACAGTGCACAGCGTGTATTCGATCTCCTGGTCTGATGGCTCTGGAGGCTCATCGTTCGCAAAACTCGACACGTAGGAAGTTAATGCGGAAAAGATGCCCGTATCGGCAGGCCGCTCGGCACGATCGATGATCTGAGCCGGGTTTTGAAGGGGTATAGCTGGTAAAGCAAGAGTCTTCTGAAAGGACAAGAAGTAGGGCGGGATTAGGGAGTTAACAAAGAGGTTGACCATGATGCGAATGAGCTGCGATTATTAGTATCGGGGCAACAGCGTTGATATTATAGCTTACATGGTTCCATCCGTCTCGTATCGAAGCCTCGTTGCCCTTGATCACCTGGAACAGCACAACAGTCGCCAATTGTGCCCTGCCATCACGCCCAAACCTCACAGCTGTCTCGCTGACCATTACGCTCTTCTTATCAGCTTGCACTTCCGTGTTTAGCGATGTACTTGGTGGCACATCTGGCGCCAATGTACTGATGTACGACAGGCATGAAATGATACGGTCCAAGGCGTCGGTCAATTTGTACTTTGCTGCTATCTGAGCACATTGATCGAAGCCCAGCACAACGCGCGAAAAGACGGCATCATCTGTGGCGGACATGAAGACGTACGACAAAGTCGCTACGATTGGCTTCCAGGTTGCGGCAAACATGTCTGCATCGTAGATGTTGGTGTCGCAAATAACGAGGTCCGCAGTCGACTGCACCTTGACTAACAAGTCCTTCCAGGCGTGGTCGTAGGCATCTCGGTTATTGTGTTCCTCAGGCAAGATTATCTCCCGCGTCTTGATCGATTCATACATGGCTCTAAGGAATTCGGCATCGAAGTCTTTTCCTTGATTCACTCCTCGAAGATTTTTCGTAAAGTCTTCATATCGCATTCGCTTTTCCTTTTGCACATTTGGATTATGCTGATCAGTGTTGAGCATGATAACTGCATAGGTGAGAACAAAGATAGCATCTTTGTCTGTAATGCCTTCCGGCTTTGCCATCTCGATGTAACGCTCAGAGAAAACCGTGACGATGCGCTCAATAAGAGCTGATTCGCCCGGAAGACGAAAGGAGTGCAACAGCTGGCGAAGGGCCTCGTCTAGTCGCTGACCGGTAAAGTCGAACAAGTCGATGAATGTTTTAAGGATTGCTTCGCTGCCCTTCTTTGATATAAACTCTCCCAGTACCTTTTTGTCAACTCTCGTTGTACCTTTGACAAATTCTGCAATGCACATTGGATCGTCAGGATCGGCGATGATACCTTGTGAGGCGAGAAATGCAATGCCGGCTTTGGGTTTCTCGTTGAACTTGGTCGCTCCTCGTATGATGATGTTCTTCCGCGCCCGCTGCTCACGAAGCGCGTCGGCGCTTGGAAAGCCTTCGGTCTCGGGCTCATCGTCCACTCGATCTGCTATCGACTGAACGAAACCAAGCAGCGCATCCAAGCAAAGCGGTGGTACATTCACTGTGCTCCAGGTGGCTGAGTCAGGGAATGCATTCCTCGACAGAAGGCCTATAATGTCCATGCATACATCACCACGGTCGATCTCACAATCGAAGTTGACGAAGAGCTCGGCCATGAAGGACGGTATCCGCACAAGCCCACCCAGGTTCTCAACCATAGCCTCCCGAGCATCTGGTTTTCGGGCACCGCCTTCTAGACCAAGCTTCTGTCGGTCCTTGACAGGTACTGGCGTGGATCGGCCGCTTGTGCTGTTCTGCTGAGGTGGTTGCTTGATGAGACTAGGTGCTTGAGGCACGCCTTCGTACAGTGACGGCTCGATGCCCGGTTCTAAAGGTATCTCAACACGGGGAAAGAGGCACGCAACGAGATATGAAAGATAGAGCTCCTGTTGCAACTTGAGGACGTTTCTGCATGTCGCAAGCAATGTACCCGTGACGCGCAACGACTCGTTCAAGATGGCCATGTTATCGGATCGGACGAGTTGGAAGAGGTGTCTGCAAAGCGTGTCCTTTGCCAGATTTGCAAGGCTGGGATGACTTGCTATCGAAGGACCAGCGACTTCGAGCGCCACGTCTACGATGCGTAACGCCATGACACGCATTGTGTCCGTGTGTTGCCTGTCGTGAGGGTCCAATAAGTCTACCAGAACTCGAAACAGCTCTCTTATGGATGGCAGAGAGTACGGTCTGACCTCGACAGGTTCCTGGTCGCCCTCTGCCGTTGTGGTCAAGTCCAGTGTGCTAGTGGCTGGATTGACAGTGCTGTCGTGGTCATCGTGGCCTTTCTCCAAGCTATTCGACTGCTGAGGTGCTTCGACTTTCGAAGATGCGTTTTCTCCTGCGCCGTTCGCGGAGGGGTCCATCTTAAGGCCATCCGGGTCGTCCCTCCCATCCAGTTCCTCGTCCAGCGCCTCGAGCTCCTCGGGCGACTCGATCTCCAGTGTCTTCAGCCTCCTGAATATGACCTGGCACATGGACACCATGGCAATCTCGGCAGATCGGCGGAGCAGTTCTGATAGTCGCGCCTGGCAGCACATGCTCAGTCCCGTCTCCATCATCTCGCACACGCTCTCGTCGCCGAGCACTTCGCCGCCAGGTCCTGATATCATGCCCTCCATGAGCTTCAGGATGCGGAGGAGGACTATCTCGTCCGCCGCCGAGTCGCTAGCCTCGAATCGGCAATGAGTTATGGCGGACGACAGCTGCTGCATGGCTTCGGGGAGGCGGGGCGAGCCATGGTCGATGACCCTGTACGAGAGGAACTTGGTGATGGCAATGAGCGCGAGCGACGTGATTGGCGCAGAGGTGGACGAGGAGCGGATGACCTGTAGGAAAGGGTGGAGCATCGAGGGGGTGTCAAAGGTCCGGATGTCTGCACAGCATTAGCCTGGCTTCCCTAGTCGCCAGCAAGCAGACGCACCTTTGCAGCCTTTCAGGTCGTTCCTCAGACGTGCAAAGGCAGACATGAGGGGGTTGTCCTGCATGCTCTTGCCTTTCTTGCCCCGCAGTCCCCATCTGCTCGGGACAGCCTCCTCGTGCTCGCCTGCGCTGACAATGCCCTGGCCTGTTCGGTCTCTCCGCTGGACGGCAGGCGTCTTATTCGAGGAGCTCCCCAGAATGGCGGCGACGGACGAGTGCGCCCAGCGGGCATGCTTGCGCATGGCAGACGTGACGGTGATGCATTCTGTCACCACGAGCGCTACTGGGTTGACGGCGACGGTAATGGGTCGAGGACCGAGACTCGCAATCGTTTCTTGGAGGGTGGACGCGCCATTGTCTTCGCTGCCGACGCTCGACATGGCGGCAGCGGGCTAGTATCGGGCGGGCGTATGCGGCCAGAAAGTATGGGGTGCAGTGAACGTGTCGCTGCTGCGGTGGGGACGAGGCGCAACTATATCTGTCGGCCGTACGGGACACGCATCCTCAAGAGACGACTGCCTGGGGAATCGATGGTAACGGATAGTGTCTTCGTTAGCCGGCCAGGAGTCTACAAACACGTCGTGTGGTATTGAAGGCAGCAGCATTCAACATGAACGTATTCTTTGAAGCGCACGTCCCAACGCGGAGGTCCGATCGCGTGGTCTGAACGAGCATCACATGTCGGAGGCTCACATTTCATAGCCATCGCAATTGGAAAATCTTGTGCTTGCCGTCGTGTTAAAAATGTCTTCATATTGGTACAATTCAGGCATACGCTCGAATCTTTCTCTTCAGCGCAACAAACGCCCATAATGCAAGAACTTCTAATGTATACACGCCTCCAAATGTTCAAACGCCTCTCATACCCAGTGGATGCCACCAGAGAGCCGGCTCATCGGCAACGTGGGTGCCGCGGAGACATCCAGCACTCTACCAAATGTCGAACGTGAATGCGTCCACTTTGTAAAGCGCTGCTTCAACAGCCTCGTCCGAGTCGTCGTCATGGCTAGGCTACCAAGGCCACATGTCGTGAGCTCATATGCAGCAGCCTGACAATGGGACAGATACGGAAACTGGTCCAGTGCTGCTGTTTAGTGTGCTGCCGGAACTATGACTTGTCCTCCTTTTGCTCCGCTTTGGCTACTGGTTTAGCGGCTGGCTTCGCCTTTGGTTTCGAGTTCACTGCCGCCTTCCTGTCGTCCCCTTTAGCAGCATCTGTGCCCTCTTTCTTCTTCTCCTTGTTGTCTTTTGCCTTTTCGGCTTCGGCTTTCTCCTCATTCTTAGCCTTTTGAACCAGATCCTGCACTGCAGCCTTCTCCTTCTCCCAGTCACTGTTCTTCGAATCGAACGACTCGGCAATCTTATCGATGCGCTGCTTCTTCTCCGCTTCCTCTGCCTCCTTGACCTTACGCTCCTTCTCCATCTCTTCCATGTGCCGAATGTCGTCAACACTGGGTTCGTAAAGATGCCAGATTGTGTAATGGGGAAGACCGACGACAGAAAACTTCATGCGCTTGGCCATCTGGAACATTTTAGTGCAATCATCGTGGACATCATGTACGTGAACTTACCTTGCCAAATCCTTCCGTCTCGGCGTGCTTCTCGAAGCTGAATGCAGGGAAGTGGACGCCGGAGCGGAAGACCTTCGCCTTCGCTAGAATGCTGACACCACCCACACCGTCGATCTCCATCTCCATGTCTGGATCGCCATATGGGTCACGGAGGTAGGCCAAATGCGGACGCCAGGTGGCGTACTCTGCGTAACCTTCCACAATCACCGCGTCTTCGTCAAGGGTATCTGCAAGTGCGAGTGCGGTTTCTGACTCCTGCCATGAATTCAAATCGTAAGGCTGCTCTCCGCCCAGCCAGTCCGGAAGCGGTCTCCAGACGTCTAGCACATGTTAGCTTTACACTTAGCAGAAGCGAGTTGTGATGTCTTACTCGGCACAATGACGTCCTTGTTGTGTCGCATGAGATCCTCCAGAATCGTGAAGGGCGCGGTTTCCACATCGACGTCTCTCCAGTATACCCAGCTATGCGTGGGCCGTAGCGCCGCGCTCAGCAGCCAGTTGCGCGCTTGCGCCATAGACTTGCGTCGCCCAGCTTGCGCTGCGAAGCCGTGTCGGCTCTCCACATCCTGATTGACCTTCTGGCCAAAGTCCTTCTCCATGATCGAGATCTCGCCAAACTGCAGCTTTGGGTCAGGGTTCGCCTGTAGATCTTCCAGCAGCTCTGTGAGCAGTGATATCGTGTTGTCCTTGGAATCTCCCACGAGGAACGCCAAATCGATGAGATTGTGCGGGTATGTCAGGTTCTTCAAGTGACCAAAGAACATGGGCAGATGAGGTGATGCGTCTCGCAACGGCGCGCACAGCAGTATCCTCTCCTCTCTTTCCCATCCTCGCGCCGTTCCTTGCACATTGTTGAGATCGTAGTATCGCACCGTCTCGAGTTGCGAGTCCTCGCTTGTGATGTAGCTCAAGGGGCCGGAGCCCAGATTCGGTCGCAGATCGGGGAAGAAGAAGAACAGGGCCGTGAAGAAGATGGACCCTGCAAGCAGCAAGCGCTGTATTAATTGTCTCCGCCGTCGGAGTGCTGGTTGTGATCGAGGCTGAAATCTGCATTGGCAGTGGAGGTTAGAATCGCCCTTGTTTGAGTTGTGGTGATAAACGGGCGCTGTGCTGAACATTGCGGCTGCAGGGCAGGACGTACTTGTGAGGTTGAATAGAAAATGTGCCGCCCCCTTGTGAGGGATATGCCCCATTAGAGAAGGCATGTCGATGCATCTTCCCTTTCCCAGACGAATGTAAGGGCAACATCCAGAGGTAGGTCTCAGTCGCTCCTAGGAAAGATATCCCTTGGACACCCCCGGTCACCGTCGACCCGCCAGATCACCGCGTCTCAGAAAGGAGTGCGCCGCCTCGATGCTGATGCGAATCCTGTCGGGAACCACTTTCGCTGGCGCCTAGACCGCACTGTCCTGTGAATAGGGTGCGAGGGGAATTGGTGTTCTGCAAGCGTCGTTAGGGGGGTTGCGCGTCTCTCGAGTACCGTCGCGGAGGCTTGGCTTCGAGATTATTTCGCTAAGGCCACCGTTGTCGTCCAGATAGGGATCTGATAGCACTGGTGGCGTCGGCGGTAGCGGCAAGGCCGATCAAGGACTCGATACTCGATGGTTGGTGGACAGCGGACGTCAGAATGCTGCGGAGAGCTTGCGGCATCACAGGGTGTGCGGCTGTGCCAAGCGCTCTGATGTCGACGTTTCAGCTATCTGTAGGTGCAATGATGCGCAGGACCACCCATCTCCGAGGTAGTGGCGGCAGATTTAATTGCAATCAAGCTCATCTCGCGCTTAGTTGAATTGATACGATCCTTGATTGTGTCTGCAGTGGCTTGCGCAGAGCTCGAGGTACAAGCCAAATATAGCAGGATCCCCAAACGGATGCACTATCAGCTTACTGATGACGACTGCAATATCGAAACGCATCACGGAATTAGTGCACTACATAGGAGCAATATTTTTCACGTGAAGATGTGGCAAATATCAAAGTATGTATATGCTATCTGCACCAGACTGATCCAAAGCTCACATCCTCCGAGACCTACCTGACCAAACATACACGGTGTCTTCAATACTTCATACGAGGAGAACCTGTTGAGCGTGTCAGTAACGATCAACAATGACGATGGCGAAATCAGCGAGAAGATGCTGCGAGCTCAGAAAGCCGTTTTTAGTCAGCCCCCACCACCGGCCTCAGATCGCGACAGTCCAATACGAACTGTCACGCACCTCAGCACGAAGACCACAATAACGCGCCGCAAGCAAGCTTGCAGTGCAACTCCACAACTCATCATCCCAGCCGAAACCGGTAGAGTGCGAGAGGGTGACCCGGCGGCAGATGTCGTTGAATGGATAGACTAGTTTTCCTCCTGGCGATGGGAATGGAGATCGAGTCGCTTACCATGCGTAGATGAGATTCGAGGATGCAAAGGGATCGAATGCTGCCTGTCTGCATGACTCATTAGCAACGCTTCTTCAAAGATATATGGAACATTTTGAAGTGAGAGATGCAATATCAGACAAAGGTAAGCTGGTATGAAGTATCCACATGAAATTCGGAAGCAGAACTGAAAATAATACGCTCATCATTGCAAGGCTGGGAGGAGTTGCGGACGGACTTACTAGTTCGCGAAGGTCATGAGCCAGCTGGCTATGTTAGTTCGATTGCAGTGCGCGTCAACGACGTGAGATCAATGCGAAGGGCTAAGCGTCGCGCGGACTACGGTAGCCACGTCGTGCCATTCATATTGTAGCAAACGCCAATGTCGGGCTTTGAGACGTGCTTGAGCGCGATGCGATGTTCGGGCCTAGATGTCTGTCCAAGTCAGCGAGAGCTCATGCTTCAATGCGAAACTCAGAGTGAGTGGATATCGATCAGAGGGTGGTGCATGTTGTTCGGTGCTCATGTGTGATCGCAGGAACATATTCAAGGGTATCAATCATAGAAAGAGGGTTGTGGAGAGGGTAGGGAGTGCGAACGTACCTGGCGCGAAAGTGATGTTGAAGGAAAGTCGGAGCTCGAGCTCTGTCGAAGAAAATTGGGCAAGCAGGCGCGCCAAGAGTTCGCGCTTAGTCATGCATATTTCGAACTCCATGGGCGAGCAATGCAACCTCCACAACACAAGCAACTACCATGAATACCGACAGAAGAAGAAACAATGCGCCGCCTGGTGGTACCAGTGCGCCAGTCTTTGCGCGAACGATTCGAGAGCCGGGTTACCTCCAAAGTCTCAGGCCGCGCAGGTCAAGAGGGCCAAATGAGCTCCGCAGGATCTGTAAGTTGCTCACAAATGGCCATCCACGTGTATAGGATTATCTTGAGACACAATGGAGCTGCCATAGCTCACGTCAAGCTGTACTGGAGACTACATCCGCGCAAAGCTGGCCCTACGTAACCAATCGCATACTAATCATTGTACAGTCCTTCAACCCTCCATAATACCCTCAGCTTCTGGTTCCGCGTACCTCGAGATACCGACCTCTTCCACACCTTCAACGTCGACCCTCGTTCCACCGACATCCTCCCTCAAGATCACCGCCTCAGTACAGGGACCGAAGCCACTGCCCCGTAGCGCGCCATTCAGTCCTTCCCTCCTCCTTACCACCACTGTCAAGTTCGCGCCGTTTGCGACTCGGAATCGGAGAGGCTATATACGCGACACAACCGAGCGAGATCTTGGCGTTCACCTCGAAACTGCGTTGCGAGGAGTAATAATCGGGGAGCGCTGGCCGAAGAGTGGGGTCGAAGTCGTAGTCACCATTCTCGAAGGCGATGAGGATGGATGGTGGGGCGACTCGGCGTCGGAAGGCAGCGCAAATGGCAGCGGGTGGGGTCTCTTGAATGTTCTGGCAGGATGCATAACAGTGGCGAGCGCAGCAATCACGGACGCGGGCATCGATTGCGTTGATGTGATCACTGGTGGTGTGGCAGCGATCACCCGAAATCCGGATTCGAGAGATCAGAAAGATCTGGCCAGATTGTTGGACCCATGCCCCGCGGAACACAAGGAGATTGTTGCGGCGTGCGCCGTCGCGTACCTGGCTTCAAGAGATGAGATTACGGAGATTTGGATGAAGGGAGACATTGGAGCAGATCCAGATGCGCTGATCGAGGGCGCTACACATGCGGCCGTGGGTAGTCTGGCGGTCGTCAAGGACGTCCTACTCGAAGCACTACAAGCGAAGTTTCAGGGACAGCTGGAAGTCAAGGAGAGCGGCGTCAAGAGGAAGGCTGGAGATGTGGATATGACTGGGTGATATGAAAACCAACATGATGCTGGAGCCAGAGTCTGGACTTACACTGTGGACGTCATTTGTGACGTTCCGAAACCAACCATCGCCACAAAGAGCTGGGACACTTACATGAACATGAGCATCGTAGAGCTCGTTGTTCAATGGTTCTTCAGACTGTGCTCAGGATTGCTGGTGGCAATCGCAGCCCCGCCGATTCAGACCCGAACGAGAAGTAATGCTGAGCACAAACGTCACAGGCCGGCAGATTGTTAAGATCTCCAGTGGTTAGGGATGTCTAAAAGTAAGAAGATCATTGTCTACATCATGCTTTGCAACGTATGTGGGGCAATGTCAGACTGCATCAGGCTGTTCTGATGTTTTACAGCCGCGCTTCAGGTTGTTCGTTCATGTCATGATACCGAGACGAGGACAAGCCAGAGTTGCTTATTCTCAGGCTTGATGGGCTGGTAATTACAAGGATTGGTCTGATGCTGAAAGTGCGGAGAGCAACTAGCCGTTTCCGGCCATATCGAACAGTCTCCATGCCCTCAACCACATTTCGTTCTTCAGCCTTGCCAATGATATCTCATGGATCCTCGCATCTGCAGCCAGCCATTGGGATGCCCCGCTCGAGAGGCATACCAAATCCTTAGAGGAATTCTTTCCACCCCGCTTCATCCCCCCCTCTCTCACACTCCTACTCAACGTGATCCATCCTTTCCAATTCTTTTTCGGCGCTACAACGACTATCCTGTTGCGTTTAGTTCTGAGCACAGAGGTACAAGCTCTGCAACTAAGGGGATTACTGTCAGTTGCGATCTACGCGGTCAGCCTTCCCTCTAGAATTTCGAATACAAGAATCTGACATTGGTAGAAGCGCCTTCTGTCCAATCGTTCAGATATCCTCCGGCAAGATGGATCCCGTCAGTATTGCGGCGGGCTGTCTTGGACTTGTCGGTGTGATTGGCAAAGTATCATCGACTGTCAGCGTCTTCGTCCACGAAGTGCGCGAAGCTCGGAGTGAGCTTGATGCAGTCTCGCGAGAGCTCATGTCTCTTCGCACGATCCTCGAGATGTTGAACAAAGACGTCCAGGGATGCTCCAAGGAAGCCTTCCCAATCAGCCTCGGAAAAACAGTCTCTGGCATCGTCATCAATTGTACGGTTGTGGTTGAACAGATCGACCATCGCTTGAAAGGCCATTTGAATCAAAAACGAGTGTCCAGGGTTAAGTGGACCGTTTCCGGCAGAGATGATGTGGATAAGTTGCGATCTAGTCTAGAGTCACACAAAGGTGCTCTTGATTTAGCTTTGAACGTTCTGGAGCTGTAAGCCCTCGACTGCAATTTCTTATCGTCGATCAGTATACTGATGAACGCAGGTCTCTCATTAGAGATGTCAAGAAAGACACATCCTATATACGTGCAGATACCGGCGCCATCCGAGCAGACACTGCGGAAATACAAGAAACGCAAGCAGAGACGCTACGTAAGATTGCTGAGTTGATGGCTCAGGTGAAGCAAAATAACGCCCAATTGGGTGCCCTGGTGCGTGACGGAAACAGTGATCTCAGAGCTGGGATCAAGGAAAAGAATCAAGGGCTCGAACAAGCGTTGCGCCAACTGAGCAGCTTGGCCGAATCACCTTGCGAGGAAATCAACAAGACGGACAACTACCGCAAGCCCACCGCGGAGGATGAAATCAGTGAGACACTTGCGAGACTACATTTGAGGATACAACAATTGTCGTCAGGAGTGCCAGCTACTAAAGAGCCAATCAGAGCATCGCAGCGCTCGCCACCTCCCACACCATTAACTTCTGACCCGCCACCTGCGTATGAGGCAGTAAGACTGGGTCGTCCTCCTATTCAGTCCTCAGCTAGTGCCCCAACCCAGGCTCAAGGCCCCAGTACGGCCCCCTACGACCTACCTCCTAGTATGCAGAGTCTGATGGATTTGTTGACCTTGTCGACTACCCCAGGAGCTAGGCCCTCCCTACCGCAGCTACACTCGGATATCTTTGGGCTCGAGGATAGGTCATCCGCGTTACAAGGAATGGCACTACCTCGTGCACAGCCATCCACTTACACCACGCCCGCTTCGACCATTCCCCAATATGGTGTTCCATCGTTCCCTTCCATTCATGATGAACCGCCCGCACACTTCTACTCGCAGGGGCCGCGTTACAACCCGCCCGTACCATCCTACACTAGGCCCCAACTCCCATCTATCACTCTGACAGAGTACATGGAGCCATTCGGTCCTACTTGTCCATGCTGCGTTAATCGTATTGTACCCATTCGATTTGCTCCCATCCGCAGAACACTGCCTCACCCGAGCGCCGTGATAACTCTTGGCCGCGAGGATATCCCTACCCCGTTCTTACCTCCTGACTTTATCAGCTTTGACTCTCCTGTAGTGAGTCGTTTGCATTGCAAGCTCTTTGTGGCCGACTTGCAGTGGTACATCCAAGACCTGGGCAGCTCCAACGGAACACAGCTTAATGAGACTGTGTATCGCGAACCAGGCTTTGCGTCTAGCCTGTTGCCACTTTCAACGGGGGATATCATTCAGCTGGGGACGAGTTCACTGCCTCGCAAACGACCAAGAATCTTGCTTCTCCAGACATAAAAGCCAGTCTGATCTTCTGCTACGATGTACTCAGTCCGACGTTCCACGCCACACCCGAGTTCCTTGCGGAGAGGAAATGGCAGAACCCAACAGAGCTGCTGGATACACCGTTCCAGAAGCTTTCAAGACTGACCAACCTCTATGGGCACGGCTGCACAAACACCCAGCGCTGAGTACGCATTTTAATCGGTCCATGTACGCCCAACGCTCAAGTGTGAAGACTTGTTTTAACTTTTCGAATATTGGAGAAGAAGCAAAGGACTGGCCTGCCGACAAAGCAGTGTTTGTGGATATAGGAGGCGGTACAGGTCAGCAGTGTAACGAGATCAAATAGAAATTTCCCGGTTTGCCTGGGAGAGTCATTCTCCAAGACCTCCCCGCCGTAGTCGCGGAAGCGGATATGCCAGACGACGTTGAAGTGCAGGCTTATGACTTCCTCACACGCCAGCCAGTCACAGGTACCCACCAGCTGCAATATCTTCCCCACGTTAACAGCACTAACATTGCCCTTCAGGTGCGAAATTCTACTACCTCCGCGCCATCCTGCACGACTACGGCGACAGCATATGTCTCGACATCCTCAAGAACGTAGTCGCCGCCATGACATCCGACTCGACTATCTTGCTAGACGAGATCGTTGTTCCAAACAAAGACGTCAGTTGGTACGTCACGCAAACCGATCTCGCTATGATGGTGCAGTTTTCCGCCCTGGAGCGCACGGAGGATCAGTGGAGGCGGTTGCTGGCTGAGGCGGGATTGAAGGTGAAGAGTATCACGACGTACACGCATGCCTTCCGATTGAGTGTGATTGCTGCTACGAAATAGATGTTTTTGAGTGTCCGAATCTTCTCGAAGGCTCTTCTCGGTTCAGCGAATGTGCAAAGAAAAGTGAAGTCGATAACGTATGCATCCCGAGCCTGGACAGCTTCTCTTTTGCTTTGGAATATGTTCCTGTACACTTTTCTGGAAGTAGGAGAAGGGTATCTTATATCTGTCATAATACCATTAAACGCCGTGTGCAAGAGAGCGCTCCAATTATCGTTACCCACGAGCTAGCAAACTCTCCTTTTCCGCACTATTGCCAACCTCTTCCTGTCTCGGCTTTCGATATTTAGCCAACCCAGCATATGTGCCACCCTTGACAATCTCTTTGGTCTCGCCCATTGTACCAAAACAGCAGTGTTCAACCACACCCAATGGTCCCTCCCTAGGGTTGTCTTCCAGCAGTACGCCGAACCGTAATTTGGTCTCCGTGAGTTCCTTGGGGAAGGGGTCGCCTCCAAGACATGCGCCCACACCGAGATGATCAAGGGTTGGGTTCCTGGTGGTGACCATGATGCGACTGAACAAAACATCAGAAGCAACGCCGTTCTGGTATATTGAGTAGGCACCAATAAGGACAAAACAGAACGTGATGCTGATAACGGTGGTGTACCCAATCCAAAGGCCGCGCCTATAGTACCGATATGTGTTGATCGTACGCGTTTTGAGGCAGGGAACGTCCTGCGACTGACCAATAACCAGCGTGGGCTCACTGAGTAGACTGATAAGCATTTCTTCAAATAAGCTTTGGATTCCTCCGATTAAGTCTGGGATCGGATCCGACATCCGGGCGTCCATAAGGCGAGTCTCTGAGATGTCGGAGTTCGTGATGGCATATACATCGTTGGTCTTTGTCACCGAGCCGCGCAAGAAACCGCGTAGCAACGCGCCCATGGAATGGAAAGCAGCATGCATTTTGTATGCCTTTGGATCTTGACCTGGACGAATGAAGTTTGATGCAGGCTGTGCGAGCCAGTCACTGTTATTTCCCAGATTCCTGCTGATTGTGGTATCGAGTGCGGGGCGAAGGAAGTCTCTTTGCTTATTGACTGCAACTTGCATAGGCCGGTAGCTCATTTCGAACGTATAGTTGGTGTGATACATGACACATCTTGACATCTTCGGTGTATGGATTACCTTCCATTTCTTTGCATAAGGAGAGTCTGGTGGATATGACTCGTTCGACTTCGCAGCGTAGCCAATCCAGAGAATGGGTTCGCTTTCGAACACGCCTAATGACGCTGGATAGGGCGGTGGCTGTCTTGGAACGCCCTCGAGCGTGTCGATTTGCGGTGACTGGTAGTCATCTTGGTCCACGTTAGAGATATAGGTGAAGTTCCCCACAGGCGCCAGCTGTCTCAGCTGAAAGGGCGCATTGGCTGGTACAGATTCGGTTACGTCTTCACACCTATATCCTGGCCCCACAAAGTTGATTGAATAAGTGCAATTCCATCCTCGGCCACAGAAAGTGAGAGCCGCATTCTCGCGAGGCTGAGGCCTTTTCAGGTATGCAGCACTGATAGCCAGGCGGCGGACATTCTTGGTTGGCTGATCGTAATAATCGAAGAAGCCAACCTTTTCACCCTTTATGTCTGTCGTGTTGTAATATGACATGGAGTTCCGGCGGATCTGATCAGCGGGCATGACGCGGAAGTTAAAGTCGGATTCGTGTGTGAAGTTGAGGGTTGCTATACCGGAACATGTATCCGACACGGTATGTGCTGTCATTTCGGACGTGAGAGAAGCGGGTGACATGACAGACGCGATGGGTATCAACCTGCATACAGTCAGCAGGAGTGGCACTACTTTAGAGCATGGTCTTGGGCTTGCGTACCAACAACAAAGCGCCATGAGAGTTGCAAGCTTTCCATTCCTCCACATCTCTCCATTTATGAAAAATTGAGACGGGTCTTCGGGCGCCGAGAAGAGACCATCGATACCGTCCATGGTCATCGCTTTGCGACGGAAGGTTCGCCAAATACGCTGTCGGTTGCAGATGATCGAACACCCTACAAGTGTACTCTTCACGAAGAAGGCCATGGCGGTGCCGTAGCGAATCATCCTCAATTGGTCGGTGGCCAGCTGGCCGTTCAGTTTTGTGTAAAAAAAGTGGTGACCTATCGCAGCAGCCACACCGGCCAAAAACAGTGACACGATGAGGGCGGGCGTCGTCCAATGTATGTGCCATTCCGCGATCTCACCCGCCCGCCGATCCACCAGAGCTTGCGTGTCCGCATCCATCTGCTTGCTATGGTAGCGAGAGCTCAACGTGTACACAGATTCACGCCCTGATCGGATAGAGGGTCTTGGACTTTCATTCCGTCCATCGAGCGGAGCGTACTGGCCGCCGCCATGGTTGGACAAGCCGAAGAACGAGTCTGGGCGCAGACTTCCCCTGCCTCGGCTGATGTCCTCTGGGTCAGGAGAGCGAAGAGGGGAGTGACCGCGCGAACTGGATGCATCGTGGGCGGGAAGTGGAGAGCGCGACACATGGGCCAACTCGATGGGGTCGGCTGCTGATGCGAAGGGGTCGTAGCGAGCTGGTGGCGTGGCAGGCGATGCGGATCGAGAAGAGTACGCTGACCGAGGACCTCGAGAAGTCATTGCGAAGTAGGATAGGAGGCTTTGGCCTTCAGCGCTGCTTATTGGCGGGTTTGAGGGGTAGCTGCACGCAGGTTACGCTGTGGTCGACACATTCAATACGTTCGTTTGCATCGATTTGCGAGTGTTGCAGAAGAGAGCAGCCCTGAAAGATGGTGGGCGACGCGACGACACGGTCGCTCACCCGAGCAAGACATTGTCTGTGTTTATTCCCTGGCCACTGCATCTTCGTTGCTGCGCAGTGTGGGCGAGACCTCAGCCAGCCTTGAACTAAAGAGCACTAAACACCATGGTGGAGCCGGTGGCTGAGAGCTGAGCTCCCGAACCAGCTGGATCAGGGTTTGTTGACGCAGTATCAGGTGGCATCGTCGAGCTTGTTGTGTGTTAGATGATCAACTTGTTTGATCAAGAGTCGGACGAGCCTCTAGAGCCTCTAAAGCCTCAATCGTCCAATTAATGGTGTGTTTGTTGGCCGTTCATGGCTGGGCGGGGTTCCGAAGCTAAAGTTAGATATGGGATTCGGGAGATTCGCATGCTGGTGCATGCCATGTGGAGATGTGGCTGGCGCAGAGCGGGTGAGCAGGGGCCTTAGTTGCTTGTCCGGGCATTCAGCGTTGGAGGGGAGCGTCGTCAGCCTCGCCTCGCCTGGTTTTCAGTGACCAAGGCGATGAGCCCCTTGAACTCCAAGTGCTCAATCGTGCCCTGGAGACGTGCAGACCCGAGTTGCGAAGCCTGACTTATCATTTGTAGTCTCTCCAAGCCTAGTTCCTTCCGGTATCTCCAAACAGCTTGCAGTCCGGCGGAAAAACACAGTTCTTGGTACCCTTGAATGTCGCGCAAGCTCGACGCACGTAGCTAGAGAATAGACTAGCGTTAGCTTTGTCGACTTCATCGTGTCTTCCTTCATTCCGGCGCCCATGCGAGCGGGCCGATCTGCGATTAGCACGTCAAGCTTCAGCCTTACAATCTTTTCCACGAGGCCCACTTTTGCGACTGCTCCTTGATGACAAATTCGCCTTTACTTCAACGTCTGCCGAGTCTTTGACACCAGGGACAACCCACGTTCTCCAACTCCACGCGCTCTAGCACACGACAAGGCCGAGCGATCCCCGACGATTGCAAATCAAGTCGATGGTTCGAGCAGTACCACCGAGGCGGCCAGAGACGTGATTCGTTTCAACTGTCTGTGTACCCGTTCGGTACTTCCCAGATATCCACAAGAACGCTCTGAGGTTACCGGCAGTCGTACGTTGTTGGAGTGTGACGTCGGTACAACTCGGCTAACTATCTGAGTTGGTCCATCGTCCCATGTTATTCTTGCGTCACTACCGGACCATTTGAGAGCCCCACAACAATGTAGCTACGACTGATAAAAGAGGGCAACCGCCGCCATGCCAGAAAATATCAAGTACCGAGGACTTCAGCCCAAGTTTGTCTTCACATCTTCATTCCAGCAAACTACAACACAAATTACCTTCAACATCACATAATGGCACCAACAACAACCAAACAATGGACGGTAGAGGGCCAGAATGGCTTCGAATCCTTGAAGTTCAATGAAAAAGCACAAATCCCAGAGGTCGGCGACAAAGACATTCTCGTCAAGGGTATGCTCAGACATTTCCCCCAAGCTTTCAGGACTCTGCTAACGATGTACCAGTCCACGCTGCTTCGCTGAACTACCGCGACTTGATCATTCCCAAGGGCAAATACCCCTTCCCCATGAAGGACAACACCGTGCCAGGCTCAGATGGCGCTGGTACCGTAGAAGCAGTTGGAAAGCGTGTCACACGCTTCAAGGCCGGAGGTGCGTCTACCAGGAACCTCCCATACATTTTGGTTGCATACTAAGTGCCCCACAGACAAAGTCGTAACTCTCTTCAACCAAGGCCACCTCGCCGGCTCCCTCAACGCTCAATCCCTCGGTACCGGCCTCGGCGGCGCCGTCGACGGCACCCTCCGCTCATACGCCGTCTTCGACGAAGCCGGCCTCGTCGCCATGCCCTCGAACCTAAATTTCCTCGAGGCCTCGACACTGTCTTGCGCCGCCCTTACAGCCTGGAACGCCCTCTACGGCCTCGAGTCGCGCGCCCTCAAGCCCGGCCAAACGGTCCTCACACAAGGCACAGGCGGCGTGTCTATCTTCGCCCTTCAATTCGCCAAAGCCGCCGGCGCGCGCGTCATCGCGACGACCTCCTCCGCAAAGAAAGCAGAGCTCCTCAAGAAGTACGGCGCAGACCACGTCATAAACTACAAGGAGACGCCCAACTGGGGCGAAGAAGCTGCGAAGCTCTCGCCCGGCGGCATCGGCGTCCACCACGTCGTCGAAGTCGGCGGCCCCACCACCATGGCGCAGTCCCTCAAGGCCGTGGCCATCGACGGCGTCATCACCATCATCGGTTTCATTGGCGGCTTCGAGAAGGCGCAGCCCACGTTCCTGGACTGCTTGAACAACATCTGCACTGTGCGCGGTATTTTGGTCGGCAGCAGGCTGCAAATGGAGGATATGTGTGCGGCGATTGAGACGAACGATATACACCCGATTGTAGATGAGAAGGTGTTCAAGCTCGCGGAGCTCAAGGAGGCGTATGAGTACATGTGGGATCAGAAACATTTTGGTAAGCTGACGGTGCAGGTCACGGAGTAGAGGGTACCATACATAGTCTAGTAATGCACATCTGACTGTCTATATACGTGACATGATCATGCGTCGATCGATGAGCTCTTGAGTAGACCTGTATATCCTCGGGGTACCAAGATGGTAGCAATCCACGTCGTCTGATGTGGTGTACATAGCCAGAGGCACTGAACCACAAGCCTAAACACCATGTTACTGTCTATATACACGGAGCTGTAATGTGCTGATGGGAGAGAATTTAGAGACACCTGTATATACTCAAGGTCGTATAATTGGGGCTATTGATCAGGGACTTGATTGCGTATATAGACAGAGTCACAACATCAAGCAGCAGGAATAAGTATTCAGTTACAATTCTTTTTTGGTAGTATCAGCGCGAGCCATTGCTCGCTGGGGTATCTTGGTCATCAGGTCGTGAACACCATGCTATGCAGCCCAAACAACCACCCAGTAAACACAAAAGAAAAACCAAGCAACAAGACCCAACTCAACCCAGCCCCTCCACCCGGCAATGTTGGAACCCACTGAGTAGAGAGTCCATAAGAACTCAACCTTACCCAGCGGGAACCTCAAGCCAGGGCGGAGGCTCGGGGAGTCAAGGGTAAGAAAAAGAATCGCAAAAAAAAAAAACAATCGACCTCCAAACGCCGCCCTCCTTCAGTCGAACTCCGTGGTTGGAGCTTGTTTCATGATCGTAGCGGCCATGCGCTTGCGCGCATCCATCATGCCATCGCATGACAGGACCGTCGTGAGATCCATGCCACGGAGGAGCGCGAGCGCATTGAGCGCGGTGAAGACGCCACAGTCGCGGCCATTGATCTGCTGGGTGGATCGCTGCTGCCTAATGACCGTCCACTCGTCCTCGATCCATGCGTCGGCGAGCTCGTCGGCGAGCCACTCTTTCATCTTTTTGATATACTTGGATCCAGGCATGTTCAAGGAATCAAGGTACTCAATGGTGCGGTCCCGAGGCTTGACGGCCATCAGGCGCCAATGGTTGGCATGGCAGATGGGGAAGAGGACGAGCTCTGCTTCGAGAAATCGGGGGCCTCCAATGTGAGCCCGCTTTGCCCAGCTCTTGGCTTTGCTGATGCTGTTCTTTGCACTGATTGTCTCGTACCAGAACGAGGAGAATGCATGGACACGGGGAACAACACCGGTATTCATCTTCTGTCTGAATGGGAAGTTGTCTTGCTGCTTGACCGCCTTCACCAAGATAGTGAAGTAATCGTTGACAATGCTGTCATTCAACCACGCACTCGCACTGCCGTTGAACTGCTCAGGCAGAAGGGTACCGAAGTCGGCAGCAGTCATCTTCGGATCGACAACAAACGCTTCTTTGAGTTTGCCGTGATCGGTCTTGACAGCAGCAGCATCGAGCGCGGCTTGCTCCTCCTCTGTCAGCGGCGTGACAAGAGCTTTGACTGCAGAAACAGCAGCCTGAAATTCAGGAGAGTTAGCGCCAAATAGAGAACCATATGAGTTATCATCATCTTCGGGGACCTCTTCGCGCTGTGCGGGCTGTGGAGTTTGCTCCTCCGGGACCTTGGGCTCAACCGATGGGAGTGCCTCAGAGAGGTCCTGGCTAAAGTCGATGGAAAATTCCACCTCTTGAAGCTCTTCATCCGCCACCGGGGCAGAGCTAGGGTTATTGTCCTGATTGCCAGCTTGGGTTGACGCGGGCACGTCTGTAATAACCGCTGCCTCGTCTTGGATCGCGTCTGGCGTTACGTCTGACGTCTTGGCTTGGATGGTAGAAACTCTAGCGGATGATGACTTGATGGTAGTGCTAGGAGCGGGAGCCTTATGCACAGAGGACTTCTCGCCATGAAGAGCTTCTGATGCTGGTATCTTTAGGGGGGAAGCAACCTCCAGCTTCGCCTCCATCTTGGTTGCAGCCTTCTCATCGATGAAGATGTGCTTAACCTCTGACTTCGATGCAAACCAAACTGCCTGCTCACGAACGGGTGTTGCAACTTGAGGCGGAGGAGCTAGAAAAGTTGTGGAAGGTGGTTGGGTACGGACATGGATGGCAGATCCTCGGTCATAGTCCGCCTCAGGTGCATCTTGGAGATGAGAATGCTCGAAGTTGATAGTTTCCCTGACGTGAAAAGCCGCGGAAGGCACGTGTTGCTGAGGTTGCGGAAACTGCTGTGACTGCACGAATTGCTGAGACTGTGCGAACTGAGACTGCGCACCTTGCTGAGGCTGTGCGAACAGTTGGGCCTGTTCGGACTGCTGAGAGGCTTCGTACTGCGCTTGTAGAAGATTCTGCGAAAATTCGTGTAACTGGCGGGACGGCTCAGGGTTGTTGCCACCGACAAGTACACCTTCTGGTACTATGGGTAGATATGGGCAGTCTGTGATATGTGTGTGCAACACTGGTTGTCCAGCTCGGAGGGACCTGTTGATGGGGTGCGAAGTCGGAGGTCGGGAAATGCCGGGCACCCGAGCCACTAGGACGGCCTGGGCACCGTGCTGGGGGACACTCGGTTGCTTGTTCTTCATTTCGAACTTGAACTTCGGTCCAGGTCGCTGGTCCGGCACGAATGTTCGTGGGAATTTGCGAATACTCCTAAGGCGCCATTCGGGTGACTTGAACGGCTTTGGAGCTAAAGCCGAACCAGAGAGGAAGTTGCGCTGCTGTACGTTGACCTCGGGTAAGGGAGCGCCAGGAGAGATGTTGCGTCCATTATAGACGGGTGGGGCGTCACGGACAGCTTGAGGAGTGTCATCGATGTGGTTGGCGGCGAGATCAACAGCAGTGCCGACGTTGGCCCTGATAGGCGATGAAAGTTCAAAGTGGCCAGGGACAATGCGAGGAGTGTCAGGTGAGAACTCTGTGCAGCCTGCAGGGCCATCCAGGGAGTCGTAGGGACCGGTCGGACTGACATGCATTCCTCTCTGATAGCCCGAGAAAGAGCCTGGATAGGGAGGTGTGCCGGTGATGAAGTGCTCGACGTTGAAAGAGACGTCGAAGCTGAAGCTCCCATCGAACAATGACTGCGGGCTCCGGTTCGCATCTTGGTAAGGTGTAGGCGGGCTAACTCGTATCTCCTCGACGCGGCGCAACCTGTCTCCTAGGCTCTCAACGCGACCCTGACGGACCAGACTCTTCTCTTGAACTGTCTTGTGGGATGGTGTAGGTGTATGCGGTGTGCATGGGCTGCCGGTCTCGATGATGCGCCTCTTGCGCGAGCCGTCCTCTCGGACGATCTCACGGGCGATGACCTGGCGGGGACGCAGGTAGCTCCAGAGGAGGCGGAAAGGCAGGGCGAGCAAGAATGCCAGAGGTTGGATGAAGTAGATGTAGGGACGTCGGGGTTCATTCGACGACTCGAGGGTGTCGTCATAGGTGCGCAGGGCGGATGCGCGTGGGTTTGCGCGGGGCCATTCACCTGGGAGGTAGGGATCTGGGGACGGACAGGCGCCAGGGGAGAAGTTGACATCGGACTGTAAGACTCCTCGAGGCTGCTGCTATTTTAGCTGGAGGCCGAGTAAAAAGCGCTGGGGCCGGCATACCTTTGCTATCGCATACTGGCGATCGGGTCGCGGCTGGATTACAAGCGCGCCAGTGCTGTCAAGCTGGAAGGCGTAGTCCGCGAGGCGCTTCTTGGGCGCGGCCATTGCGAGACTGTTGTGCGCAGTTGCGGATGCGGTTGCGACGTGCAATTGCCAATGGTGGTTGTTGTGGTGGGAAAGTGAAAGAAGTCGCGGTGGAGACGCAGCTGCAGCTGCAGTAGTTGCCGAGGCGGGAAGGCGCGCTAGGGGCACCTACCACTCGTTCACCTTGGCAACGCAGGCTTAGGTAAATAGTGGTGACACGTGACACGTGACAGGGTCGGCGACACCTTTCTCCGCCGCCGGGCTGGACGCAGCCAAGCGCTGGCTGGCATTGGGCGAGTGGCCGTGCGTCCATATTCACGATACACTGCTGCGCCAGACCCTGCCACCGCCTGTGATATTTTCCCGAGTGTCAAGATACCCTCTCTGCTGCATTCTTCGACCGCTGCCAGCACACCCCGCACCCGCGTCCGCTCGCTCCCTGGGCACGTCATCCAAGCTTGAAGGGCAAGCACCCCTCGACGCTCGTCACCACAACAAGCGTCACCCCCACCACCTGTCACCCCCCCGCAACCATGGACACCAACATGGAGGATGTCAAGATGCCGGAGCCCATGCAGCTGTCGTCCGCCCCGGCCTCGGAGCCGGCCACAATCCCCACCCTCGACGGCTGGATCGAGAGCCTGATGAGTTGCAAGCAGCTGGCCGAGAGCGACGTCCAGCGGCTGTGTGAGAAGGTACGCCGCAAGCGTCTCTGGGTCCTTCATGCAGTGCACTAATTGAGTCGCGCCAGGCCCGTGAAGTCCTACAAGACGAGTCCAACGTACAGCCAGTCGTATGTGCAGCCCCCTTCCCCTGCCAAACACGTGCTCACAGCGGCGCAGAAATGCCCCGTCACAGTCTGCGGAGACATACACGGACAGTTCCACGACCTCATGGAGCTCTTCAAGATCGGTGGCCCGAACCCGGACACAAACTACCTCTTCATGGGTGCGCTCCTCGCTTCCCGGCTGCAAATCTGTACTGACCCTCGCAGGCGACTACGTTGACCGAGGCTACTTCTCCGTCGAGACCGTGACCCTGCTTGTCGCACTCAAGATTCGATACCCCCAACGCATTACCATCCTGCGTGGAAACCACGAGTCTCGCCAGATCACGCAGGTCTACGGATTCTACGACGAGTGCCTCCGAAAGTATGGCAACGCCAACGTCTGGAAGTACTTTACAGACCTGTTCGACTACCTGCCCCTTACTGCCCTGATCGACAACCAGATATTCTGTCTGCACGGCGGTCTGTCCCCTAGCATCGACACCTTGGATAACATACGGGCACTCGACCGCATTCAGGAAGTGCCGCACGAGGGTCCCATGTGCGATCTTCTTTGGTCCGACCCCGACGACAGATGTGGCTGGGGCATATCTCCGCGTGGCGCAGGCTATACCTTTGGCCAGGACATTTCCGAGGCGTTCAACCATAACAATGGTCTTACTCTCGTTGCAAGAGCCCATCAGCTGGTTATGGAGGGCTACAACTGGTCGCAGGATCGCAACGTCGTGACGATATTCTCGGGTGAGTATTGTGTAAAGCGCTTGGGTGCATTGGCTAACAAGTGCAGCACCAAACTATTGTTACAGGTGTGGTAACCAAGCTGCTATCATGGAGATTGATGAGCACCTCAAGTACACTTTGTAAGTCTTTGTCATCAGTATTGCGCGATCCACCGCTGACAGCTATGACAGCTTGCAATTCGATCCCTGTCCGCGAGCCGGGGAGCCGATGGTGTCGCGCAGGACCCCCGACTATTTCCTCTAGATGGCGGGCCGCTTGGCGTTCTATACATCCTTAGAAGGCTCTGCTGCAATTTCCGCTTGACTCAAGTCTCGATCATTCGCTTGGTTGTTCGACGGTTAGATGGTCGTCGTACTGGCTGCGCCAGGTCTTGACACGACTGAAAAGAGTGGGTTGTGCAGGGCTTCCAATGAAAATCGATGTTGACATCAAAGATGCCAGGCTCGGTACAATCACAGCGTGAAGCAGGCGCTGTATGATTGATAGCCTAAGCCAATAATGACTGTTCTGATGATACTATGTGTGTCTGGTTGTTCTCGCTCGTGCTCTCATTTCACTCTGATCATTCACTCTAACTCCATTGACATAAGGCGAGCGAATTGGTTCTGCATTTCAATGTTCCTTCGTGAGGTCACGGAAGCAAACGAAAATGCTAGATCCAGGTTGAGTGGCCGACATGGGCCCCCAAACGAACTAGAACTCCAAGGCCGCATTCTTCGCCAGTTCAATCTCCACTCCCTCTGAACTCTTTTCCTCCGGCTTGGGCCCCTTACCCTTCCTATACACCCTCTGATCCCTTGGGTCAAACCCTCCATTCCCCCACAGCGCCCACTCCGGCGTCTCACCACCGACATAATCTTCGGGCCTCCAGCCCACCACCTTCCCGTCCTCCATCCGCGTACCCTGCACCTTGCCCTCGTACAAGTCGAAGAAACGCTCAAAGTCAATGCGTGTGGCCCATTTCCCACCTCTCTTGAACCGCGTCTCATCAGCGAGTAAGACGCAGCAACTATGTGCATGTTCCGCGCCAATACCGTATGTTAGCCCCCGCGAACTGAGCTCTTTCTCAAGCTCAGTCACAAACTCAGCGACCTCGTCGTAGAAAGGCACGTTCTGCATCGTTAGGCCAGCCGAGCCCGCGGCCGATGTGCCACAGTACGTCACGCCCTTGACTTCCACGAAGCCCGGAAGCGCACGCTCAACAAGGTCTGCGTACCCGCGCACTTCTTCGGCCATGTTGAACCCCTTGACAAGCGTGAGGCGGAACACAGTGCGCTGCTCGAAGCGGCGGTTTCGTATGATATCGAGGCACGTAGTGAAGCGTTCCCAGAAGTCGCGGTGCAGGGGCCGATCGATCTTGCGCAGGCTTTCTTTGTTGGACGCGTCGATGGAGACGTACAGCTGTGTAACGGGGACGAGGGTAGCGAGTTGCGCGGGATGCTGTGCGTTGCAGACGAGGAATGTGGAGATGCGGTTGCTGTGCATGATGTTAAGCAGCTCGTTGATGTGCGGGTAGAAGATTGGTTCGCCGACTAAGCTCAAGGCGCAGTGTCGGATGCGCATTGCTTCGGCGAAGCGCTCGGCGCGGACGCCGGGGACGCCTTTCATCATTTTGATCTTCTTGTAGTGGGCGGCGGTTATGCCGTCGAAGATCAGGTCTGGGGCGTCAGTGATCCAGCGCCATGTGGTGCCCACCGGATTCGTGCCGTGGCGCCAGCAGAAGACGCATTTGTTGGAGCAGGAGAGCGAGGGCGTGGCTTCCATGCAGAGGTGGGAGGCGATGCCGTAGAATGAGTACTTGTAGCAGGATCCTCGACCTCGGAGGGCGGACTTGGTCCATCGGCAGATCTTCACACCAGAGTGGCTGCCGATGATGGAGTAGCCTTGTTTTGTGAGCGCGGCGTGTGTGGGCGAGGTGGTAGGGACCATCTCTTTGGGTGCTGCTGTTGATTTGATCAATGGCTTGGATTTGGATTTGTAGGTTGTGAAGTCAACTGGGATAGGCGAGGCCGAGGAATCGTTGACCATGGCACCCAGCTCTTCAATCTCGTCTACCCGCGTGCTTTGTGCGTTACCTTCTTCTATGTCCTCCTCCTCCTCTTCATCGCTTTCTGCTGGGTCTCCGCTTCCCTGTACACCGTCTCCGAGGCCTCGTCCCTCTGCAAGTTCGACAAGCGCTTCTTGGACACCGAACCGCCATTCTTGTAGCCGATCCTCAGTCTCGCTCTTGACATCGGCCATGCCCAGTGGATATGCTCGCTTTCTTCCAGTCAGCCTCGCCATCCATCGATCCACCTCTCTAGCCTGACTGCAGAAGCCCTCCTCTTCTGTCGGCCATCCTTCTCGGTCTCCAAACCCAAACACTGAATATCCCAGCAGCGACCGCAATGGCGCCGTATCTATCCTGAAGTCGTTGTGTGTCTCCTGGAGGTTCTCGAGGAAGTTATCGAGTACGGTGTCGATATTGTATGTGGGAAGAAGGATGATGTAAAAAAGCTTGGTGTTCGCGTCCGCTTTTGGAGGGCTGATGAAGAAGTCGTCATACTCGATGTATGAGATGTCATGCAGCTGGGGCTCTAGGAATGAAGTAGACTGGTTGCAACCCTTTTTCCATTCGGTGAGGACTTTCGCGAATTGGGTTGCATAGCGCTCCGTGGTGCCCGACAGCGACTGGAAGAATACCAGAGGCTGGATGTTGTCTGTCTTGTGGTCGAAGCTAGGTGCGGCCACCGGCGCCTTCTTTGGTGTCTTTCTACCCTTGACAGTCTTTGGACCCTTCTTCGCCTTCACAATTGCAGCTACTGCGCCAGTCTTGTCCTCCGCATGGTTGTCGATGTTCAGTGCCGAGGCATTGAATGTCGTATTTTCGGGTAGCCACTCTGGCCTTATTTCGATCTTCTTCTCGATGGGCGACCCGGGGACAGGTGAGGCCGAAACTTTGGTCCTTCGGGTGCGCGCGTATATTGTGAGGCGCACAAATGCCGCGAGCGCAATTGCGGAGAAGAGGATCGGAACGCGGTGGTCATGCCATATGAGGAGCAACTCTAGTGCAACGTCAGCAAACACCCGGAAACTCGAATGAATTACATACCCGCTGGCAGTTGCGTTAAAATGTCAAGCAAAGACATGTTGCTGGCGTTTTGAAAAGGGAAAGTTGATACTCGGAACTTTTGAGAGATTGCGTGGGGTCATTGGCGGGGTTTGATCGCCGTGTTCCCCATTGGACAATCGAGCGTGAACGTCCAACGTACCCTCATCTCCATCTTTGACCCATGCTCGAAATGAACCACCATTCATCGACGGCATTACGGTCTGGGCAAAAGCGTCAATCACGTGGAATTGATGACTTTGTGTATAACTTAACAAGTGCCTACCTTGACATGGACGAGAGTCGTCAATCGTCTCGAAATAGCTCTTTCATCAGTGGCAGAGTATCTGAATATGTCGAAATCTAGCTCTCACAGTAACAGCGTCAACCACTAGCTGGCGCATACTCTAAGTGAGGGGGCCAAAATTCTTCTCCTCCCCCATTGCGTAGCCGCAACATCTGCTACCATTGGCTGCTTGCATTTCGTCTTTCGTCCTCTTCTCTTCCCCCTCTTTTTTCTTGATACGTGGCTGCACTGGATACTAACCAGCTCCCTCATATTTGTCATCCTTGAGTGTACACCGTTAGATTCTTGTATATATATTAATCAAAGTCAAAAGCTCCCTTCAAACTCCCTAACAGTAGAAGTTGGTTTCATCGCTAGTCTCTTCTGTTCAGATCGTCGGTTCGAATCCGCTACAATCCAATCTGCGGGTAGCCCCGGAAAGGATCCTGTAGCTCTAGTATCTGCGGGTAGCCTCGAGTGCGAAAGCTGCTTTTCATTTTGTCTTTCTTCACTACCCAATAAGTTTCTTTATTATTTTCCAAAGTTGCATGATACGGCTTGCTACAACTCATCCACTCCATCCACTAAACGTAAGGCAAGTCAGCCTAGGCTCTTCTGGTTTCTACAAAAGCCTAGGTTACTTCAAACTCATGATATACCAATCTGCCAGCCTTTAGCCTTCAGTTCTCTTCCAGGACGTCAGTTCACTCTCACTCATAATGCTACGCGATCCAAACAGCGTCCTCCGAGACTGCGTTCGCATACCATTCCGCACTTTCGAAGCCCACGACGACCCGACGCCCTACTAGTAGGGACCTGCAAAGCATTCAAAAGCATTGCGAAGAGTTACAGGCCAACGAATAAATAGCTACTCTCGAATGAAGACACTCGAAACAGAAATCGAAGATCCGGCACTGACTGGGTCTGAAGAAGAGAGGTTAGTCCCCACGACCCGACACAACATCTCCTTTCTGCACCTCGACTTCCGCTCCGACAATTCCAGAATCGAAGTCTAGACACCGACCTGCTCCGTCAAGGGTACATTTACTCTGATATGGTCACGTTGTGAACTCAGAGCAACAACGGTTCACCCATGATTTGACGTCCAGACTCAAGGCTATACCCACATGCCTAACACGCTGGCTTAAGGCGGAACTTGTCACTGATTCGCCAAAGTTCAATCTATCTGAACGCTTGTTTGCGAACGAGGCTTTTTCCAACAAAGCAAAGTGCAAAACCTGGGCATTACACCTCACAGCCCCTCTATACAGAACCGTTGAACGAAGAGCAGCTACGTAACAACGATTTCTTGGTCGATAACGGTGCCTACTTCTGATAAATTTGAGTTTTCCAATCCGATGGCCATTTCGCTTACCCTTCGTCGTCTTCGCTTGTGATTGGAGCCAGGTGGTACAGTTGCCCGAGCCTTTCGCCGGAAGTGGCCTTCTTGTTTCACCAGCCTCATCTTACTACGCTCAACTTTCTCTATCATCCGATTTCAGTCCATCTTGTCATACTGCTCACATACAGCCCTCCAGAATGGCCCCACTCGAACAGCAGCATCTTCAGCCTTTCGCCGGATTTGGCATTTGGTGCTCTCCAGGATTTTCGTCTACCACCTGCAAGATATGAGAAGGCTTGTCGTTGGTGGGCCCCGTGCTGGGTTTGTAAGGATCGCCCCGGGCTGCCTGGACTAATTATAAATCGCGGTTGATTTGTCGGCAACGGCGAACACGCAGCGTAATACATGGAGCGCCGTATCCAGTACTGCATCAGTCTCTGTGTCTACAGCCTGGTATGCCGGTACATCAGGGTAAGCTCCTACCCCCTTCTTTCCCGTCATTTGTGTTCACAGTTTCTTATCAGCCTGAGTCTCAGCCTTATCAGAATCGAATTTCCCACTTGAAATCATCTCTTCCACACACCCTTTGCATCCCAGACGTTCATCGTGAAATCAACACTGTTGGTCTTGGCCTTGTGTTACCTAACGTCCGCCTCCGTCTCGGTAGTTAGCCTCGAGGCTCCACAAATTCCTTCGCGTCATGCGGATCTCAAAGCTGCAAAACGGCATCGTGATCTGTTGGCCCGGGGTGATAGCTTCATATTCAGCCATCAGGTTGAGCTTGTCTACGCCGAACACTATACCGCCGGACCAATCACGTCTTCTCATATCCAGCTCGAGGCTGACCGACCGACACTACTTCTCGAGGACTTCGATCATCACTTCCAAGAGGTCACTTGCCACAAGTCTAGTATGCTAATCGTTATAAATGCCCCAAATCCATACAACAAGTCCAAAGGCACTTTTGAAACCATGGTCGGCGGACTGCTCGTCTCTTCGCATCATTCATGTGGAGATGATGGTGCGCCTACAGTCTACATGTAAGCTCTTGATATCATACAGGACAAATTCTAGGTTAATATTGTAAGGCTCGTGGCCGTCGATTTCGATGATGAAGCTCTTACCTTGATATTCGAGCTCGAAGAAAGCATCATTGAGCTCGAGTTTCACACCGTCACGATCAAGTTCGGCCACACGCATGAACGGTACACGGTACATAAGCACGATCGATTATCCCGACCTCGGGAAGGATACCGCAAGCCACAGTAACGCCCACTCAGGTGGAATTCATTAGCACCTACATACCAACTCCTACAGAGTCCATACTCGTTCAAAGCAGTGACATTGTCGACAAAACCGATCTAAGCTTTGAGAGGATCAATATAACATTCTTTGACAATAGTAGTCTAGCTATCCCCAACCCTACCTAACCAAGTTGTTCGAATTGCACTGCACACGGTGAGATGGTGGCAACCTCAGGAAAGATTCAACTCGATGTTGGCGCCTGGATCCAAGGGCTCGATTATGACATCATCAGTACCGGGTTTGTCAAGGTTGAAATCAACGGCTTCGATATGTCAATCGGTTTGGAGGCAGTCCTATCAGTACCGCTCAAGCAGTCGTACACTTTGTTGGAGATCACACCAGTTCGGTACAGTGTACGTGTTGTACACAGGGCCATAAGCCGGCTGCTAACACACCTGCCAGATACCCAAAATCGGCTCTCTTGGCATTACGATTGCACTGGATGCCTTCACAAACATCAAGGTGATGAACGCCGTTGCAGTTGGTTTTAGCTTCGACATCAAGGTGCGCATCCATCAACTCTCCAAGGTTCAAACTCCTGCTGACGATCGCCTCTATGAAGGTTCCAAACTCCCACGCGCTCCTTAACATTAGCGAAGTTGGGAATTCCACCATCACTGGCATTAGTGAAACAAAAGTCTCCCTTAAACCTATCTCGGCAAATCTCTCCAACGTCGAAGTCTCCATCGACGCCGGCCTGCGTCCCAAAATAACTGCGGGCCTTAAGCTCTTGGGCTTAGGTTTCAACGACGGACCCTACATGTCGCTCCCGACCGTCAACATGACAGTGTGGCAAATGGGTACGGACAAGGTGGGCGCCGATTACAAATCAAGCGGTGCAACGGATAACAAGTTCAAAGACGCGTTCAAGAACCTCACGCATGTGGACTACGGGCTCGGCATTGCGGCAGATCTGGCACTAAACCTGGCGCCATGGCACACTAGTAGGGACCTATGGCAGTCAACGCTGATGAATGCGACGCAATGTCTTGCGTATCAGAGCGCAGGGAAAACTCTAGGCTTAACGGCTGCGACGGGTGTCTTGGAGGAGATGGTCCGGCCAAGTGCTAGTCCAGGGGCGAGGGGAGATAAGAAGGGGTCTGGTGTGGGGATGATGCTCCCTGCAAGTGGCTTGCTTTGGGTGTTTAGTGTAGTGCTCATTCTCATGAATATGTAGTGTGTCAAGACCCAGCGTCAGTCATCATGCCTGGGAAGAAGGGTCGGCAATAGCCAGCAAGCACTTAAAACACGATGAAATATCGGATTAGCAACAACTAAATCATAGAGTAGCAGGTAACAGTAGCGCAAATTCACTCGACAATAGCACACAAGCCATCTACTACCACTCTCTCTCCTATCTTTCTCTGATCTGCAAAGCCAAAAAAATATCACGCAACCCCAGCAAAAAGAACAACTCCACTTTAATAGGTAGCTGCTGAAAACTCCAAGTTTACCAGTAGTAAATTACGAGACGAGGTCTCAAACCAAAGAGCAACCTTTGGGGGGTTTCACGGAATCGAACGTACAACCGTACAACCTTTGCATGGCCAGTGCAACACTATTAGAAGTGAGAGGGAATCGAAGACCGACCTAAGGTATTTCAACTTTTCGGAATTGATGGAGAGATTGAGAATTACTGGGTATATATAAGGCATGCGTATTGGGTTTGTTGTCGTGCTAGAAATGGGTGCGCAGAGTGAAGGGAATGTGTGCAATCCCAGTAGTCGTACGTCACCGGCCTGCCTAAGTGACCTTCTACTTCTATCTAAACTCAAGTACAGTACTGCGCACCTTCACTCAGCTTCACATGCATGCCCTAATCTAACGAGAGCCGGGGAACTCCAGGAATCGCCCTAAACGGCGTAACCCAAAACTTTTACATTGGCCTGGAACTTGACCGTGGAATACCAGGTACCCCACGTGTACTTTTCAAACGCATATAGACTCCCGAAGTCACATTATGCCTGCAGTTCGCAAGCTTGTTGTGCACCGCTCTACTCTACTCACCCACAAACACCGGGAGTCTACTGTCGCCGCAATGGCTTTGGCGTCCATGTGGATACCGGTAGACACAATCTGTATATTTTACGAGGAGGATGGCAAAGATGGAGAAGATGGTAACCTCCAAAAGCAGACAGATATCAAGAAAGAAGAGCAAGAATAGGAGATGGAAAAGGGAATACAAGCAGTTGGTGACGACATCACGCAGGCGCAGCTGTTCAAGAATCTGTTGAAATACATAGATCCGTCCAAGAAAGCAGACGTTGCGGCAACCAAAGCATTGTGGGAAGAGGACGTTGGCCCTCTCACCTAAATTCAACTATTCATAGTACTTCTCCTCCCCTCCTACAATTCGCCTACTGCACCATCGCGATACTACACTTAATCGCAAACACCGCAAGCTTGCCATGGCCGCTGAAGACTGTGACATACGCTGCGTATGGAGTAGTGAAGTGGAGACCGTTGTTGCCAGTAGTTCCCGCAAAGCATATTAGTCGTGTTCGCTGCTGCTGACTTCGCGGGACAGCGGCTTGCAGTGTGTGCGCTGATACGTTTGAACCATGATCTTCGGGCAGTTTTTCTGGACTAATGGCCAAGGTCGTTTCGAGATGCTTGAGGTAGACTTTGGCTTCCTGATCGTGACTGCTATGCTCGACATCATGCACCTGTGCAGCGTATAGAGGCGCTTACTGTCTTGTCTTTCTTGACTGATGTTAAAACACATTAGCGACTTGTTCATTCGTCGCCGCTTGCGTAGTCCGAGAAATCTTCCTCTTCCATCACCATGCAACAGATACCGCAAAAGCTCATGCCGGCGCCTTCCAAGGTCAAGGACGTAATTTGAGCTGCCAGAGCCGATGCAGTCGGTCGCGATTTCGGGGTTACAGGAAGCATAAGCTCCGTCCAGTCCAGAATTATGTTATCTGTCCATTGGCCGAGTGTTGCCAGGTGAGCAAATAGTTCTGGTAAATCAGCGATATTGAGACGAACGAACGCTTGTTCAGACCCACGTTGCTTGAGAAAATTATCTATGTATTGGATATTTTCCCCTTTCAGTGTCACAATCATCTCTAGAAAGACGACCCCCAGACACCAAACGTCGGACATGGTGTTACGAAGCTCATGGTTTGCGACTTCTGGAGCACAGTACCTGGGCGTCATACCGTTGACCATGGACATTGTTGTGCTGCCGCTAGCATCAGTAAAGTCGAAGGATAGACCAAAATCCGCGAAGAGGACTTTCCCATTGCTCACGAGGATATTGCTGGGCTTGATGTCCTTATGACGAACATTATGCGTGTGTAGGAACTCCAATGCAGTTTCAAGGCAGCCAAAGAAGGTGCGGAGCTCGGGGTAACTCGCCGGTGAGGCCCTCGCCAGATACGCAGCGAGATCTTCATCGGCTATTGGTGACATGATGAGTCCGATGTACTTCGCATCAGTATAGCTGCCAACAAACTCCACAACATGCCGATGCTTGATACGCTTGAGAATCTCTATCTCGGCGATAAATTGCTTAACGTCCTCCTTCTTTCGGCCGCGAAATGCTGCACTCTGGAGAACTCGCTTTCTCGCGTACTCCTTGAAGCTGATCAAGCTGAGCACTCTGTCGACCTGTCCATATCCACCGCTCCCCAGCACGCCTTTCATCTCAAATGGTAAAGTCTCGCCCTTTTTGAAATAGCAATGTTGCCCCTTTTCGCCCTTCTCGAGATCCATTGACTGGGTCATAACAAGACTTTGGGTCGCTACGAACGCGGCTCGGATACTCGGACGGAGAACATCGGGGAGGTTTCGTTCTGTGACCGGAAACCAGTAGTCGGAAAACCCAACGTCAATACAGGTATCAAGAAGATCGAGCTGGCCTATGAGTCGAAGGACGACGTAGGTGCGCGGGACTTTGCTCCATCTCGGAGTCTGATGCCTCAGAATGGCGGAAATTTCTTGGATTTCTGTATCCGTGAAGATAATTCTTGTCGCTTCTCCTGTTATTAAGTAAGTGTTCAGCAAGCTTGCTAGTGTGAGCGCTGTGTGTGTGTCCACTGACACGGAACTTTTCGTTGACATGGATCGTACGCCGCTTTGAGGAGAGGTGAACACGGCGAGCCTTGCTGATGTATCAAAGATAGCCATGCCACTAGTACTGCCACGGCCAATGGTGTGATCAAGCCGTTTTTGGATACCGGGAGAGTGATCTATACCAAAGTCTAGAGAACTTTGTAAATATAAGTCATCTGAACGTGAAGGTTGATGCTTCTCGAGGAAAGAACTTCGAATCTGTCGTGACCTGTTGTTGATGCCATTCTCATCGAATCTTTGACTATCTCTTTCCCTAAGCGGTGGAGAATGATTCGGAGGTGGGGAATGGTTATAATTATTTTGCATGTGTAGCAAAGAAGTAGGAGATTTGGTCCCGTTAGATTCATGCACCGGATCTGTACGCAAGTTGTCCCGATATTGCTTATTTTCAGGTGGAGGTGGAGATGATGGAGGGCAGCTATAGCTGACTTGCCTATGTACTAGAGTTGCAGAGGAATCGGTTGGATTTGGAGCGTCTATCGGAGCTGTCTGGAGGTTGTGCTGAGGTTGCGTATTTGTAGCTGGGGTTGAGGGACGTAGGAGCTGGTTCCCATCGAATGGAGTGAGCAGTGGAAAAGGGGTGACCGAAGCTGGCTCAGAACTCAAGACTGAGGAAGGTAGAGGAGAAGGCCAATTGCTGCTACTTTCCATGTTCGACTTCAGACCTTTAGCTTCCACCATGGCCTTTTGGATGGCAACGACCCAACGGTCACGCGTGGACGAATCGGCCGCTATGAACCAATGGTAAGTTTGTAGGATCCGGAATCGAAGGATATCTGGCCCTACTTTTGACATGTCAGATGCATAAGCTAAGGGGAGTATGCCTTCTGGATGTGATGTCTTGGCCACGCTCCCTGCAAAACGCAGTAGTCCCTTTCCAGTCCGGCTAGCCCATGCAATGACATGATCCGAAATAGGATGCTTCTCATTGTGGCAGTATTTCCGCAAGCTCGAGCTTGTGATTGGTGAGTCACTGAACCAGAAGAATTTTTTCACATATGAAGGACGGGAGAGTGTGTTGTCCGTTACGTTGTAATCCAAAACCCCATGAGGGAATGAAGCGGACTGCAAATCCTCTATTTTCGATAGAGGCTTCTTTTGCAGAGCGGCTGATAGTGAAGCGACATGTCCGTAACGATCATCAAGTTCATCGCCATCTTGGGCCCAAATGCTGTTCAAAGATTCGTGACTGCCTGAACGTTGTGCTCGTTCTCGCACAGCGCCAAGTCGCCCACCTGCTGAAATCAACTCTCCGAGTGTCGCAGCTTTATACTGCACTACAGCACCATGTATCAGTTCAGAATTTCCAAATTTCATGGGACAACATACCAGCCTCATCAATGTCACGGCTATGATCGTGATGATAACGGTACTGCAATCTTGAGAACATCACACGTTGGTTTTCTGCCCACTTGACAACTCCCTCGGAACCTTTGCGAAGGCAGAAAAGAGATATATCGAGTGCGTGTAAAACTCGTCGTGCATAGTCACCCAATAACTCTTTTTGTAAGGCATCCACGACTTGTCGACACTTCTTGCGATCTATGGTTGTGAGATGTGCAATCTCTTCCATGTCCTGGCCAGTCGGCCCCTCGTCGATTGCTTAGACCATTAGACGATGTCGCTGCTCCAGGAGTCATCGATTGTACACATACCTTTGCTGACTTTGATTTGCACCGAGCGATCTTTCGTAAAGTATTTCATCGCAAGTTTCTCCATCTCGAATGTTGGTATCAAATCAAATGCCCAATGTTTAGAATTCGTCGTGCCTCTCCGCAATGTTACACACCGTGTCAAGTGGACAATTGCGCGAAACGAGTTGTCCGTAAGTACAGGGCACTCATACAAACCGCACCCAAAAACGAGGTTACGCGCTGTCTGTATAGACTGGATGAGCTTGGCCTGCGGCGTCAAGCACTAACAATGAGGGATCGCTTTCGTTTCGATTCCGCGGTAAACAAGCAGCCTACTATGGTATCCGGCATAAGTAGTGTCGGTGGGTCTTCGGAGACCAGGGGTTTGGGGCTAAAGTAATATAATATGGTGCTAAACCTAGTTTGGTCTATTAATACATGAAAACTTCAGTACTTTGTGTGACCTCACTCAGCATCAATCACTGCCTGGCAGCGAGCTGGCATACTCTCAATAAGCTCTCTTAAAAAATCAAGAGAAATTGGATCCCATGCTTCCTGTACAATTCCTCGAAGCTGCTCATACGTATACTGCCTTCCCCCCGGTAGATCTGGGTAATTTATCTCGATATAATCCTTCATCTTGTTCCATACTGCCTCAATTGGGTTCAGATCTGGTGAGAAGACTGGCCAAAAGATTGGATGTATTCCTCTCTCTCAAAGCTCCTCTATTGTGTAGGCTGCTGAATGCCCAGGAGCCCCATCCTGCATGAATTTTAGATGAGGATTTAGACGTAGCCAGCCTTCAATAAGAGGAACAATCCTCTCACAGTAGCTCTCCTTATTAATACTCCTCCACTCCTTCTCCCAGAACAGACAAGGTCCCTTTGATGTACCAGAGAAGCACGCCCAGAACATCCATCCTCTCCTCCTTTGTATCTTCTCCACTACACATGTATCGTCTAGCTCCTCTCCAGCCATTCGTGTCACCCAGACCCTTTTGTGCCTCCCTCCTGTGACCCAAGTCTCATCACTCCATAAGATACCACACCACTGCTCAAAGGTCCAGGAAACATAAGCTTCTGCCCACTCGCACCGTATCTGTTTATTAGCCTCAGTAAGAGGAGGTTTAGCTCGAGCTATACGGCGTGTATACCCTCTGCTTCGAAGAGCATGTCGTATCACATACTCGCCAACATGCCAGTGGGCAAAGGGGCCTGTGGCTAGCCGTAGGAAGCTCATCTGTCGGGTTAATCGCGACTGCCGTACGTAGGCTACAAGCTCGTCAACCTGAGCATCGCTTAGATGTCGAGGGCGGCCTGTTCGTTTTCTTGGCGTGAGGCGTTCAGCGTCAAGGGCGTAGCGAACCTGTTGCTCTGAGATGTGGAGCAGGTCTGCGATAAATTTCTGCGTATGACCAGCAAGGCTAAGAGTCTGTACCTGCAGGCGCTCATCACAAGAGAGGTATCGGTGGCGTGGTGTCGATGGATGTTGTGGTGACAGCAGTGGGGATAAAGAGGCCATGATTGAGGGCAATGATCAGGAAGACGTGTTACTGAGGCCAGGACAAAAGAATACAGTATTTAATACCAAAGTACGGAGGTTTTGGTATAATATAGCCGAATAGAAGGTTCTAGCAGACTCTAATTTACCGGAGAAAACCCCTGTCATGCGCAGACCACCGACACTACTTATGCCGGATACCATAGTAGAATGTGGATCGTAGTGTACAACGCGTTCGGACAAATGAAAAAGCGACGATACCGCGTAGAAACGATGGAAAGGATGGTGCGACGTAGGTTGTCGAAGGCTGAAGTGGGGCTTGGGTCTGAGATAAGTCAGCCGTGCGCCACTGACACCAAGAGTTGCAACAATTCGTGTCCCAGCCTTACCAGAACCCGTCTATCCTCAAAACTCTATTGTAAGTCAAATATAATGTTAAAAGTGTCGTGAGTCCAACCAGGCCTTCTTATTAAAATCTGGGTAGTAGGACACGAGTTCTTGTAACACCTCTAGGGCTAGCGCTGGAATAGAGGTTCAGCCCTGAACCTCCTCCAGTTTCATTGCACCTGCGACCAATAGTCAGGATTAAGGTGTTGCGGTAGGTGAATGGAAAATAAGAAGAACAGGACTGCAAGTGCTAGAAATTTAAGAAAGAGAAAATTGACCTAGATGGATCTCTCTAGGAGTTTGGTCAATGTGGAGTCTTAGCACTATTTATTTCTCATGTGTTAGAATGGTGTCCTGTTGATTCTTTGGTCAAGATCGCACAGCTCATTTACTACTACCGTTAAAAGATAGGAAGCTGGGTTTTGTGTGCTTAATGGTGGTGGAAAGGTGTAGAGTTTATGCATTTAGATATAGCAATCGCACCGTATCTGCTCCTCTGGAACGTGCGTGAACGCGCAAGACGTTCACAGCGCCGCCCACTCAATGGAGAACGCCCTGGTCTCTCTCCCCTTCTCCTTGCTTGGCTCGTCAAAGAACAAGCCCGCGCCTTGACTTGCCGCCTTATTCCTCTTCACAGCTTCCACATCTTCACCTCCAACCATGTACGCCTTCTTTGTACCCGTTGCCAATCGTCCACCGCCAACCACGTCTAACAAGTCGAATTCATCATCCCAGCCTAGACCGGTGGCAGCGAAGTGACTGTGGTATCGCAGTGGGTCTCCGGGATAGGAATTGTAGTGGCAGCCGAAGCGGAGACCAGGCATGTGGTAGTAGCCGAGTGAGTGGAGGTAGCGGAAGAGAGGGTAGGACTTGGGCACGACGGGAAGTCCAGCTTCAGGGTCTTGAGGTGGATTCGGAAGGGGAGGGTAGGAAGTAGTAGGGGTGACGAAATGTTTTTGGGTTGTTGTGCCTTTTGATGCGGAGTTGACAACGACAGACAGAGCAGGCGAAGGAGGTGCCGACTCAAAGAGCGAGGCTTCAGAGGCGCCGATTTCTGACCATGCAGTATCCGAAAAGCTTGAGCCCTTCATGATAAAGCCCAAGCTAGACTCGGTAGAGCTTGGACTATCGTCGCGAATAGTGCTCTCCGACGCCGGGCTGTCCGCGACACTACCCTCGCTCTTCTCCAGCACCTCTCGTCGAAGACCCTTCTCCTTCAACGCCTTGTCCTTCCGCCTCTCCTTCAGCTCCCCAGTGCTTTTCGTTAATTCTTCGCCTCGGCGGTCCATTTCTTGCAACCACTCCAACCTTTCCTCTCTGCTCATCTCCTCGAACGCCTTCCTATGAACTTCTTCATCGTCGACAATGTATGCGGCGCCTCTCTCTACCAGTACCCGTGCCTCTTCAGGCATGACTTCCAGTGGGATACCAAGGAAGATGTTCTGTTGGCTGAGATTGGGGATAGTACCGACCAGCATGCCACAGATATTGTGGTTGCGCCGGCAGTGGCTGATGATGTCGATGGAGAAGAGGAGGTACCGATCTGCGACCCGAGAGATCGGGAAGGGTTCTTCGACTGATGTTGGGGCCGCTGAGGGCGCCATCTCGAAAAACTGATTGCACGAAGCTTGTTAGCGATGTGCTGCTGCGCGCCAATGTGGTGTAGTAAGCTTGCAGGTGGGAGTCGAAATCATAGTGTGAATACAAATAGTTGAGTCATCAGGATCCCCTCTTTGGGGGAGTCAGTGGATTGACAGATTATTTTATTAATCATGTAACAATGTAGGGCAGTAAATAAAAGGTAGTGCGAGCTTACCTTCACTTGTGTGGTTTCATGGTGGAGGTCGTGAGAGGAAAGGTGAAGCTAAGGTCGAGCTCGAAGTTTTTGTAGTGCTGGCTTAGTCACCGATTGCCGATAACTCCCCGCAAGCAACGCGACTCGGAACTCGCACTGAGCCGCAACGACACAAGTCAACATGGCGACAAATCGAGCCTCAGCGGCCAATGGTACGCATAGCCGCCCAGAGAAGTCCTATTATGAGCAACAGCGCGAAATACTGGTTACTGAGATTGCTCAAGTATGTTCAACTGCTTGTGCTTCAGGCTAATGCTAACCATCTCATAGTCCCTCGAACTAGTCCTCCAAAACATCAACAAGCTAAACCGCTCAATCGAAGAAGTCACACAAGTCGGCAACGAATTCGCGCCCGTCGAGTCGCTGTGGAGTCACTTCGAAAACGTCATGGCCAAGGATCCGAACGAATCACACGAGGGCACGCAGGAGGGTGCGACTGAGCACGAGGGCGAGGAGACGGAAGTCGGAGAGGAGCAGCGGAAATAGATTGAGGCGCTTGTGAAGAGGCTGCGGGACAGCGTTTTGGCGCATTGAGCATTATGATACCCTGACAGATCGGAAGATGAAAACACGACACACAACACATTCAAGACAGCGGCAGTGTTCAGAAATATGCTTAATTTACTTCCGACGCGCAGGATCCTTGGGAACGACCCACCATACGCGGACACTAAATACCGAATACAGATACAAGAGAAAAGGAAATGCAGTGGGCTTCTTCTGACGAAGCCTCTGTTTGTATTGCGCGTCCTTCAGCAAAGCCCGAGAAACGCCGCCGAACCATGTACGTGTAGAAGCCGTGTGATGCGTAGTAGCAAGAAGAGCAAGTCGAGGCATCTTGTTGAAGAAGGTGGAGATGGGATGAGCCGTATATGGGTCATTAAGCATCTAGATCGTGTCGTCCAGCGTCGTAATCTCGATATCGCCGCATCCTTGGAGAAGGGAACTGAGAACATTGCTGGTATATCATAGCACCTTGCAGCCACTTCGCTTCTTCTTCTTGCCGCCTGCTATGGCGAGTGCCTCGTCTTTGCCACGATGTGTTGGTTGGGTAGACCTTTGCTCTGGTGTCTTGTACTCATCGCCAACGGCCATGGTGACGGCCAAGTCGAAGATCTCCTCCACACCGTCCTGCTCTTTACTACTGCACTCCATGTACAGGGCGCCCATCTTCTTAGCGACTGCGCGGCCCTGCTCGGGTGTGACCGGTGTCAGACCTTGCGTCTTGAGCAGCTCGATGCAGTTCTTCTTGTTGCGCAGATCCGACTTGAGTCCGAGGAGCATGAGAGGCGTTGTCGGGCAGAAGTGGAGGACTTCAGGATACCACTTGATGTTGTTAGTGGTTGATGTGCAGGATCCGAGGATGTGAGCTTACCTTGTCCATGACGTTCTCCAATGAGTTGGGGCAATCAATGGCGAAGCAGACGAAGATGATGTCGGTCTCGGGGTAGGAGAGCGGTCGTAGCCTGTCGTACTCCTCCTGCCCGGCGGTGTCCCAGAGCGCAAGCTCCACCATTTTGCCCGTCGGTGGATGGGGGGTGTGGGTGATGTAGTTTTCGAACACTGTTGGGACATATTTCTGGTTCACGTCAGCTTTGCCTCTCGACCTAAAATTATGTATCGCGCACCTCTGGGAAGTTGCCTGAGCTGTAGCTGATCAACAGACATGTCTTTCCGCACCCGCCGTCGCCGACAACCACCAGCTTCTTCGAGTACGAGGGCGGCTCGGTGATGTTGGTGTCACGTGTGTTGGTGGTGTCGTATGAGCTCACGGTGCCATTGCTGTTGCGCTCGCTGGGCGTTCGCACGGGCTTGCGGACGGGTGTGATTGACGAGAACGGGGCCTTTGTGCTCTGCTTGCGACGCAGGTAGTCGTAGTTTTGCGAAGGCGCGGTCGACATATTGAGGGATGTGAAGTGAGGTGCCCGCTTCTTCGGGTGGGTGAAGGAGGATGGTGGTATCAATATGGGCAGCGGACTTGGATGGGTGCTGGGACTCGGGTGTCAAGTGTCAAGTGAGCGAGCTTATGAGGCTTGGTATTGATGTTTGGCTTTGCTGACCCAGCAACGAAGTGCAGGCAGCCGCTCGGCTCTAGCGCGGAACCCAAGCGCCGATAGCCTTCCCCATGCACGACGCACGCACCGCCGCACATTACGTCGCCCATCACGGACAATGCGCTCACCCTCACGTCGGTCATGAGAGATTCCGCTGCCTCGAGCCCCTTCTTCCACCCCTGCGACCATGTGTCCCCAGCATAATGCCCCCGCGAGCGAGGTGCCCGCCAGCAAGGGCCCAATGCAGCCGCTGAGGGAGCCGAGGCTCGATGCGGGCAACAAGCATCACGACCACTGTGTGTGCCCACCGTCTGAAGTCGCAAGAGACGGGACGCTAATGCGCGCAATGCCCTAAACAGACGCCCGGAGACTTCCAAGCTGGCGGAATGCGCTGCGAAACCGACTCATCCCTATAGTCCGCTGGGAGACACCATGGCTCGCGTACATGCAGGACACGTTGCGGTCGCCGGCACTTGATGCGTACTTTGCCTACACCGCCAACCTAGGGACACATACCTTCTTCATGATCTTCCTGCCGATCCAGTTCTGGTGTGGTTATACAAGTGTGGGCCGAGCGTATGTCCGCGAGTGGGGATTGACATGGCGAGACATCTGACATGTGTAGGACCGTCTTCATGCTGGCGGCTGGTGTCTACCTCACTGGCTTTCTGAAAGACCTGGTGTGTCTGCCAAGGCCATTGTCTCCTCCACTTGCACGCATTTCCATGTCCGGTTCTGCTGCGCTCGAATATGGCTTCCCCTCCTCGCACTCAGCAAATGCCGTGTCGGTAGCGTTCTATGCCATTTACACCATACGACAGTCGCCAGAGGCCTACCACCCCTATGTTTATATTGGGTCGCAAGCCCTCTTCTACTTCTACGCGCTCTCAATCATTTTCGGTCGACTATATTGTGGCATGCACGGGTTCCTTGATGTTCTTGTTGGAAGCACGATCGGAGCCATGATCACGGCATTCTATTTGGCGTATATCGATTGGCTAGAGTCCTGGATATTCAGCGGCACCTACACTGACATATTCGTTGCCACACTCGTCGCCTGCATCATGATCCGTATCAACCCCGAGCCCGCCGACGACTGCCCATGCTTCGATGACAGCGTTTCGTTCCTGGGTGTGGTAATAGGCATCAACCTGGGAGCATGGCACTATGCACAGACTGGTCTCGCTCTGGACACTCCGATACCGTCAACAGTGCCTTTCGATTTGGGGGAAATTGGGCTGCTGAAGACAACCATTAGGATCGTCCTCGGTGTCGTTATGATCTTCATGTGGAGGGCAACCGCAAAGCCTGCACTGCTCAAGATGCTACCGCCCTTCTTCCGCCTGCTGGAACAGGCGCGCCTCAACCTACCACGAGCCTTCTTCCTCAACGCTTCCAAATATACTTCCGTTCCTACTCTCCATGGCGATGACAACCTTATCCCATCCGCGTCAGAATTGCCGCACAAGATCATGAACCTCGCACATCCACGCAAACGATCAGTCTCCGTGGGACCACAATCCGCTGCAGATGCATACGAAACACTAGCATATCGCAACAGACGGCGGCGAGAAAGCGTTAGCTCACTTGATGGGGCTATTGCGGAGGATGACAGTTGGACTCCTAGCTCACGCCCACACGCGAAACCACAGACGCCAGCATTGGAGAAGGCAGAGCCGGATCTGCTCGGTGCAGGTCTCTTACCCACACCCATGCAGTCTCGAATCCATTCTTACGAGCACATGATGGGCACGGGACCGGTCTACCCGTCCGAGAAGAATGCTACGACACCACCGGACAGTGATACAGGCGAGGGTGGCGACACGCTCCAGTTCACCCAAACACTCACGGATGAAGAGAACGAGACGGAGAAACGAGAGATCTTTATGAAGCTTATGAAGCCACGTGTACGCTACGACGTCGAAGTCGTCACGAAGCTGATTGTGTATACTGGTATGTCTCGCACAAATGAGCTGAAATCTGGGCGCTAACCTAACCACAGGTATTGCTTGGTTAGCAGTCGAAGGCAATCCTCTTCTATTCGAGCTTGTGGGTCTGGGCATGCCAGGGCAAGCGTAGCTGTCCATATTATTTCCTATCTCAATACATACTGCATGATAGGCTACCCTTGATGGGCGGTCATAATGTAAACATTTTCATGACGTTGACGGCTACTCGAAGCTGACGTCCGGAGATCCTTGAACGTGTAGGTCGAATACACAATGCACCACGCCCGGTGCGTACATCTTTACTCTCTCCACATGCTCCACTTCCACCTTCCACTTAGCTCTCCCGTCATGTTCGTCGAGATACTCCTGACACACCCTCTCCACCTCATCCTTCCTCTCCTCAATCTCCCCTACGCCAACGTTCTCATGCACACGCACGAATCCGCCTTCCTCCGCATCCACCAACTTCACCGCATCGCGCCACGTAGCTCGCGCATCAGGCAAGAGCCCGAGATTGACATGCCGGATCGGCAGTATGGTGGTGCGGAGCCGAGAAAACATGTCCAGCGCGTGTTCGTTGCTCATCTGAAAGATCAGAAAATCCACATCCACATCTTCCTCCCCAAATTTCCCTCCCCACCCAACGGGCACATCTTCCTCCTTCATAATCTTGCAACTCCACCCATTCATCTCCGCACCTCTCCGCAAGCCCTCAACACTCCAAGGATTCAACTCGAAACACAGCACTTTCCCCACGCCGGCTTTCTTGTAACTGAATGCGAAATATCCAATGCCGGCGTACATATCCACAGCGCTGGAGTCGCGTGTGATGCCGGGAAGGTGGAAGATGCGCGTCTTCTCACGAATGTTGCCGCGGGAAAACATGGTATACAGCGGAGCCCAAGTCTGGCGGATTCCATTCTGCGTCGCGCTGACCCAGAGTGCGGCGTCGAAATCTTTTCTCGTGGGGTTGGATATGGTAAGGGGCGTTGGTAAGGGGCCGAATGAACCGAGGAGGGGTGAAATGTTGATTGGGCTGCGGAGAACGTTCTCGGTGGCGTTGGTGACGGTCTGGAGGGGGATGGGCGAGTTGATGGCGATATGTGTTGTGCTTGTTGCGTGAGCTATGTGCTTCCATATTGATTGGAGGTGTGGATGGGTGGGTGGGTAGGTTGCGAGGAGGGTTGGCCATGGTGGAGAGGCGAAGGCGTTGTGTGGGAGGAGGAGCATCGGTTTGTAGATTGAGTAGCCTTCGGGGAAGGAGTCGATGAGGTCTTCAGTGGTAAAACTTAGGCTTGTGAGGATGTCGTTTGCAAAGCTGTCCAGGGCATCTTGAAGAGCTCGGTGAAGCGGATTCTTGTGCATTTGTGGGGTTGTAGTAGGTGATGGTGTGTCATATGAGATTGTAACGTCCTCATGCAACGATGCAAGTCCCAATTCGTTAAGTATTTTGGTTTTCGTCGACAAGATGTCTTGGTTGGGCGGTGTCGAATGTCCACTAGATGGACATGGGATCGTTGTTGCAAGTCGCATGCGTTGACCTTTTTTCAACCCGGTCAACATGATATCAAAAGACTGTGATCTAAGAGACGTATCACAGTCGTCTTCGCCTGCGCTACTTAAATCCATGGTTATCCTCTTAGTTCTGTCGAGTTTGCCAAAAAGTTCCAGAGCCGTCTTCACCGCCTTGACATGGCGTTGCGGAACCACCAAAACGGCCCTGCGGTGGGACATATCCATCTTTTGATGTGTGTCATTCGTTATGTCTTCCTTCATGGCGGCTCCTTTTGGTGCAGGTGCTGGAAGTACAAAGTGAGCGGGCTAAGTTTGGAGTACATAGTGGGGTAATTACAGCTAGATAAGACACAAGTAAGCTTGACGACTAACGATGGGTATCACGAAGGGAAACACGTTTGTGATAGAGTCATATACACAATCCCCGTAGACGAGGGATGTCATGGCAGGAGCTATCTAGACATCGGGGGTCCATTCACTGCCCCGCCCCCACCAGTTCTCCTGCGGAGCTTATAGTATGACGAAGTAAGCTTACTGCTGCAGCTCCAATGCTAACTCCTCCCACAACAAACGTCTTCTCTAGAGCCACGCCACACCTCAACCACAATGCCTCTCTCAAACCTCACCCTCGTAAACGAATGCGACAGATTTCCGTACCCCGAATCCGACCCCACAGCCTACCTCTCCCGCGTCAACACCTACTACCAACTGCGTGTCGCCGACCACGACTATGCACTCGGCTACATGCTCCCCTCCGTCGCCGAAGTGTTCCGCGGCATACCGAGCTGGCACCTGGACGACGATGAAGGCACTCTTACACTGACAGCCGGCTCAACTGCAGCCGAGCGCTCGAAGGCAGTGGGGAATACGTTACTAGCGATGCGAGAAACCGGGCACTTCAAGGTCCTCAACAAATGGAGGAACGAGCTGTATGCCGTGTATGGCAAGAACAAAGAACTACTATTCAACATAGAACGAAGCGCGAGTCCGTTACTAGGCGTAGTGACTTACGGCGTCCACCTCACAGCCTACACACGATCGCAAGACACGGGCGAGATCAAGATATGGACACCGAGGCGAGCGCGGACGAAGCAGACATATGGCGGGATGCTGGACAACGCCGTTGCAGGCGGCATCGCATCTGGCGAGTCGCCGTTTGAAAGCCTGGTCAGAGAGTGCAGCGAGGAAGCGTCCTTGGCTGAAGACCTTGTGCGCTCGAAAGCGCGAGCAGCCGGGACGGTGACGTACTACTACATCCGGGACGAGCGTGCGGGTGGGGAGACGAACCTCATGCAGCCGGAGTGCCAGTACATCTACGACTTGGAGCTGCCGGAGGATGTGACACCCAAGCCTGGAGATGACGAGGTCGAGGAGTTCTATCTGTGGAGTGTGGATGAGGTCAAACAGGCCATGGAGAACGGGGAGTTCAAGCCGAACTGCGCGCTGGTTGTCCTGGACTTCCTGGTCAGGCACGGATTCCTGCACAGTGAGAACGAGGAGAACTTTGTGGAGATTGTGAGCCGGCTGCATAGGCGGTTGGAGTTTCCCACGCTGTGATTGCGGGAGTGGGGAAGTATGTTGAAAGTTGAATTGCGATGCCCTCGGAGACTCTTCCTCACATGACAGAGGGACATCTAACGACTCCTTTTGTGGGTATACAGACGCCAAATAGATGAAGACAGATGGTACCAGCTACCACCGTGTATGCTACCATAACGCCACCCATGCTGCTTTTGTTCCTTGTTTTCCTTTGCCCAGCGACCGGCCAGATGCCTACGCTCGCTTGATGAGCATGTAGAAATTGTCAATCTTCAAGCTGCTCAGCTTGTTGTACGGCCCCTCGAGATACAGCAACAGCCCCCCAAAACTGGCATAGCACTTGCTGTGACCGATTAGTCCTCCATGTCCACCCTGGCATGTCAAGCTCTGAAACTCACGCATTCCCGCCGTCGCCGTCCTCAAACTTGTAGTGCCGGCCGTAACACACATAGTCGTACATGTCTGCAAGCGTCGAATATCCCGTCCTACTCACGTTCCTCCAGCTCGTCTCGGCGCCCTCCTTCGCCGCGCCGTCCAGCTCGAGCGTGGTGGCCAGAGCCATGGATATGGACTCGCCGACCTGGCAGTGGAACAGCTCGTGGTTGATGTCGAGCGTCATGGTGAGGGTCGAGTCGCTGGAGGTGCCTGCAATGCGCGAGACGCGGTCGTATCTTTTGTTGTCGATCTCAGTGATGGTGAAGACGGCGTCGAGGAGCTGGACGTCGGCCATGGTGACGGTTTGGGGGGAGGGAAGGAGGGTGCAGGAGCGGTATGCGACGTGCTGGAGAGAAAGGCGTGGTGGGTTGAAAGAAGTTCGAACTGGAGTCCAGAAGTCCAGAAGCGGCCGGAAAATTGTCTTGGCAGAGGGTGGTCGAACCTCCGACGCTTCTCCGCAATCGAGCACCGCATCCCCGACGCTGACCACATACGATAGTAGCTGTGACAGCAACCTCGCCGGTAGTTTTCCATTCTCTCACTTCACCATATGGGGTAACTGGCTGCTCCAGGCCTACTGCGACTGTTGCACCAGCCCGGCTCCTCAGCCTTCCCCACGACACTCGCTCTTCGAACCCCACCCCATTGCATCCCTCCACATGGCCTTCGCCCACTCCGTCAGCCTCTTCGCCCTCCTCGACGCCGACATGGCGCACCCGTCGCCGTCTCTGCAGGACTCGGACAGCAGTCGTGATTGCAGCCCCATGGCCTTTGACCCGCTCAACATGCACAAGCCCAGGGCCACGGCCGGCAACGCCAACAGTCCCTTGCTTAAGCTGCCAGATGACATCTTCAAATGCGTCATGGACTACCTTGACGGTACCGCTGCCTGGACGTTGAAGCGGCTGTGCAAGGGCATGGCGTGCAGTACTACTGTCAACCAACTGCTGTACAAGTACCCCATACAACTGAATGACGTGCGCGACATCAGGCTGGGCGACTGGAAGTACAGAAGCGTAGGCTCCATACGGTGGAACATCTTCAAGGACAGCATCACCGATGCGAACCGAGGCTACGTGCAGAAGCTGGCCATGTCGCACTGGGCGAGCATTGACGACTTCCGCTGGATAGAGAAGAACCTGCCCTCGCTGACGAGTCTGGACCTCTCGGCCATCAAGGACTTTGTGTGGACGCCCGAAGAGACGTGGACGTGGAAGATGCTGGCAGACGCTTGCCCGGGCCTGTTTGGCCGTCTCGAAGAGCTCGAGGCTGCCAACTGGGCCGACTATACGGCACATGCGCGCATCGAGTACAGCTACTCGTACAACGACTATCGCTTCAAGCCGAAGTTCAGGATATCAAGGCGGAGAGATGGCGGGTCCATTGCGAAGATCGTCTTCCCGGTTTGCAAGAAGCTGAAGACCCTTGCGATCAAGGAGCGCTACTCGGGCTTTCAGTATGTCTTGCGCGTTCATTGATCTGAGGAGGCGCTAATCAAGGCGCAGCACCTGGAACGAGTGGGAGGTCCATCAGCGTGTATGCTGTCTGGTAGATGGTATCCAGCGATACTGCTCCAAGAGCATGACGAAGCTGAGGGTGCACGACTACGCTCCCTACCGATCGCTCTTCTCTACCGATGCCACACCATGGTCACAATTGACCGATGTGGAGATTGGCCTATATAGCTGGATGGAGGACCGTCGGGATAGAGACGTCATCGGTCCCATACCATACAGGATAACTCAAGGCCATCATCACCGCGACGAGGAGGAGTCATTCGACGACAAGAGCTTCGATTCGTGCAAGCGCGATCATATGGTACTCGGTAACAACGTTGTCCAAGGCGTCGGCGCTTCGTTCGAAGACCTCCTACAGAGCCTCCAAACCATTTCAAACAAGTATCCGAACATCAACATCAAGCCCATCCGCAATCTTCAGAACATCACACTACACCCATTCCATCTCGTCAATGTCATGCAGCGACGGAATCCCTTCCATCAACTCACTCACCAAACCAATCTCCAAACACCCAACGATCCCGTGTCGAATGAAGAGGTACAGAAGGCGCTTCAATGGTTGGCACAAAAGTGCAATTGGAAGCCCATTCTTGCCTGGGACAGCATGATGTGTGACGTTTTCCCAGCAAATCTCGAACCTATTAGGACCTTCCTTCCGAAGCCCGAGGTTCTCTCCCGTATTAAGACAATGGTTTCAACGCTTCGCAGCCTCAATATACCCATTCGCATCTCCATTGGCGATCGTACCACCACTTGCCCCTCCTCCGGCCTCGACGGTTCCCTCTACTTCGGTGACTTCAAGACGTTTGTTGGCGAAGACGACGCGCGCCGTGAAGTCCTGCTCCCCACACAAGCATCCTTCAACTTGACAGCCATTGCAAACATGGTGGACGAACTCACCATCCAATATCCTGTCGACGTTCCCGGTGTTTCAGGCTGGCTCCGTGCTGGCAAGCGCCCCACGCCCGCCGAAAAGGCCCTCATGGAGCGCGAGATGATTGGCTGGCGAAGATTCTGGATGCGCTATGCCAGCCAGTTCAAGAACCTGAAGAAGTTGACTGCAAACGTACCGAACGACATCTACGAGGACTGGGGCAAGAGCGAGGTGGCCGACCTGCTGGGCGATGAGCGCTGGCAGATGCTCGAAGTGGAAGAGCGGAACGGGGATTATGGATTCTTTGGCAGTTACTTCCCCTTCAGCTCCTCGTCTCTACGCTACATTTCATCGCGTAAGCGCGGCCGTACGAAGTTTGTTCAGCGCGTCTTCTTCCGCCTCGATAACCAGCCATTGGAACTTGGGGAGGTGAACCCGCGCATCACAGAACAGGATCGTGAAGAGGGCGAGATTACGGATGAGCATATCAAAGACATTGAGAGGCCGAAACATCGCTTCTGGCCCGCGAGGGAAGAGGAGAGCAAGGGAAAGCGCAAGAGAGATTCGAATGGTGGGGGTGACCCTAACGATGAGATGGCGATCAAGAGGAAGAAGGTCGAAGAGGCTGGACGCTTGGTGCAACAAGCTACGCTTGAACACTTGGATCGAACGCTGGAACGGCTGGGCGAGTTCTAGACTTCTTTTCCGCAAGGAAATTGCGTCTTGTGAGTACGACACGGGCATACGGTGTTACGGTATTCAACTCGGGAAAGGATTGGCCTCTTTTCGATGTACGACAGAACATGTACTGGCCGTGATAATGAGCATGGCGTTCGATCTTCACGTCCGACATGGAGGTCACATCAATGTTATTAATACAATAGCACATGCATATGTACATCGTTTCTGCAGGTGAAAAACAGTGCACTCCGACGAGGCTTCAAAACTTGTCCACCTCGATGCGCCAGCTTATCCCAGCGCATTCTTGATAATTGCTTCCATAAAGTAACAAATCGGATGTCTCTAATACCCCACTCTCGAGTACCCTTCAGTGCCACATGCACACTCATGTGTTCTCTCCTTCCCCTCCTCCCCAAAGAGACACAAAAACAACAATGGTCTCAGCACACATCGAACAAACGATCCCAATCTCTTCAGAAAATCGGCAGACAAGAAAAGTGAAGCCGCGATAGCAAAAAGGAAGGAAGCCCACAACCCACCCCCCGAAGAGAAGAGGGTGCAGGACGGCCGTTTAGTAATGTTTTTAGGACTTGCTACTTTCCTGAAGATTCTGTTGAGTTATGCTGTATACATACAGGTCGCCATGAGGTGGGGAGAAGAGAGAGTTGGGTATGCCATCATTGTTTTTTTCGAGGGGATTCATCGGAAGGAAGGTGTTGCGTGCTTGCTTCGTATGGAAGCTACCGAGGGGAAGATGGGAAAGAGCGATTCATACTACACTTTCTTGTCACCGTTGCAGGACAGAACCATCATACATTGTACCTTGTCTCTTTACCATGCTTCTTTGCAATTGCAACGCAAGTATACTGTTGAATGGGCTAGCTCTTCTACATGTCTCTGAGATTGGTTGATGTGCTCGCGCTGCCACAGTAGAGAATACACGCCTAGCAAGTAGATGAGTATGAATGAAAGTCGCGCCACGTGATATAGACAAGACAAGGCTAATAGCATCACGATGGTTTCACACATGACCTTCTTTCTTGAACTTCTTTATTCTGTTTTCCGCGGAGACTAGCACTACCAGATATTCCCTCTCCGTTTTCCCTCCATATCAAAATATACTAAAGTAAAGCCGCGCTCAAAGAATCGAAGGCGGACTGATAAACCCGAATACTAAAAAAAGATATGTCTGGTAAAACAAGCGAGCGGACCTTCTTTGCAAATCGCACCACAACGCCGGGGAAACGGGAGTATCAGACTTTGGGCGCAGGGGTATGTTATGTACAGAGAGAGTATGTAACGCTCTACTGCCCGCTTCGCACAAGACTCCGGAACGCCGCGGTGAATGCATTACAATATACAATTAAGAAAAGACTAAACCACCGTTTGCAATAGGAAAGGAGACTGAGACTGGTATCTAGGGGGAAGGAAAGTGCGAATGCTCAAGTACCGGGGCCTGTGGACTTCGAGTGACCGTCTGATTGTTCGTGTCTCGCAAACGGACCAACAGTAAACTCAGGAGTCGTCTCCACGTTTTGGCTAGGGGGACCACGGTACTCGCTTGGGTCAGGCGCAAGGATAGGATCGGTCGACTTGGTGTCAGGGTGCACTTCGATGCCCTCCTGCGCCTCCAAATCCTCTTTCTTCGCGCTTCGGCTGAAGCGGATGGAGTCATTGTCGCCTCCATTGCGGTCGATTGGTGACCAGCCAGCAATGCTACCAGCGACAATACCAGCCATGACGGTGGCAGGGCCAAAAGCAGAGTTGGAGCGGGACCTTCCTCGGCGGCGGCTGTTGGGTGTGGGCGGTGCAGGGGAGCCGTCGTGGTCATTCTGTGGGCCGTTGTTTGGAGTGCCCGGAAGAGATTGGCTTGATCGTGATCGAGTGAAAGCCTCCTTGGGATGCTGCATCTTGAATTTGAGGTTGCTCAGACGTCCACCGCGGACTCGCTTGATGAAAGCAAGTTCGTCGCGAATCTCCAGTAGGCCTTGGTTCCATTGATACTCGTCGTCAGAAACAACGACTTCGGGGTTGCGCTTCCGCTTGAAAAACGCCGGAATGCACTTGCGGACAAGCTCATCTGGAATCAAACGAACGACCACACCGACGGGCAGCGAGAGGAAACCCAAAACTATAGAGTAACCCCATTGCGGGCCGTTAAGTCTGACAACCTTGAATGCGACGCCACCGACAAAAATGATCATAGTCTGACCGCCAATCATGATGCCTAGGATGACGATGAAAAACCAATTGTGAGTAATACCCTCGAAGACGTTGAAGCGGTTATCGAGACGGCGATTGTTCAGAGCGTTGAAGATCTGCATCCAGACGAAGGTATTGAAAACGAGAGCTTTGAGCTCGGCCTTCTCGGCTTCGCTGTGGTACGAGAAGATGGACTCGCCTGCGAAGTAAAGAATAAAGGTAACAACCAATTGGTAGATCGCCTGGCCGATAATCATCTTCCACATTCTCAAAGTGATAAGAGGAGCAGACTTGGGATCTGGCTTGCGATCGAGAAGACTTCGTGTCGGTGGGTCCGTGGCAAGAGCCAAAGCGGCGAAGGTGTCCATGATGAGGTTGACCCACAGCAGTTGGACGGCGGTCAGAACGGATTCCTGCTTATCGCTGGAAACTGCTGACACGAACGTGAGCAAAACAGCCGTAATGTTAACAGTGATTTGGAACTGCAAGAACTTCTTAACGGCGTCGTTCACAGCACGTCCCCAAAGCAAGGCCTTGACAATGGATGCGAAGTTGTCGTCCATCAGGATAATGGCTGAGGCTTCTTTGGCCACCTCTGTACCAGCGATACCCATAGAGAAACCAACATCAGCAGTCTTGAGCGCTGGGGCATCGTTGGTGCCATCACCAGTGACAGCAACAGTCTCACCAAGCTCCTTGAGGCGCTTGACAAGCTTACGCTTGTCCTCGGGGCTGGAACGGGCGAGGACACATAGCTTTGGGATGACGGCGTCCATGTCCCGCTTGGACAGCTTGCGGAAGGTGGGACCCTCCATAACAACGCCTCCAGGGACGAGAATGCCACAGTCTTCCGCGATGGCCTTAGCAGTGAGCACATTATCACCGGTGACCATGCGAACATAGACACCGGCGTGTTGACAATCCTTGACCGCTTCACGAACGCTTGGTCGCAGAGGATCCTGAATTCCGACCACAGCGAGGAAGGTCATCTTCTGGAACACGTCTTCGAATAGGGCCAAGCTTGAGTCGTCCTCGTTCTTGCGCGCATCTCGTGGGGGCCAGCTTTCAAAGTCGCGGTAGATGAGTCCAATAGTTCGTAAAGACCGGGAAGCGTATGCAGTGATGACATTTTCAAGGGTTTCGCGGTTGTCCTCAGTCATTGGAGCATCAACGAGATCCTTGGCCGCATCTGTGACAATCTTTTCGCACTTGCCGAGGAGAATTTCAGAAGCTCCCTTAACGTAGAGGCGGAAGCGGCCGTCGTTGAGTTTTGCCACTGCTCCAGAGCATTTGATTGCGGAGTCGAAGGGTATGACCTGGACGATGTTGGCGTTGGAGCGTTCCTGTCCCAAGTTGCCCATGCCAAGATGGTCGCGGGCAAAGCTGAGAAGTGCGGTCTCCGTTTTGGAACCGATAAATGGATCAGGACCTCCAGCCTCGCCCTCGAAAGCAGTCGTGTTCTGGATGATTGACTGTTCAAGAACGTCCTTGACCTTTTCGTTGATGGTGTTGACAAATTCCGCGGCAGAAACGTCGGCTGGGCCTTCCACAGGTGACTCGACCATTTTGCCCTTGGCTCCGTCGTCCAAAGATTCAGGGGTATCGGAAGTTTTGAGTTTGTGGTCTCCGAAACGAAGAGCGGTGCCTAGAGATCCAGCGACAACAGTCATCTTGTTTTGAGTGAGGGTACCAGTTTTGTCGGAGCAGATAGTAGTGGCGTTGCCCATCGTTTCGCAAGACCGGAGCAGGCGAACCAGATTGTTGTCCTTGAGCATACGAGTTGTCGCGAAGGCCAAAGCAAGGGTAACAGCTAGAGGTAGACCTTCGGGAACAGCCACGACAATGACAGTAATGGCAACAATGAGAATGTTGAGGAATTGCTGGCCCTTCTGAGCAGGAGGATTGGGGTTTCCCTTGAGGCCGACAAGGAATTCGATGAAGAGAACGACGAATAGCAACAGAGCAGCGGCTCCACCGAGCTTGGCAATGTATGTGGCCAGGGTGTTGAGCTTCGACTGAAGGGGCGTGACTTCACTGTCTTCGCGCAGCGACATCATAGTCTTTCCGTAGCTGGAATGGATACCAGTGGCCGTGACGATGAAAGTACCCACACCCTCGGAAACCTTTGCACCGGATAGAATGAAGGGATCAACCTTCTTGAGGTTATCGTGCCTTTCTATGGCGCGGAAAGCTTCGTCGGCAGCCGTCTTCTTGAGCAAGTCAGACTCACCAGTGGCAGAAGATTCGTCACACTTGATGCCATGGCCGGTGATGAGAATACCATCGACAGGGATCATGTCGCCAGGCTCCAGATTGACAAGATCGCCAACGAAGATGTCGTAGACGGATACCTCGCGCAGTTTACCCGAGCGAATAACCTTGATTGTCCGGTCGTCCTTCTTGGCGTTCAGCTTGACAAACTGGCGCTCCTTCTGCCAATCGTTGGCAGCACCGACTACGACAACGATGAGGATAGCAACAATAATGGCAACACCTTCAATCCACTCGACCTTGGGCTCACCAGGCTCGTGCGCCACGCCAAATGTCTGGTAGAGGCCGAGACCGAGGGAAATGACGGCGGCTGCAGTGAGTAGTAAGAGGACCTTGTCATTATAGGCCATCCAAGCTAGCTGGAAAATGCTTTTCGGCTTTCGCACGGGTAACCGATTGTCGCTGTAAACACGCCTTCGGTCGGCAAAGGCATTTTGTCCAGCTTCGTGCGCAGTGTCTGTGTGGCGAATACCATTCTCCTGGGACGATTTGGCTGGGTTTTGGGTGGCGCTTGGAGTAGTAGCCTCGTCGAACGAGACTGCGCCGTCAAGCGTGGTCTCATCGATGCTCAGACCGGCTTTCCTGTCTGTTCGAAGACCCTTTTCTATGCCGTCTATGCCGCCTAGCGCGTGAAAGGCTCCTAAACTCTTTGGGTTGTAAAGCTTGCCGAGCTGGCCGGGTGAGAAGGCAAACTTGTTGTTCTCGACCTCGAACTCGTGCTCGGTGCCGGGGTCGGGCTTGAGCGCGTCTTTAGCGTCTAATACCTCGGTGGGTCCCATTTCGCCTCTAGGAATATCGCCGTTGTTGGAAGTTACATAGGTGCCGCTAGAGTTGGACTCGCCGTTCTCCGTGGCCGAGTCCATCGAATTTGCGCGTGACTTTGCGCCGGGGACAGCAAGGAAGTTGGAGCCGTTCCAGCCCTGCGCGGGCGACGAGACGTTGTGAGGCGACGTCGGCCTACTTGCGGTGCTCTCAAATGAGTTGGCGCCTCGCAGCTCCTGGGGAGACTGCCGCGGCTGTGTGGGAGAGACATTGTGGTCTGCAGTGGTGGATGCGGCAGTCTTGTTGTCCTGTGTCTCTCCCAGCGGCAGCGACTCGGTCATGTTTGCGTCGTTGGGGTTGACGGCGGAGGTGTCTATTGTTATGGTGGGTGCGCGCTTTCGGCCCTCGGTGGGCACATCGGGCGCGTTGCCGTCAGCCATGGTGTTGCGGCAGCCTGGGGGCCGAGGAGGACTAAGGCTGAGGCGCTAGGCAAGCGATGGATGCGAGGAGGGAAGAATGTTGGTGAGATGGGCGCCTTCCGGTGAAGCTTAGCTACAGGAACTGCATGCGCAGAATGGGGGCCGTCTTTGAATATCGGGTTGGAGGCGAAAGGAGGCTGTGTTATTGTGCTCGCTGGGTCGATACAAAAGTACGGCAGTGACCAACGGAGCAGAACCCTTGTTTGAGATCAAACTAAGCTGGACAAACCACGGTCAGTACACACATTGACTCCTTCTCCGTTCGCAATGCTACGTGGCGCATGCATTCACGGCCAGAGCGAGCAACGTACCGTGGGGCATTGGCTTCTTGGGCGAAGGCAAATTGTTAGCCGATGCCTGGATCAAGCTGAACAATGGATGCGTGTGGGCCTAGGGCAGCGGAGGAGTAGTTGTGCGTGGCTATGCCGGGCGCAGCAGGCTCCTTGTGTATGGGTAGTTGGGTATTAGGTGGTTGCAACACTTGGAAGAGAAAGACACGCTCAGAGAACAAGCTCGCAGGTTTCGGGCCGCAGAGAACAGGAACCACGGCGTGCTTTCAGGGATTTACAGACACGCAACAGAGCCAGGGCGCGGTCGATGCACATCGTCTTGTTGTAGACGCCAAGGTAGGCAGTGCAAAATTAGCCGTTTGCGGCTAGTCACTTTCCACAGCCTGTGCGCCCAATGCCTGCCCGGTAAAAGCCTCGTCGCTCAGGCTGCGTTTCAACATTACTTCGATGCCCTCGCCAAGTCGCATCTGCACCTGCTGCATCACACTTGCAGGCGGTCAGCGAGAAGCGCGTTGCCATGTGTTGTCCTGAGCAACCAAGGCGTGCCACGACAAGGCACGCTGCACCCATGCCACATGAGCTCCTCTCCGACCATTAATTAGATGAGGCCAAGCACACGGCGTCTCAGGGCGTCATATCACAGCAAATTCGCGAGCCGACTCCTGAAAAGCTTGCCCTGGCCGCTTCTCGCCTTTCTTTTCGCCAGCCAAGACGCTTCTCTTCCTACCAACACAACAACAACACAGCATCATACTCCAACTGGTCCCCCTCTGTTGTGAATTTGAACCGTGTCGCGCTTGCGGCTGGCAGCCCTCTTCCAAAGTCCGGCGGCTCTCCACCCAGTACCTGTAGATTTCGAGCGGCATGACCATCGGAGGTACAAAGCAAGACGTCAAGCCAAGCGCAAAAGCTTGGCCCACGGCGACCACATCAAGCCTCTGTCACCGAGGCTGGACTCTTGTCATAAACGCATGCGTCAGAGGCGTGACCATGTCTTTCTGCTCATGTTACGCTCTTACGACGTCGGAGGCAAATCTCCTGTTAACTCGTATAACCAGTTCATAACCGTAGTCTGCACATGATACGGGCTTTGGAGAACTTGGAAGGACTACACGCATGCGGAGCATTGGCGACATGCAGCCAGCCTCAACACAGGAACGAACAACGGGAGGAAGCGCAGAAGTCATCGGTCTGCTTCCTTCAATCACATCAATGCTGCTGCTACATCTGCGTGCGGTTCGTAGGCGCGCATCACCTCAGACTATCCCTTGTGCCCGAGTTTTCAAGCTTCGAGTTGTTGCTTGTCGCCCGGTCGCCACGAGATTGGCCCGCCTTTTCCAGATGACCATTTCTGCAACCTTGGCGGAACAAACCACAGCGCTTGTGAAACACACACATTCCATGGCATCTAACGTTGTATGCAGACATCGCAGACCTCGCGTTTGCATCATCATACAAGGCGCATCGAAAGTTGTAGATATCGACCATGCCTGAGCTTGGAAAAGGGGCACAGAGCTTGGCCCTCCCTTCAATGTATCCGTGCATCGCAAATAAATCAGCTCTCCCTTCGTCTTCATCTCACGAAGGTTGCCTACCCCGCCAAACATCTGTTGTTTATTTCGAGGTCCCCTCGCTGACGTGCAGGTCGTTGCAAAGTGTGGAACGGCGTTTACTAAGCGCCCCGCTCTATGGGTTCGGCCAATGACGCTTCCGCGCTAAAATGAAAGTCACCGTCCTGTGATATCACCAACTACCATTGTTAGCGACACGCAAATCCCGATGCCGCAAGGAGCGCGCCCTTCTGTACTTTGGACATGTGTAGTAACACCACAAGCCCGATTATTCAGACTGATGTTGATGAAGAGGCTGACAAAAGGCGACATCTCCGCCCGTCTGGATGTTTTCGACATGCGCCTTTCTGCCCAAAGGAGAGACACCATGTAAACAGTGAGCACTACAAAGCACGAAGTTTTCCCTTCGTCAAGATTGATACCACCGCTCTCAATACGTCCTAAGATCCACGATTGGGCATAACAAGGGGTTCATCTTTGAGCATATCTCGGCCCCCAATACTCTATCTTTATCACCCGCGCCGAAACGATTGTACCTGCATAATCGGCCCCAACCTCGAAGATCGTCCCGCTTGGTCCAGAAACAGGTCTGCCCTTCTCCGCATCCAAGTTGAGCGGCACATTCTAAATTCAAATACGAAAAACGATCGCTTTCTGCGGCTTGAGTGTGTAGTGATCTTTCTAGGGCAACTATCTTTCTCTTGAACTTGTTTGCTAGGAACCTGTGTCATCAGCACTGGACCACATCAAGTTCAAGATGGCCGACGCAAGCAAGAACGCTGAGCTCTCCATGAACGGATGGACTGCAGTACCGCGCAGCTTCAAGAAGAGCCTAGCAGATGTGAACAAGAATAAGCAGGCCGAGCTGTCCGTTTCTGATGCCAATCCACCTAGCACCGATATCGCACAAAAGGTCCAAGATTTTGCAAAGCAGCAGTTGCCCGAGAAGACATTCAACCATTCGATGCGCGTCTGGTACTACGGTAAGTGTACTAGCTAGATGTCAAGGTATATACGGGCGTTTGCTCGACTACATACATACTCTGCCTAAATGGGACTTCGCTTAATTGGCCCTTAATAGCAATGCTGACAATACCCAGGATCCGCCATCGTACAGGCCCACTTTCCACACCTCTCACCTCTGCTGGAGACATACTACCTGACCTGCCTACTCCATGATCTTGGCACTACAGTGGAAAACACGCATGGCACACACATGTCCTTCGAGTACTATGGCGCATTCAAAGCATTGAACTTCCTCCGCGACAATGGTGCTTCACTTGATCAGGCGGAAGCTGTCAGCGAAGCCATAATCCGCCATGCTGATCTTGGTGAGACGGGCACGCTTACAAGCTTAGGAATGTTGATCCAATTGAGCACCGTGTTTGGTATGTTGCCTTTTTTCGTCCTTCCACTATGATTCCAAAACAATATTTGCACTGCCTGGGAATGCGCGGTCAACCTATGACGCATCATCACCTACATTTCCCATTATCATGGAACCTGCTGCTGGGGGATGTGACTCTGCGTCGATTCTTTCCGGCTTGAGAACAACGTATAGTTCCAAGACGTCGCGTAGTCCTTGGAGGCGGACTTGCATGAAGCTGGATACGGGGCAAGTATGGCGCACCCACTATAGCCAGACAGCCTGCGACGTCACCCCGCGTCCTTCCAAGCTCGTTCGAACCAGGCAATGCATCTCCCGCGGCGACAATGCACGCATTTTGCCATCCCGACCATGGTGTTCGCAGATCCGCCACTTCAATGCTCTAGTACTGCGGGTACCATTCTTCAAGAGGCAAAAGTAGACGCGCCACCCGAACCAGACTCCGCTTCCGAACCCGCTCTCAACTTCCGAAATACGGGACCTACACTGCACACAGCCTCCCATCTCGCCCAACCTTCAATACTTCTCAGCATCATCAATTGCCTCAAGAAAACGTTCTCCGTGCTTGGCCGCCACCACTTCGTAGACGATACCCACCAAGCATCGGAAATCCGCGGTCTTGGCGCCAGGGCTGTGCAGCCGCGCAATCGCGGATCTCCACTAAGAGAAATTGTCGCACAAGCTTCGCTAGCCAATGCAAAGCTTGCAATTGCTTGCCATTCCTGGGCCAGTATATTGGATCCTTGGTGTGGGCACGGGGTCAGGGGCAATGGTCAAGAGATACTCGTGCCTGGAAATCTGCCTGAGGCCGAAGATCAATCGCCGACACGCCATTACGAGGACGAACACATTGATCACCAGAGCTGAGATCCCGATGCATGGGCACTGCTAGCTAGCCTTTCCACTTTCTCACTCTTCGTCTTTCACTACTAGTTAAACAAAACACCGTACTAATCATTTCCAACCACCACAGACAACGTCGGCCTCAATCCACACCTCATCTCCAAAGCCACAATCGAAAACGTCGTTGCTGCCTTCCCTCGCAAGCAATGGACCAATTGCTTCGCTGAAGCCATGGTCCTGGAGTTGGAGCTCAAGCCGTGGTGCCACACGACCGCTAACGAGGGCTTCGTTGAAGCAATCCTGGATAATGACTTAATGGCGCCATTCGATGGATAAGGAGAGCATATATGAGGGTAGGGTACATTGAATTTGGGTAAAGAGAAGAGGGAATTTCATAGTGGTTCATAGATCTGATCACTCAGGCTCGCTATATTCTCTCTTCCGTAATATTTATGCAATTCAGAAATGATCCGCCACACAGTCGTTATCGCAAGCACAATCATACACACAGACTCACTCACTTCAAATGTGCTCGTAAAATGTTTTCGCGTTCCACGATACTCTACTAGCAATCCTGGTAACTTGCACAACTCCTTCATGCGAACATACCCTGTAACAACCCCGGCCATCACACCCTATCGCTTCACATGTTAACAAGCACCCCGAAACCGAAACGTCGGTAAGTTCGATGCCGAATCTGTCTCGGCACATCTGCCGTGGGAATGAAACATTCATCGTCAGAATCCGCCTTGCGACAAGAAAAATTATGCATTAAGTTAGGATTTTGTGTACCGTCTCAGATAGTTCAGCAAGACTGACTTGGTGATAGTTTTACACTATGAGTGCAAGCAAGTACCTAGGCAACGTTGTACAAGTTTCGCGACTCAGCGTACTGTTGACAATCGCTCACAGCGATGTACGGGTATCGTCGAGAAACGCTTCAAAATAGAGACTGCGCTGAATTCTCAAGCATGAATAAATGCTATACATACAATATATTGTCCAAAAAGGAAACGACCGCGCTATGAACACTTTTCCTCTACCTTCCTCACATATACACTTTACATCACACACCAATTGCACCGCACCCCACAGCGCATCCTCGTGCCATGCTCTTCCTCTATTGTACGCACTTACAATCTGTTCCCGCATATGCCGTGCACTTTCAACAATATCACACATTTGCACAGCCTCCCCGCGCCCTTCCGCGCCGCCTACACCATACTCAGGTCCCATTCGCCACCCCTGCTCCCTCACCTTCCTCACCTTCCGGGTCAGCCTTTTTCTTCTTCAGATGCGGAAGCTCGATTGCGAAGACCAAAATGTTCACAATGACGAACATGGCGATTGCTGAGATGAATACTATGCGTAGGCTGCGCGAGTATGCATCGATGACTGTGAAGTTGAGTTAGTTTGAGGCTGAGTTGGGTAATGGGTATGTGATCACGCGTGGGGCAGTGGGATTCGATAATGCAGGTACAAAGTAAGACTGGCGTACCTTGGCTTTGATGCTTAGCATCGAGGTCGATAATGCTGCGGACTGATTTGCGGACACGCTCGATAATCTGGGGTGCGAATTAGCGCCGGAAGGCAGATTGCGAGGCAGGTTTTGACGTGGAAGTTGTGCGACGTGTTGAAAGTAAGCACGACAGTTGGGCGACGACGTCGGAACGAAGCGATTGAGATAACGCGCAGCAATAGTGAATGCGCCTTCACTCGAAGCTGCGAGATATGTAGTCGCTGAGACGAGGTCGATTAAGTAATAGGACGAACGTAAGGGGGTGTTCGGCGTCCGAGGCTGAGCATAACACATACCTCATTTCTCTTGTGACCGGTCACAAGCTGCTCCAGGTAGGCGGTCAATGCGTTTTGCAATATCAAACTGCTGACGCTAACGCCCATGACAATGCCCAAGCTCCGCCACAGAATGAGCGTACTTGTCATGACGGCCTGATCCTCCTGCGAGCTCGTGGCAAGCACGGCGAGGCTCGTTGCCGGGAAACTCAAGCCCTGTCCAATACTCGAAGGCACCAGAAAGATTGTCGCAAGCCATGATGGTATGTTGTCCCACATACTCGACAAGCAGGTTGCACCGATAAGCATGCTCAGTGACCCAGTCACAATGAGCCATTTCATGCGTCCTGTGGCAGTCATAATGAAGCCTGCTGACACGCCGCAGATGGTGAGTGCGACTGAAGGTCCAGCAAGTCGAAAGCCAGATACCGATGCAGTCTCGAGCTTGACGGCTTGAAAGTACAGCGGTGCATTGAACAAGATCGTGTTCATACCGATTTGCGCAAAGAAATTGTTGAAGACAAGGTTGCCGCGCGGTTGGCTGAAGAGCATGGGAAGTGGCATAACAGCCCGCTGAGCGCGTGATTCGACGTAGATGAGGATGCCTCCTGCGATGAATGCAATGATGAGGGAGACGATGATGATTGGATGATTCCATGGGTAGATGTTTCCTCCCAAATTGAGTCCCAGAATAAGAAACGCGACGGAACCGGTGAGGAGGAAAGACCCAGCAATGTCAAAACCTTTCATCGCATCTCGAATACCTAACCCTGAGCGCTTCGCAAGGTTGGGTCCGAGTGTTGATGGGGTTGAGAAGTAGGCGTTGATTAAGATAACAACTAGAAAGGGAACCTGGATGGCGAAAGTCTTCCGCCAACCAAGGCTATCGCAGAGAAATCCACCAAATGCTGCACCACAAGCAGACCCTCCTCCGTAGAAGAGATTGATATATGCTTGGTATGTGCCTCGCACTTCGATGCTCACGAGGTCGTTGGTCATGACGTTGCCCATAGACAGAACGCCAGCAGCTCCGATGCCGCAGAATGCTCGTGCAGCGATGAAGCTGCCGATGGATTGGGCGGCGGCACACCATGCAGTCGTTGCACCAAGAAACAAAATTCCTGCGAGATACAATGGTCGCCTGCCGAAAGTGTCTGAGAGCCGGCCCATAAGTGGCTGAAGAGCTGTTGAGGTAAGCAGGAATGCTGTTGACAACCATGATGCTGAATTCGATGCGTTGAAGTATGATGTGATGACTGGGTGACTTGAAGCCATGAGTGTGGAATCGAACATGGCGATCTGAAACAGTATGTCAGCCCAATGTATGGTCATCATGTTTTCTTTGCACACCCACAAAGTAGCCCATCAAGATACCACCAAACACGAATCTAAATCTCCATTTCGAAACGCCTTCGAGCAGCCCGTTCTCCTGGAACGCTACTAAATGCTCATTATCTGCTCTTGATCCCTCGTCATCAGGTACGACCAACTGCCCATGAGAATAACCCCTGCTTCTACTCTTCCTCATCTCTGGAAAAACCGGTGCGCCAACTGCACTCTGCTGTGCTACCTCTGCAGCCAAGGTTTCCGCATCTTCAATCGGGGAGCTATCCTCGTTGCGCTCGGTAATGCGGCGAAGAAGCGGAGTTCGTTCGGAATACCGCCGAGACCGGCCCCTACTGCTCGAACGAGACCGCGAGCGCGCCTTGGAAGGCATGCGATTCCGTTCACCGTTTCCAGTCCCGGTGAGAATACTCCACCAGGTGACCGGGCGACTGGTCGATGCAAAAGATGGCGAAGTCATGCTGGGTTTGACGTCAGCCGTGCAAAGTTGGTTCGCAGCTGAGGCAGAAGCGTCCAGGCTGTATGCGGTTAGATTTGCCGAGGTCACCGCCACCTACCTTTATCAACGGCGATCTGCACCCCATCCCATATTTGACAGACAGACACGATGAAGACGCCATTGCGAATAGCGATTCTCGAGTGCGACCAGCCGATGCCTTCTATCGTCGAGAGGTACGGTCGCTATGCTCGCATCTTCAGCACGCTACTCGAGACCGCGGCGGAGGGACTCGGCTTATCTCCGAAGAAGGACCTGGTGTTGAGTGGCTTCGACGTCGTGGACAAGCAAGAGTATCCAAACGTGGATGACATAGACGCTATTCTCATATCTGGCTCGAGTACGTTTCTGTTTCTGTGTGTGAGAAAATATCGAACATTTTTGACGCGCTGTAGGACACGACTCTTTCGACAACGACCCATGGATCTTGAAGCTGGTCGAGTTCACCGAAAAGCTTTTAAAGCAAGATCGCATCCGTATCATCGGTGTCTGCTTCGGTCATCAAATTCTTGGAAGAGCCCTGGGAGTCAAGGTTGGCCGTAGTGACGACGGATGGGAGATTTCAGTCTTGCCCGTGCAATTGAGCGCCAAGGGCAAAGAGCTATTTCAACAGGACACACTTGTACGTGACGCCTCGTTTCGACTATATGCAACACTGACTCATGATAGTTGATTCATCAAATGCACAAAGACATTGTCTTTGAGTATCCAGATGGTGTGGAGAAGCTTGGCGCATCGCCTCGATGCTTAGTCCAAGGCATGTACAAGGAAGACAGCTTCATCTCCGTGCAAGGCCATCCAGAGTTCAACGAGGGCATAATGGTTGAGTTGGTCAAGAATAGGAACCAGCAGGGTATCTTTGATGACACACAGGCAAAAGATGCTTTGGCACGATCTGGAGAGCACCACGACGGTGTGAACGTTGCAAAAGCGTTCCTGAGGTTTTTGCTCGAGAACTGATTCTGACCTGGCAATTATATGTCTTTCACTCTATCGGTGACCTAAGGTATTCAGAGCGTGGCTGGATAGCCTCGCGGCTTCTCTATCGCGAGCAAAGAAGAGTCTCAACAGATTTCTTATCTCCTTCGCTATTCTTCCAGACCGATCGCCAGTTCGCCTTCTTCATACTTCCATATCTTTGTCGCGTGCACATGACGTACGTGCTGCAGGCGCTCTTCTTTGAACCGTTTGTCTTCGTCTTTAATTAGCTGCCACTTCTTGACATGCTGGCTATGTTCTTTTTTTTTTTTTTTTTTTTTTTTTTTTTTTTTCAAAAAAAAAACCCCAACGGCTAGACAGGCTTTGGGTCATGAACCATACATTAGCAGACATGCGCAAGTCGTCAACTAATCTGCTGGGGATTCGCACGTTGAATTGAGAAGCCATGTTCTATGCTATTCAGGGATTGTGGTTGTGTATTGGAGGACTTCTCGTGCAACTCAGTGGCGTCTAGCGCCGTCAAGTTTCGGGACACCCGACACGTTCTGCAATGCACCACAATTCCATACCCTTTGTAGATAATTCTATAGATGTCTCTGTCCTTGCTTTGGAGTAAGTTGCATACCGATTATTGGTTTTTGCAGTTGCAAATCTATCCATGGCTCGGCGTAGCTTTCTTCTCTCAATACAGTCAGAATGTGGGTTGCCGTGTCCCACTGCGCGCAAGGCGTAACCCTTGGCACTCAGCCCTGGAGGCCCCCAAAAAGAAATGCAATATCAAACAACTTTCTCCTTAGTACAAGTCAATATACTCCTGGAGCGAGGAATTGCTGGAACTCATCCCGACTTTACACATTGCCTTCTTCTCATCAAACTGCCAATATGAATCGCCTTCGCCTTCACCTTCGCCATCACTATTCGCAGACGAAGACGCAAGCAGAGCTATTCAGATAGACACCCATTCTATCGCCGTAGATCTACCTATATTAGCCCTATATAATAGTGAAAACACTCTCTTTTACTTCTCGGAAATACTCGTCATCGTATTGACTATCATCTCCGCCAACATCAACCTCCGTCTTATTTGCCACTACTTCGAGCTGCGGAGCTAGTGACTTCCACGGTTGACTCAATGCATGCGCCAATGGTTGGAGCTCATATATTAGCGCCCTGCAATGTCCTTTTCCAACGGCTTCAAAGTGCCCAAGGCGCTGGTACTTGTTCGCCTCCTCTGTCGGACCAAGAATCAAACCCTCGATCATCCGAAACCCTTGTGACGGTCCTCCGGGAGGAATACTCATTCGTACTGGGAAGCAGAATATATCTTTGACTGGAAACTCCGTACCGACATCCCGCTGGACAGTGAAATAACTGCTTTTCGAAGGCGGGAGCTTTTCAGACGAGGCCAACAACTGATCGCCGGATTTGCCGTCGAGGATAATAAGGTCGATACGTCTATCTTGCTTCCACTGTGCGGGCCTGAGATATCCTTTGACTTTGATATGCCCTCCCCGAATGTCACCAGAAGGTTCGTCATCGTTGTCGAGGTCGACGCTCACTTCCAGCACCGACATCATATCTTGGGGTGAGTCGCGCACGCGCGTCTGCCAGAAGATTGTGCAGTTTTTCCCCAACCAAGACCACGACGGTGCTCTGTAGGGTTCTTGCACGGAGGCCGTGATGCACGGATCGGCATGGAGCTCATGCGAGCCGTTAGGTTGGATAGGCCACCCGTCCAGCGCCATGACTTTCCAGAGTAGACCATTGGTGAAATCTGTCTTCCATAGCCCAGCAAGATACGCATCGTTCGATAAACGCAACCTGAATTCTTGCACTATCCCGGCAAAGGCTACGAGCTTGTCAGATGTGTATGTCAATTTGGCGCGTGAGTAGTCTTGGCAGATTCGTCCCCAGATTTTGTGAAGCTGCCCGGAACTGTCTTGCTGATGGACAAGCGCGCGATCCAACGAGGCCCTGTAATGCATACTCGTCGTGTTATCATAGACGTGTGGCATCCCGAGCGCGAACGTTTCGCACGCATATAGACCTGCACACTCCCAGAAGAGCTGCTCGGCAGTGAAGTGCAGTATCCGAGGTGACAGAAATCTTTCCTGGCTGACCCAGGCCCTATTGGCTATCGGCGACTCTATCAGTGGTCGGGTGAGGCCGAACCGAGGGACGAAGTAGATCCGGCCTGAATCTGAAGCAGAGTATGGGCACGGTGTAATCTTGTAAGCAAGACGATCGACGAAACAGCCTCCATGGCTATTCTCCGAATGATCTGCAGAAATGTTGAAGTAAGTGTGCTTGTAGACCTGCTGCATTGATTTCGCTTCATGCTCCCAGTCGGATTTTGAGCCCTGTATAATGCAGCATGAATCGATCCAGATATATCGAACTAATTCCAAGAAAAGGTCAACGCTCATGATCGTGATCGTCAAAAGTGATGGGACTCGACTTACCGTCGGCCCACCTTGCTACTGCTATGGCGTCTCGGAAGGTCTTCGGCATATCCAGCACCTTGAATCCCTCGAGCATATATTCTTGTGTCTCTTCCCTTAGTTGAAATGGTACGTTGTCGCCCCAACAGTGGCTCAAAGTCACGTATCGAACGGTTTCGTCGAGATCCTTGGATATTACCAAACGCACTTGGCCTGTCGTATCCACATCCCCGATGTCGAGTAACCGCGTAGGAAAGAATGACTGCTGTCGAGGTGCACAATCATCATGGCCCTCGCACTGGCTCAACCAGCTCTTCACAACCGCTTGGCTGCCGGCCGCTGCGGTGTTGTCACTGTGTCGACGCATAACAGGTGTTGCTCCGAATGCTAGCTCAAAATGATAAGAAGCAATGCACCACCTCTAAACCCAGCGAAACGTACCTCTCTGATCGAAGATCCAGAAGCGCGGTATGTCGTTATCGAAGCCATCGCAGTCAAACTCAAGAATGCCGTCGACGCCATCAGTTCCATCACCATACTTCATAATTCGCGCATGCAGCCCAAGAGCCTCCGGAAGCTCCAGCATGTACGAGTGGACGATGACGCGATCACTGGAAAACGTTGCAAAGTCAAAGTCGGACTGCTCAAAATCTTCCTCTGTGAGCGATGTAGGCTCTTCTTTCAAGTCGCTCAAGCCTCCTCTGTGCTCTGGGGCCCAGCGAACTTTGAGGTGGTAGATGATCAGACGACACAGGTGACAGCTTCGATGCAAGACCGAGTCAACAAGCGATTCTTTCGTAAGATGGTGCGGTATCTCCTGGGAGGAAAGATCATCGATACTACCAAAAATTAGTCGCAAGGTGTTGTTGCAGACGTCGCATAACTTGGAATCGAATAACATGGTTGCGTAAGAGGGGCATGGGCGTTTGCTCAATACTTCGTGTGGTGACCGGTGTGGGGTAAAGGTTTCGGAGGATTCGCGCTCTTAGTACAGATGAGCAAGCCCGTGGTAACACGAATCCTGCTCCATTCCTGGGCGATCTTGTGGTGGCTAAAGCTCTGGCGTTGAGAGGTGGCTGTCTCTGCATACTTATGCACGCCCCAAGACTGCAGAGTGATGTGGACATCTGATACGAGATGCTACGAAGGAGCTCGTTTTTTTTTGTGTTGCAGGCCCCCACCAGAATTAGCGTGACCCCTACAACACAAAAAAAAAGAGCTCCTTCGTACTTCGTTTGGAAACCATCGGCTAGTAACAGTCTAGCTCCTTCGTCTTTGTCCCATCTTTAATATTGAGCACACCTGACCGTGGCAGGTGAATAGAATGGCATACCGACGCCACGTTTTTCTAGCTATAGTGCTTTTCTTCAAGTTTGGCGTTTACAGTGTTTTGCAGCGTACCTTGGTAGGTAGTCGTGAATATCGGACTAGAAGGTTGTAATTCTGAAGAGCCCGAGTCTGAGAGAACATGGCCAACATCCATAAACAACGGCACAACGCCGTATCAGACGACACGCTGTAAAGACATGCTACCGTCTGGCTCTGAATGCGCAATAAGGCGCATAGCATGTGAGGTCATCGCAGGATTCACATCCATGCACCGAGTCGGAAAGGGAGGTGCTGTTTGATCGAAACGTGCTTGGCATAAGCCAAGAGAGGGAGGGCAGGACAGCAACAGGATGTTGACGCTTGGAGTGAGTTGTGTGGTTGGCTGTTTGCGGGATCGGTGGCGTGGGGAGGCGTGGGATGCCGATCACTACCGCATCGGAATGAGCCGCTTCTAAGGGTCTGGCATCCTTCTCGAAGCCTGAACCCTCTGATGGCCGACAACTCCTCACCACGTCGCTCGTTAGACCTCAGCTCCTCTTCCACACGGCCGCGCCGCATTACACGTCGCCCTTCCACTCCTATACCTTTAGTCTACTTTGTTGACGCTGCATGCGCTTTGCTTAGCAGTGGTCTCAACCCTTGCCATCCCACATGGGAAAGTGTGCGCACGCCCCTTCCCGCTGCCATACATATCGGATGCTAATAAGATTATCTGTATAGGGAGATATGGAGTTGTCCTGGATGCTGGGTCCTCTGTTAGTGCTTTCACCACCACCAGACCGGAATTGCAGGGTTGTGGCTGACACGGTGAAGGGGACGCGCGTTCACATATACCGCTGGCTGAACAGCCACAAAGCGAAGGAAAAGGCATCCGATGCGCAGTTACACAGTCTGCCTGTCATAGAAACCGACAAGAAGTGGACCAAGAAGATACATCCGGGTGCGTACGCAGTGGTGGAATATGGAGCAGGAAGGTGCGCTAACACGGGGCTGCGCAGGCATCTCCACATTCGGCGAGCACCCTCACGACGTCGGACCGGAACACCTCGATAAGCTCCTCGGCCACGCGCTACAGAAGATACCCTCCAAAGATGTTCCCAACACGCCCCTCTTCCTGCTTGCGACAGCGGGTATGCGAATACTACCCGAGCTGCAACGGCAATCCGTGCTGAAGGAGGTGTGTGACTTCGCGCGGAGTACCACCCAGTTCCAATTGCCGGACTGCGACCTACACGTACAGGTCATACCGGGAGAAACAGAGGGATTGTACGGGTGGATAGCGGCGAATTACCTGCTGGGAGGGTTTGACCGACCGAAAGACCACAATCATGGCAAAGGACACAGCACATACGGTTTCTTGGACATGGGCGGCGCATCGGCGCAGATTGCATTTGCACCAAATGCGACCGAAGCAGACAAGCACGCAAACGATCTAACGCTCCTACGGTTACGGGCCATCGACGGCACATCGCTGGAGTACAAGGTCTTTGTAACAACATGGCTGGGCTTTGGCGTGAACCAAGCTAGGCAACGATATGTGAAGGCGTTGCTGGACTCCAGCACGTCAAAAGAGCTGCCTGATCCTTGTTTACCCGCTGGACTGAAGATTGAGGTCACCAACGAGGGCACGCTTCTCGAAACCGGATCCGATGACGAACCGAAGCCCAAAGGCGCCGCGCACTTGCTTGGAACTGGCAAGTTCCCAGAGTGCTTGCATCAGACCTATCCTTTACTAGAGAAAGAGAAAAAGTGCGCAGACACGCCATGTCTCATTAATGGCCAGCATGTACCAGCTATCGATTTCGACGTAAACCACTTTGTAGGAGTGTCTGAATACTGGCATACGACACACGAGATATTTGAGAAGGGCCATAAAGACAAGGCATACGACTTCAAGACCTACCAGGAGCGTGTCAACGAGTTTTGCAGTCAAAAGTGGAAGCACATCGAGAAGGGCATTGCGAAAGAGAAGTGGGGCGGCAAAGTGGACGAAGAAAAGGCACGCGACGTGTGCTTCAAGGCCTCCTGGATCATCAACATGCTTCACGACGGCATCGGCGTTCCACGTGTCGGCATCGAGCCATTGCCCGACAGCAAGAACACCACAAAAGCCGTCCATGACAAGGCTAAAGAAAAGGGCTTCCTCGACCCCTTCCAAGCCGTCAACAAGATCAACGATGTCGAAGTAAGTTGGACACTCGGGAAGATGGTCCTCTACGCCTCCTCTGAAGTGTCCATGCCCTCAGAAGACGCGTTAGCGGTGGGATTCGGATCTAATGAACCTGGTATACCAAAAGACTTCCAATATCCAGGCGGCACATTCCATCTCTACGAATCAGCGAGTAACTGGCACCGCCTCTTCATCGAGCATCCACAAAAGATCCCCGCGTTTTTCCTCGTCTTCTTTATCTTCTGCTTCATCATCGGCCTGATTATCGGCAAAGAGCGACGGGCCCGCGTCTGGAAATTTGTGATGAAGCCTTTCACTCGCCCCATAGGCAAAGACCCACTGCATCGTCGTCGCGGCCGCAGTCTCCCCATTGCCAAACTCTTCGGCCTAGGCGGCAACCAATCGTACGAGCGCGTCGATCTCGAAAACCCGGATGCAGCAAACGATTTCGAACTCGAGCAGACGTATCTGCATTCCAGTGATGACGAATTGAGCGATGGATCGAATGGGCACACATCGGGCTGGGCGACTCCGCAGATTAACAAAGATGCCCCGGGGTACTTTGGCGGCGGGGATGTGTTGTCGCAAGGCGCTGGACTGGGTCTGGGTCTGAGTCCTGCACGTGCGTTTGATCGCGGTGGATTGATGAGCAGGACCGATAGTCGCGAGCGGATCCGGAGTAGAGCGAGCAGTCCGAAGAGGAGAGGAAAGAAGGTGGCTGATGAATTATGATGTATGCAAGTTGTGCTTAAGTTGTATATCGTATGAGCATTGGGATGCGCGTTTGGCGTTCTCTGGCACCGCTTGGGGTTTTGGTTTCGGGGGCAGGCTCTGTTTACTCGTTGATCTTTTGAAGCATAGATGCGATTAACCGTTCGATACCATTTCTAGAATTCTATCACCTACCAGCTACACGTCTCTTACATTTACAGCCTCTCCCTCACTCCAACTTCACGCTCCTCCTCGTCGAACGTTTATACGTCCCGTTTCCACTGCCCATTCCTCCCGGTACACCCACGACGATCGTCTCCTCGTGCGCCAAGATACCATAGGTCTTCTTCTTGCTCAGCGTCTGGTTGCAGCTTCTGTAGTCTGCGTACAGCGTCGCGTTGAAGAAGTTGCACATGTTGTTGATAACGGGTCGTGCGATGCCTAGCTCGGCGAGTGTGCAGGTTCCATTACCGCCGAGGGCGGCGGGGAAGGCGCAGGGTTCAATTAGCTGTGAGGAGTCAGCTTGTTGTTCAGAGTGGGTTAGAAAATATCTGAAGTGTTTCAATGAAGGAACGACCAAAAGATCGCAGATCGAAGAAGATATGACTGAAGAGGTAAGGAAGGGGGTGTGACGAACGTCAGAGTATACGGTGTAGTTGATACAGTGGCACGCGAAGTCATCTGGTGCGCAGCCGTCTGCTGCGTTGGCTGCAGCCTGGCAGGAGTGGAGGCATGTCGGTAGCCAGCTGCTAAGTTTGGCGTTGTCGCTGTAGAGGCGGGCATGTCAGTGACCACTCTTGTCTGGAAGGAACGTATGATTTTTGACAACAGTGGATGTCGAGGCTACATGAGGGATGGGGTGTATGTTTACAGGCATTGGTACTTCTGGAAGTTCCCTGATGTAAGAGCCTGTGTGAGGTTGTACGTGTATTGGGCTGTACTGAGGGCAGCGAGAGACAAGACAGTGGGGACGGAGAAACGCATCGTGATTGAGAGAAGTCTGTAGCGATACGGGAACGATTGACGTGATGAGAAAACGAATGCAACGACGAGGAGAAATAGGTACGTCAACATGAACATATACCAACAATGTATCGGCTCTCCACCTATTTCCATCTTTCCTCTATCACTACCCACATCGTTCGAGACAACGCCAATTTGGTGTTGTCGCACATGCACTAGACACAAAGCCGACTTTTCAATAGATGCATGGCGCAAACGTGGAGCATACCTATCTTCCTATCAGATCGTACTTGTCAGGATAGCTCACATGCAGGAACAGAGCTGAAGTATCCATAGCGGGCAAGCATCGTGGTACACCAAGCTAGTGCGCATGTGTTGACCCGAAGTATTCTCTGCCATGTAACTAAACCGACCAGCTGCTGTCGCCGAACGATCCGATCAAGCGAGCCGCATTGCAACAACATAGTAAAGAAGTCTAGCCCAACGCCCAGATGCAAAAATCTCATGGCGGAACATGCAGGTGTGTGGAGAAGAGGACGTCATGACTTTGGGCTGAAACATTGGTGGCTGGGGTCTTATCAGCTTGTTGCTGAATGAAGGGTATTCGAGATATGTTGTACGACAATGGCGCCTAATTAGTGTAAACAATGTTTTCCAATACTGTTGCTGAGATTCTCGAGAAAGACGTCGAAATCACTTAATTTTGCACTTAGAACATAGGTTAAAAACATTGCTGTACGCTTAAATAGTAAAATTCTAGTTATAGTTCTTAACTTTAGAGACTAAATAGTTAGATAGTCAATTTATTATTAAGATAGAATATAACGTATTCCACCAGCGAGCCGCCCACTCCAGCGAACCGCCCAAAAACGCTTGGCACGACCAACACATGTTATAAATCTTCAATTTTATCGCCATCAAACAAGGAGTCAGCGTACATTGTGCTTGCATCTGATTTAGAAGATGCCTCTGTATCATTTTTGCATGTTTGTACGTTATGCCCTGTCCTGCCACAATTTCCACAGCGCCGTAGAGCTAGCTAGGCTAGTTCTTGATCACTACCACTACAAGCCTTCTTTGAACGCTAAGGCGCCGCAGACGCCTTAGCAGCTACCTACGCTACTGCAACTCTATACTCTATAGTTTTACTGTGCTGGATCCGCTTTCTTTTGCGCGATTTTTGTTTGGTTATCTCTGCTAATTACTCTTCAAGCTCATAGATCTAAGCACGTTGAAGCGCATTTTTATGCAGCATTAGCTCACTACCTTTTATAAGCTAGAAGAACCTAGCCTAAGCTATAACAGGCAACCAAGTAAAAGAATTGCGTACTAGCTTTGATTGCGATTCAAACTCATAGGTATTGCTTAGAGTCTTTGATTGCTATAGCATATCTAGGAGAGTAGGTGCTAGTAGAGTACGCAAGCGCACCTCAAGGCGGTCCAACACGACATGCGCGTTTAGAGAGATAAGCTCTGCTGCTTTAAAGGCCTTTTAGCAGTTATTCTCTATAAACACGTAAAAAAAAACGCGTCTCTAAAGGCGGGGAGGAAGCCTTTCTTATAATATAGAAGACACGTTAGCGTGCTAAGTCTCTAACGCGCTAGAAGTACTTGCGCTTTAGCAGTAAGAAGTAGACTATATTAAGTAGCTAGAGGATATACAATAAATAGGGAGGTATACAGAGAGTTAGAATCTTGTTTTTAAGGTAGTAGTTATCAGATTGATGAGGTATTGAAACCTAATAATAGATAAGATGAATTGATAATGATGTGTTGTTTTCTGGTGTTCTCCAGTTAAGTGCGGAGTTTAACTAGGTATTAGATCTAGTACTAGTGTGCTAAGGCGCTTGTGCTAGCCCCTCCTGTTTCTTTTAGTGTTAGTAGCCTCACAGCACCCCTAATATCTAACACACCCCCTTAGCTTAGATGTATTTTGCAAGCTAGTAACCTTAGGTAATGTTAAGGTCCTTAAGTTTTGCTTAAAGTTCTTCTAATAGTGCCTCCTTAGTCACCTTGTGTAGTGATACCTTAACTAATCTAACTTAATAAAGGAAGTTTAGCCACTTGTTGCCTAGCAACACCTTAGTAAAGCTATCTGCTATCATTTTCGATAATTGAATGTATTCTATAGTAATCTTTTGTCAGATATTAGGGGTGCTATGAGGCTACTAACACTAAAAGAAACAGGAGGGGCCGGCACAAGCGCCTTAGCACACTAGTACTAGATCTAACACCTAGTTAAACTCCGCACTTAACTAGAGAACAACACAATAGAACACATTATCATCAATTTATCTTATCTATTATTAGGTTTTAATACCTTATCAAATCTAATAATTAAGAGTCTCACTGCCTTTACTAAAGCTACTACTAAGGCTACCTACTAAGGCTACCTAACAAAAGCTATTCAACAACTACACTATGTCGCTTATTAACCAACGCGATGCAACTGTTATTCTCAGCAACTAGTATAACTAGACTACCTAGCTTACTTAAGTCAAAGCGCGCTGCGCTGCCTACAGCATCTAGGACAATATAAAGAAAGAAGAACTAGTCCTATTCCTAATCAAGCCAGTTATGCTAGACCTGCCTGAACTATCCTAGTTAGGCTGGTAAATTGGGTCTCCACATCGGATAGCTAAAACCGCAATATCTCTACGAGTACTCAGCCAAATTAGACGATCTATACTGATTTTTGTAGCCCTAATGTAGCTCTATAATTCCGCTATAAAATATCCTGTAATAAGTCTAGTACTGCAAAAGTTATTTAGGTACCCAAATCTGAAACATTGGGTCTCCACATAAAACTCCGAACCCAAATAGCTTTTGCGGTATTCGATGTATAACAAAACACTATACAACAAAATTATAGACCTGTACTAGGGCTACAAAACAAACTATAGATCATCTAATTTGGCTGAGTACTCGTAGAGATATTGCGGGTTTAGCTACCCGATGTGGAGACCCAATTTACCAGCCTAATCCTAGTACAGTGCTGCAGCTGGAATCGAGAAGGCAACACGCCTATCTATGCTATCAATCTAAGGCTAGAAAGCCTACAAGGAGGATATAGACTACTATAAGACCCTTACTAAGAGATATAAGCTTAATCTCTACTAATATAATACTTAACAGAAGAGTATTCAGCATGTCACCTAGCTAATCCAATTAACAGTTGCGCTCTATCTCTAACGCATATGCTGCCTACTAGAACAGTCACTACGCTAGTGGCTTGCTAACCTTAAGCTTACTGCTAGGGTTAATAATCGCCTTAAAAAGGAACGCACACGCGAACGCTACTACACCGCTCTTAAGCCTATGCGCAATACACACAATTAGGATACATAGCTAGTAGAATATAATAAAGCATTATTAGATGCAATAGTGCATGGAGTGTCTAAGGTACATAATATTAA